>JAYKAV010002860.1:44261-192135 GCA_035582835.1 Phoebastria nigripes | reverse complement strand
AAAAAAAAAAAAAAAAAATTAAATTGCATAACCTCAATCTTGCAAAACGCGTGGAGGGGAGCAGCTCCTCCGTCCCTAAATCCGCCTGGAAAATATTAACGTAGCGGTCTCCGGTAATCCCGGTGCCCCGGTGGGCTCCCGGCGCTGTCACCGGTGTCTGCGTGTGGGAGCTGTGGATGTGTCACGATGCGCTTTCCCCCTTCTCTGGGGGTATACAATAGCGTAATTTTTCATGTGGGTTTGAGCTGCTAAGCCATCTTCCTGTATTTACTTTCCGGCTGCTTTTTTTTTTTTTTTTTTTTTTTCTTCTTCGAACCGGCCCTGCCGATCCAGAATTATTTTTCTCAAAACAAGCTGGAAGGGCACGGCTATCCCTGAAATGCTTTCCGTGATCGGTACGTGTGTTTACTTCCATCACGGGATTAGCATCTTCCAGTGCTTGATTATGGAGAAATTTGCCTCCTTTTGGGTATAAATGAGAGTCATGTAAAAGGAAGAATACAGCAGCCAAATGTATCGGAAACTAGCCTTATTTTCTACAAAAAAAGGAGACCCTCCTTCGAAACTGAGGTGTCATCTCTCCGCTCGCTAAATTTATGTACAGGTGGATCAGAACGTAGGCATTATATAGATTATGTTGCCTGTTACGTAAAATGCACTTGAATGACAAACTGTAGTTTTCCATGAAAGCGGTCAGGATATGGGAGGAACTGCAGGTTTTTATTTGTTTTGACTGACCATTATATTTTGAACTGGTTCGGGCCATGTCTGTGTTCGCGGTTACATCATGTCATGTGTTGTGTACAGTGTGATTTGTGCCTCTAAAAATAAGGCGAGGTAAAAGCCCGTTTCTCGGAGGTAGGAAAGTAGGAGAGTACTTCAGCCGTGGTACGGTCCCGCTGACGACAGGGATATAAAACACTTCGGGGGGGGGCAGTTAAGGTGTTACGTGTCTGTGTGTGTGTGACTAAACCTCCGCCGTAGTTAGGAATCCAGGGATCTGTTTGTATATAAGCATTTTCTCTTTAAAACCATATTTGTCCTTTTTATAGCCTTTGTTTTCATGGAGGAACCTCATGCTCTTCCCCTGCTTTAGCGTAGTCCTCCTGAATTTTCATTCTGGCACAGGAACGGTGCGGGTAGCAATGCCGTTCGATCTGATTATATTATTTCTTTAACTGAGAAGTCAGCAGCCTTTTAAATCGGCGAAGGGGGAGATGAAGCGGAGTCGACCCGGGGGCTGTAAAGGCGAAGCTGGGGAAACCCCCGACCCGCCGATGGGACCAGGATCCCGGGGAGCTCGCTTTTCCTTCCCGAGGTGTCCGCTGTCGGCCACCGTCAGAGACGAGATGTGGGCGGCATGTTTTTTGGCGCGGGAGGGATGGGTATGTTGTTTTTTGTAGCCACACTGCCAAGGTAGCACAGCTGTGTAGGGCTTAATGGATTGATATGCTGCAGGAGCAGTTAATTGTGGAACTTGGTTGTGATACTGTTATAGCTGATTTGTAATGATTTAGCAATGGGGATGACTTGTGTTCCCTCTTCAGAGGTGATAAAGCAGCAGATGACCAGGCAGATGTGGCTGTGTTTCTTTTATGCTTTTTTTTCTGCCTCTTTTTCCTTTTATTTTTTTTTAGTGCTGTATTTGAGTCTCATTTGCTCTCAGAGATCATGCGGTAACTGGAGAACTGGTGAAATTCTGCCATCACGCAAATCAGGGGTGAAAACTGAGCAGTTCTTTGACCAAAGTCACTTCCTTTTGCCCTGTTTATAACTGTGTTTTTGTGAACGCAACTGCCATTATCTAATGAACACTCCGAACAAAGACTGTCTCTGGAGTTTCAGCACTCCACCCTTTTTCTGCTCAGGCAGCGAGCGGTGTGTGTCCTTAGGAACCTCAAAAGACTTTTCCAGGGAGGATAAGACTTAATATATAGCGAAGTAAAGGTAAGGCCTGAGGATTTCTTAGGTCCTACCAAGGCAGGGAAAGGGTAAAGCTTGGGGAGGGGGGGAGAAGGCGAGCAGCACATGTTTTGATTTGTGGGCCTCCCCCCCGCCCCTTCCGTATAATTTTCCTTTTCTGGAAAACTATATTTTTCTGGAACAATTGTTTGAGAGTAGGTCAGTGATATCTCTGCCCATCCCCATTTAACAGCACCTGACTTTGCATTTTTTTTGTTTGTTTATTACTGGACTGTGTGGGAAACAGGTAGGCCAACTTATGCCTAAATGGGAATTTAATTTAGTGTAAGTGTCTCAGGTGGATCACATACTGATGAGACCAAATAATATTTAAGTTCTGCACGCATGCCTCTGTTCGAAGTGTTTATCGTTTCATTAAAAAGAGCCTCTTAGCATTTGGGCAGTCAGAATGGCAGGTGATCTGAGAAGCACCGTTTCTGTTGCAGCATTTTATAAATACCGTGTCCCTGCTCATAACTTCCAGGAATACAATGTCTATCTGGAACGAAAAGCAGCAAAGACTTCAGCACGCCGCTTGGGTTGAGAATCCTTCCCAGCCTTGTAAATAGCAGTTTAGCTGTGTCTTCAAGGATGCAGTTTTCTGTAAAAAAATCATTTAAATTGGAATAAAGGCTTTCTGTTTTTTCTCAGCTGGGCAAGGAGTTGTCATACTCAAATCAGCGAGAGTCCTAGTGGTGCAGGACTTGAGTAAACATAATTCCATTAAAGCCTGCGCGTGTCCTCTTTGGCCTGAGTTCAGACCTGTGTTTTTGGAAGAGGATAGCTTGGATAAGGTCCTGTTCAGGTTTCAAAGAAAGTTAGAAAATAAGTGTGTATCTCCCCCTGCCATGAACCGCTGTTAGCAGAYGACTGCCAAAGTATAACTCGGTTTAGAGAATGAGACAAACAGCGAAATGGGATATGCTAATAGCCATGAAGACTTAATTCCGGAGGATAGAGTTTTGACAGCGCAGTATCTGAATTTAATGATGAAACTGTGCTGTTTATCTAATGATAGGAGGAAAAAGGGTAACAAAATCGCATCTGAAGAGAGGAAATGGGAGTAGCTGTCAGCCTGAACAGGCCGCATCTTCATCTGTTCCTTAATCTCTTGCTGCAAACTTACTTTTTGCAGATTTGGTGGAAAGACAAGTGTTTAAAAAAACCCTAGCTATTTTAAAAAGAGTTTAATTGAAATGTATACTTCTGTATCGGGAGCTGCTTCAGGCCTCAGAGACGTTAGCAGAAGATGGACCTTCAAGATTTCTCATTTTCGGCTCTGTCAAACGTTAGGAGTCCTCTCTCTGAAATCTTTATAACTTCCTGTTGAGGTCTGCAGCGACAGAGGATATGATGGGAAAAAGTTACCGTGAAGTTGCCTTACACTAAATGAGAAACAGCAAACCCGAGTTCACGGTGTAATTATGGCCTGTAAAAAGGAACCTGTGATGTGTGATTGAACATCACCTTCTATTAAATGAGTGTCTCTGTTCTGGAGTTCATGTCATCTTGGTTTTAGTTGCTGCCGTGGCAGTCTTTGTGGATTGTTCTCTCTCTTGTGAGATCTGAGGAGCAATAAAAGCTGAGATCTGCAGTTAGCTGAGCGTACGCATCCTGGAGAACTGTGTTACGAACTCCATTCAAAATAAGGTATTTAAACTCAGCTGGAGACCAGTCTACCAGATTGGGCAGGGATCTAGTGATTGGAGACACTTAATTCTGCTCCTCTCTATTCTGTTATTTCCTCGTGAAGACATGGCCAGTTAACGCAAGGCACTCTAAAAGACTTTTCGTAGTGACGGTCTATGCCTTGTTTTAAAATATGAAGTGTTAAGGTGGTGCCATTTATGGGGAGGGGGGGTGGTGTTTAAAAGTTTTGGTAACAATCATATGCTTTTGAGCAGAGGTTGGTATGACCGCACCTAGTGAATGAAAATGTGTCTTTAAAATTAAAAGGCAATTCTGTTTTTTGTTTAACTTGCTCCCTGAGTCCCGAGTTCAGGTTTTCATATTTCCTGGGCAACTTGCCTAGATTATGCAAAAGAAAAACAAAATCTCTCTGATATTGGATGGGGGGAGACCCAGATTTCACAATTAAAGCTTTTTTTTTTTCTTTTTTCTTTTTTTTTTTTTTTTTTTTTTTTTTTTTTTTTTTTTTTTTTTTTTTTTTTTTTTTTTTTTTTTTTTTTTTTTTTTCCTGGTCTCTCTCAGACAGCTTATTTGTGCAAATGTCCCATTATTGTTTTTTAAACCACATTGCTTTTTATTTGACTGCAAACAGCAACTTTGTTCTGAAGAGTGACTTAACAGCAGTGGGTTTTTTTATCTCCAGCCACTTCATTTTCCAGGTGAAGGCATTCTTGCTTGTAATTATTCAGCTTTCCAGACTTTTGACTGGGGACATGACAGTTAATCTTGCTTTGTGGCTTTTGTTTTTCTTTCTGACATCATATTGATAAAACCTTCTCTACCTCAGATTATGCAATTGATTTGTTTGTTTATATCCAATGAGAATTCACAGGCATAAGAGAAAATTGTTCTTGAAGAAGGAGGCCTCATGTTACTGTTTAGAGTTGACCAAAAGACCCTGCCACTCACGCGGACCAGCAAGTGGAAACAGCAGCTTTTATTTTAATCGTGAGGGCTTCTGGTTGGAAACAAAGGCTATAAAAGTGGAGCTCAGTAATATCTTTCTTATTTGTTCCAGTGCATAAGTACCATTCTGTGGGATGTTCTTAATATTAAAATACTTATTTTTCCCTGAGAGATTAGGTGTGAGTCTATAGTGTTAATGTATGTGGAAGGTACTTGTGTCTATATTTTAAAAATCTGTGGTTCTTATGTATGTTCTTAACCTTTTTTTCATTAATATTAAAAAAAAAAAAGCCTGTTTCCCAAATGTAGGTCTTTATAAGCGTACAGTCTGCTAAATTGCACATGATAGCTGTCTTATCAATAAGTTTATCATCCTGTACTTGCCTGTCATGTTTCCTTAATTAAAGCTTTGAGAGTTACTTCTCATGTAAATCTCTTTTTAAATTGGTAAACATCTGTCTTGCAACTATAAAATGTTGGAAGGTGATAACAAAAGGCATGTAGAGGATCTGTTATGCATAATAGGCATAACTTTTGGTAGATGTACATTTTTGATGTGGAAAATATTTCTAGGGCTCAGGGTGTTAGCTTATGTGTTGAGTACCTGCATTTTAAGTTACTCTGCTGAAGTTAGAAGCGTAGATGATGTATTTCAGTTGCAAAATGAAGTGTATATGGATTTTATTCTAGCATGTTTGTTTTTTTTTTTTTTTTTTTCTTTTCTAAAAAGACATTTGTAACCACACGAATTCAAGAGTTGGCTGCGCTCTTGATTCGTAGTGGGGGAGGAGAGGGGAAGTGGGAATTGGTATAATATTCACTTCCCTCAAGGTAGCTTTGCCTTTACTGCTTCTAATTCAAGAGCACCTTCGTGTATGTATCCTCTGCAAAACCTGTGTGTTGAGTAGGACGGAGCTTTGGAGGTGAAGGAGTTTGCGGGTGGTCGTGTAGTCAGTTGGGGGGAGGCTTGCATCTAACACAGAAGTTAATTGTCCTTTACATGTGTGTTGAACTTAAGTCCACATGATCACCTGTAACCTCTTTTGTCTTCATTTCTTGTGCAAGTTGTAGGAGAAGGGGAATGCGCCTGGGTGGAGTTGGGCGAGTGCCTCGTAGGAGGAGATCTGGGGAAGTAAGGAGGCCTCGCAGCAACTATAACGAGCAGTCCCAGTGTGGTTTGGCACGTGATGAAACTAGAGAGTAGGTGCAGGAATTTGGATATAATGTTAGGGGTTTAAACTGTAATTCAGGGAATATAAATACGCAAGGAAGATGTGTGTGTCACCGAGCGGTGCTGGGAGGGATCGAAGGCGGAGGTAATGTAGCCAGGTGGGTGCAGGGCTCGGTGGCGTGAGAAGGGTGGCTATGGGGGGGACTCGTCTCTGCGAGGAGACCTGCTGGTGGGAGGGCAYGGAGAGCCCTTCAGGAGAGAAACTGGAATGAGTGTTCAGATGGGTGGGCAAAGGAGAGGCTATTGATACCTCGTGTGTCCAGGACTCGGAGTTCCCCTGATCTTCTCATGAAGCTCACTGGAAGCCCAGTTTCTCCCCCTGAAACTCTTGTCACAAAGATTTCAGAGAGCAAAAACTTCCCGTGTTCATTTTGGGCTTACTTTCTGAGGCGTTGCACAAAATCATGTGCTTAGAAACCCAGTTCTCCTTTCAAGGTCTGGTTGTAAAATTGGGTTTTAAAAGCAGACGGTCTTGAATAAGTCAGCATGCTGAAGGATTGTTTTCAGGAGTGTCATGACCCGATAGCTGCTCCGGGGTATAGCGTGACTGGGCACGTTCCTCGTGCCTCTTCTAACATCCCATCGTTGCCTCGACCTTATTCCCACTCTTCCGTCTGCTCTGTGTTTTAAAAAGCAGTAGGAGTTTGAATGTTGCTGTAGTTGATATGGAATTGTGGGTGAAGCCACCTGAGTAGGCCTGGTGACTTTCCTCCCTCGGTGGCCTGGCATGCACTCCTCGGGAAGCGAGGGAAGATGGACGAGTTACGATTACCCTGTTTTTACCTGCTTACTAGAGCCTTTCATTTTTCCTCTGTTAATTAATGCTAACTGCTCTGGCAGTGCTCTAGTTTTAAAGTGAAAATCAAGAACGTGCTTGTGGATTTTGAGTATTATCTTAAGACATGTTGTAAACGCCACGTTGGCCTTCCAGAAGAAGCTCCTTTTGGATCTTCCCAAGGGAAGTCTAGCACGAGGTGTTTTGCTGCGGCTGTTGAAGGCAGGGCTGGAGCTTGTACTGCAGCACAGACGCTGTGGTGGTGGAACTGGAGAGGTAATCCAGTTACTCTGTCAGTTGTCTACCAGGAGGAACTTCTGCAGGAGGAGAAGCCTCTTGGTCACATGCGTGTCAGCTCAAGTGCTGGGAGTCATAGACCCTTGGTGGAGAAACACCAAAAAAAAGGATCCGTGGGTGCTCACATGGATCTGCTAATATTGATGGGTGATAGCAGTTTTGGTAGAACTTGCCAGCATGGTTTGAGTCCCAGAGGCAGACCCAAGATTCAGGATAATTCTTGGAACTACCGTCAAAGTTCCCAGAACGCTCTGAAAGTTCCTCAGGCTGTGTCCATGTGAATGACCTGTCCTTTTCTTTATTCCTCCTTCCTATGGTCACCTCAGAGAGATGCCTTACCACCCTCTCCCCTCCAATTCCTTGTTAAGAAGAAATTACCGAGAAGTGTAATACGGCTTTAATAACAACCAAAACTTAGAAACAGAGGGGAGGGAACATGCTTCCAAATGTTTTTTCCAAGGGTTGTTCGTAAGAGTAGAGATCTAATTCCGTGTTAGAAAAACCAGTGCTGTCTAGCACGCAGATAGTTTATAAGGACCTAAATAAAATAAAAACAATACACCCAATAACTTTTGGAGGTCATCTTTAAGCTACTAGAACAAAGCCTTATTCTTAAGGGAGGCTTTCCAGGCTTCCAAAGTAGTTTAAATGCTGTCCACCCAACTGAAAGTGAAGCCAAGGAGGGTTACTAGCTTAGTAGAAGGATTTTCTTTTTAAAGTGAGTTTGCTAACCTGGAGGAAGGGGCAGTATGAAAGTTTCGCTTCCGTTTTCTACTTCTCTTAATTTAACTGAAGTCAATGAGCTACAAATTTACTCTAAAATACTCTTCAGCCTAGGTAAACTCCTAAATAGCTGCAGTGCAGTGCAAATATGTTCATAAAGAATCATTGCATTCAGCACCAAGTGCAGGTTTTTCTGCTTTTTTTGCAGTATGGGTATTCCCTAAGCTGCTCTCGATATCTTGCAGTGCTATGGTGGTAGTTGTGGTGAAGAGCACTGATCCAAGGGTCTTCCTTTGGAAGGCAGACCAGCGTGTTTCTGCAGAACTGAGAGCACCCGTTAGGAAGTCATTCCAAGTGTACGTGTCTCTGTAGTGAAGGTTTTGGTAGGAGGCTGGAATGGGGGAAGTCCTTTATTCTGATAGTCTTCCTCCCTCCTCTCCCAAGGGCGTCTTAGCTGCAAGTGGCAAGTTCCCTGCAAGTTCCTTTTTTTCTTTCCTCCCTGAATAGTCATGTTCAGTCTTTATTTATGGACCCAAATGGTGACTAAAAGCCATTTTCAGTGAGCGTGCGGTAAATTTTTAGGCATGCAGTATCCTTTTTTCAGTAAGGACAAGGTATAGTTGATTACAAAATAGGCCAGGTTTTGTCAACAGGGGACTTCTGAAGTCTGAACCCACCTCTAGTGTCTCTGTACTTCTGTTACAATAGCTTCAATTTTTTTTTTTTTAATCAGTCCCTCTGTGAGTGTATCCTTTCTTCCCTGTCTTCTTCCTCTGTGTCACCTGGCTGGGTTTGGCGAGAGAGTTAGTTAGCAAGACTGCAGATGGTCTGAATCGTAGACCCAGTGAGGGACCTGCCAGTTGGCCAACGTACACGCTCATTGGAAACCAAACAGAGCAAATAACTTTGAGCTTGTCCTGAGAGCCTTCCCTCCGTGGGGATGTGGATTTGTTTCTCTAACTCATCTCTGACTTTTCACAAAAATTCAGTTTTTAGTACTTAGTGTTTTTCAGCCCTAATGTCTGCCTGTGGTCCCTGTTATGGGGAAGCACCTGGTGTGACGCTGGGGAGCAACTGTGGTGCAGCTGGTTGAGGCTTGAAACAAAACTGGCTGTTAAATTTTGCTCATTCAACATATTCAAACTTTAGATAGTTCTCACTTTTCCTGTAAAGTGGTGTATTAATTTGGTCATTGGGGTGCGTTAATGAACAGCTACAACAAGCTTATGCAAATTTATGTGAAATTAGAGGATTAGCGTATCAGGCAAGAGATCAGGGCAAGTTGTATTATTAAATTGACATTGAAATAGCTTATGAAGGTGCTAGATAAATTTTGCAGCAAAAGGAAAATAAAGTAACTGTTGCACTGATAGCACAGCCTGTGCTGTGGGTTATGTGAATGCAGTTAAAAAAAAAAGGCGTTAAAAAACACTGACACTTTTAGTGGTAAAGAAAGTAGGTAATGTGACCAGAAATGTGAAGGTGATGGAGGGGGAAAGGTTGCAATATACATGAATGAAAGGTCGTTGGTTATTTCTCTTGTTTGATCTAGTTGAGTTAAGCCATGGCTTGCTATTATAGTCAGAGCATAGAACTGCTCTGTCATGGTGTGCATGTGGGTTAATCTTTATCCATGTTCTTTAAAGAGAAATGGGAATTGCTAACACTGGAAATCACCTGGCTTATTCGGAAATGTACTTCTGGGAAAGTAGGTTTCATATGCACCAGGGAAACAACTTTCTTCAAATCCAAGGCTTTCAGGGAAGCGGTGGGGTTGCCGGTGGGTGTGGGGTGGTGGGGTTTCTTCAGCCACTGGCAGTTTAAGCATATGGAGATTTGTTCCCCTCAAGCCCTGTCTCTGTTACATGTTATAGTTCTAATTTGTCATTTTTGACGCACCTGAGCTGGCAATAGAAGCAGTGAAAACTGTTTTATAGACGTAGCTCAAGGATTTTAAAGATGAAGTTGGTGAGCTGCTGGCATTGAGGAATGGGTGTAACCAGGGCCAGACCTTTCATGAAAGCCTAGAAGGATGCTGGTATGCTGGGTGGATGGACTGAAAGATGAGGATAGTAGTTACAGGCAGGCACTAGCTATGGGAGATCCTGAGGACCGGCTTGCATATTGCTACTTCTGTTTTTACCTGCCTGATGCCCGGATGGCTCTGCTGAGCATGAGGCTGGTGGTCACAGAGGGAGGATGCTGTGCTGAACGTGAAGCTTGCGTGGCTTTACCAAGAGTTGATAAGTCTCACTGCTCTTGTCTGTCTTTTTTGTTTTATTTTCTAAGTGCAATGCCTAACTTTCTCTTTTTCCTTCCCTTCTGTAGGCTGCCTTCGGGAGAGGCAGTGGGAGGCAGTGGAGCTGGCCTCGGCACCGGGAGAGGCTGGACTTCCCGTCTCTCTGTGCTGAATGGCTGCGATGGCGCCCGCTCTCACTGACGCAGCAGCTGAAGCTCACCACATCCGATTCAAGCTGGCTCCCCCGTCCTCCACCTTGTCGCCTGGCAGTGCCGAGAGCAACGGCAACGCCAACAACATCCTCCTGGCTGCCAACGGCACCAAAAGGAAAGCCATTGCTCCGGAGGATCCCAGTTTAGATTTCCGAAACAACCCTACGAAGGAAGAGCTGGGCAAGCTGCAGCCGCTAGTGGCCTCTTATCTCTGCTCGGATGTAACATCTGTTTCTTCAAAAGAGCCTCTGAAGCTGCAAGGAGTCTTCAACAAGCAGACAGTCCTTAAATCTCACTCTCTCTTATCTCAGTCCTTCTTGAAAACAAGTGATCTGTTGGGGAGGCAACCAGTGTTGGAATTCACTTTGGAGAATCTAAAAACAATGAGTACTAATAGCCAGCCACCTCTGCCGCAAGCGCCTGTAAATGGCTTGGCCAAGAAATTGGCCAAAAGTACCAATTCAGACCATGAAAACTCTAGTTCTCTGAATGGTGGGAAGTGTGCTCCTCCTTCTGCTGCCCTCCAGGGTGTTGACTATAACGCAGGAGGTTCTGAATTGGGGGACTTGAAGACCGGGTTGACCAATTGCACTCTTCCACATAGAAGCCTTGATGCAGAGCACACAACTCCATTTAGCAATAATAGCACTGCAAGCAAATCTTCCCTTAATTCCACGGAGCAACAGCGGGTGCTTGAGGGTGGCAGTGGAGAGACTAGGTTGCCCGGTGTTGCTAGTCACTCTGACTTTGGGAGCAGTAAGTTGGAGGAGCAGAAACCTTCTCTGTTGGCCAGTCACCACAGTGCTCTCGACTCTGAGATGAGGACGAGAGCATTGCTGCGACGGCAGGCAGACATTGAGAACCGTGCCCGCAGGCTGCAGAAACGCTTGCAGGTGGTGCAGGCAAAGCAGGTGGAGAGACACATCCAGCAGCAGTTGGGTGGCTTCTTGGAGAAAACTCTGAGCAAGCTTCCAACTTTGGACCCCCTGAGGCATCGGAGCCAGCTGATGTTGACCAGGAAAGCAGAAGCAGCCTTGAGGAAAGCTGCGAGTGAGACAGTTACTTCAGAAGGCCTAAGCAGCTTCTTGAAGAGCGATTCAATATCGGAAGAACTGGAGAGATTCACGGCCAGTGGTATGGCCAACTTGAGATCCAGCGAACAAGCGTTTGACTCGGATGTCACTGACAGCAGCTCGGGAGGAGAGTCTGACGTTGAAGAAGAGGAACTGACCAAAGCAGACCCAGAACAACCCCACGTACCGCTGTAAGTAGCAGTCATGCTTTGCTTACCTCTGGTGGGGGGAGAGCGAGGTGAAAGGTGGCAGATAGAAAATACGGTTTTTGTAGGAACACTTCTTTTTTGATGGGCTTAGATCAAAGAAGTAATTGTTAAAACTAGCGTGGTGTGATTTGCAGCACACTTCCTAGTTCAGGCAGCACATGCAACATTGAAGATAAAATTCTTCGTGCATACGGTAGTCATTGGTGTTCTTGTGGAGCAGCAAGTCCTGGAAATACTGGCTAGAGCGGTGCAAGCGTGCTGCAGTTACAAACCTGAAATACTGTAAACGGTTCTCTCCGTGATGTGTTGGACCTGTCCCCTGAAATGAAATGTTTGTCTTTCTACAATGGGAATCTTTGTTGTAAACCAGTTATGTAAAGTAAGGCCAGTCTGAATCTTTGTAGCTGACAGCATACTTGTGACTGGGGGATTATTTTTTTTGTTAATCGAACTGCCTGGAAAAAAACCTCTGAAAGGATTTGGTCCAAGTGGAAGTGTGAAGTGAGTATGTTCTCTTGAATCTGGGAAGTTATTGTTGGGAATTTTCTTCTTGTCTGTGAGTTGCCTTAAATGATGACAACAGCCTCATAATTATGTTGTTAACTGGATACTGTTTGTGTAGGTGTTAGGTGTCAATTTGTGTGTGGAGGAGGAAGATCCTCATCAAGGGAAAAGGTCTTGAGACAGGTCAAGGAAGAAGGGGAATTTTTCTTCCAAAGACAAGAATTTTCCCTAGGAGTGCACATCACAGTATTTTGCGCAAATGTCTTAAAAGGCCATATTCTGTGCCTAGTTTGTGTAAAATCTTGCTTGCATCAGTAGATGATCTCTTCCACCATGATGGACCTATTGAACTTGAACCTCAGTCTGTGAAGTATAGCTACGGTCGACAAAACGTTCCCTGCGGCAGTCACAGGGGTCCTGTTTGGAATTCGGACGGCTTTCCAATCAAGGCTGGAAATTGTCACCAGGACTTTTGCATACCTGCGCTATTCTGGGTTTGTTCAGATCTCTGTGGAGGAATAACTGTTGTCCAAAGTAACGTTAATGGCTGGTCGAGTACTGTGTGACACAAATTTTACTGAACTAGGTAGGTGGATGTGAACAGTGTGTGTACTTGGTAAGCATCCTCCAAAAACACACTCATATGGATGAGTGCTGACAAACAGATGTTACAGCTCTTGAATATTAAATTCCAGCTAAATGTCACATCGTGTTTTGGGATGTTAGCATAGGATGAATTTCTGTATGTGAAGTCTTAAACGTGGCATGAGTTCGGCTTTCTCCCAGTGCAAAGCTAGTAGCTGAGCATGTGATCCCTGCTGGCTGGACATAAAGGCGTTCTTGTGCTGTTAGAATCTTTTCTTTTCAGAGTTTAATAACTTCATTCCTGTTTTATAATGTCCACAAACTTACTGTTGGGATTAGTAGTAAAATTGCATTTATAAGTATTGTAGTAGTTATTAGAGGAGACATTTGATTAAAATTCTGTCCAAAGTAATATTAAATTTCCCATATTGTGGGTTTCATAGATTCACGTGTTGTCTAGCAAAGTGAAATTTCTTTGCCACTCATCTTAATCCCAAGAGGAAGTGCGGTATTCAGAGACGTGATGCGTGAAATTCTTTGCTGACTTTTCTGCCCTTTGTGTTAGTCATGCCTTTACATTCCCCAACCTCCCGAGTGCTCTTAAAAAGCCAAAGATTTTAAAGCTAATAAAAAGAACGATCCTTCTATTGTCTGTAGGTTCAAAAGTCGGTGTGTATGCACACTGGCATCTAGGCCAGGCCCACCAAACGTAGTTTAAAGTTTATGCCTGTGTGTATTTAGTGATTAGTCTTCCCAGCATTGACTGTCCTGTTGGCATGAGTGCTTTGACATTGGGTCTCACGAGCTCTGGCATTGCTGAAGTTGAGGCTGAATGCACATTATGCTTGTTAGCGAAACTCCTGAAGTCAACCTTAAGAGCTGGTACAAGCATCTGAGTACTTCTAAATATCATTCTTTTCAAAGTACTGCTAAAAGACAGGAAGGGGAAGAGCTGACTTTTCCACTGGGAAGCCGCCTTGGGCCAGCTTATTGCACAGAACCATTGTTTTACATTTGTGTGAGCACAGAAAAGCAAAGGCTTTTTGCAGGGTTGCTCAAGTATGGCTGGATTTTGCAGCTCGCTGAAGTTACTTATTAGAGGGAAGGCTTTTACCCTGATGTATTTTAATTTTGGTAGTGAGAGGGAATATCTTAATGAGTGTAAAAACTTCTGTCTCATTCCTCAATCAGCATCCCTCGGCTATGTATTGTTCCTGGGTGCCCCTGCCTTCCCCCAAGAAACTGCTTGCTTGCTTCTAGATCTTTAGTCAGAGTTATGCTACAAACGCTGTGTCTTGTAGCTTGCTTGCAGTAAGTGGCCATGTCACTGACTGCCTCCGGGATTCAAGCAGAAGCATGCAAAAGAAAGACAGACGTGTTTACATCATGCGTAGATAAGAGCTGACCTTTGAKTTTTTCTGGCATGATGGCATTCCAGAATCAGTATCTGGTCAAGGACAGACTTTGAAGCATTTGTACTGTTCTGGCCTGCCTGATCTTGGCTATCTATAGCCAAGCAGCATCTCCCTGAGGAATTGCATCTTTCCAGTAGCGTTAGGGATCTGTCAGAACTTGGTAGGTCCTTTTAAAGCACTCATAGACCTGCTGCCCAGGTAGGTGCTGTCATTCAGGTGCATAACCAGGCCATCATGTAATGCATAAACAAAGCAGGGAGGTATTCGTTACACCTTTGTTGGGAAGCCCTGCCAGCTATGGGCTTGGTTTAACAAGGCGCTCTTGATTCTTACGCAGCTGATGGAGAAAGACAGTGCGTGCAGACAGGGTTGGTTCATGATGCGTTCTTAGGTTTATGTGGATCAAGGACCACCGTGTTGCATTTCATTTGCTCTCAGATTAATAATATACAACTCCTTGCTTCACAGCTAAGACCCTTTTACGTGTCGCTTCAAAAGTGCGTGTGGTGGCAGAGTTGGGAGCTAGAGAAGCTTTGCCTCTGCTTGGTGGTGACGAAGGCAGGTTGGAGCCTCCTCTGCAGAGAATCGTACCGAACTTCTTTGGCTGGGTGTGACCGTAGGCAGCAGCGTCTGCCACTGCGAAACCTGTGCTACTTTGAAAGAGCCCAAACGCTGTTGTCAACGTGGTAGGATCAGGAACTGCTGTTTGTGAAAGGTCGCTCGGAGCAGGGCATGTGAATTCCTCCCAGTGTTGGAGGGCTGCTGGCTGGGCTCTGGCTTATGTGGCCAAGTGATGGTTTAGCAGGTAATCAAAGTCCTGGTGTTTCTGTGGCCCTGTACTAATATGTATAAGTGGGAAATATTTCATGTGGCTCATGCATCTCCATAGTAGGTGCTTTTCTCAGACTGGTCGGTTTCTTTGGTTGTCTTGCATTTGGCTGTAGACTAGTTTCATTAGAATTTGTCAATTATTTTTGTCTGATTAGTTACCTGTGTTGAGCAGCAACCTAGTCATTAGCTGGTGAGTGGTATGTGATTTAATCTCTGCAATCCCCAACTTCAGTCTGTGTACCATGGAAAAAAATTTCTGAAAAGGTAGTGAAAACAAATACTTAATTGGAACTTATCTTTTAGTTCAGGTTTCTTACCTGGAAAGTCACTGTTTTGATGGCAGTTACATCAAGCTGCTGAGAGTGAACTGAAATTCCTAGTAACTAACTTCTCACGGCACCTTTTACGAGGGTCAGACAGTACCTACAGTGTGTTCAGTTGTGGTTGTTACAATGCCTATGGCCATGATGCCTAAGCATACTTTAATTATCCCCATTTACTGGTGGGAAATCCGAGCACCTTCTGCACTTTGGTGTTGCAGTGAATCATTTCACAGCCTTGGAGCCCGTGTGTTGACTCCTCCCTGTGCTGTGTCACATCGTGCTGCCTGGATTTCAGAATTGCTGGACTTGGAGTAGGAATGAAGATTCCTCACCAATATGTGCTTTTGTCAGCGCTAATTTCAAAGTCCCGTGTTGGAGAGGGATGCGTGTGACACTTGCGTCAGCGGTTGTTCGAGGGGTAGTTGCAGTTGGTGCATCCGTTGGCTGAGAAATAGGATTTGGAAATTCTGATTTTTCTCCCTTGATTATATTTTTCAAGCAAGAGCATGATAAAGGAAGCCTGTATCTCAAGGGCTATTAAATAGCCTTTCTCAAATCTGTGACTTTATGGAGCTGTAATTCAGATGGCAAATCCTATGCTGTGGGGACTAAGGAAGCTTTTCCTACTGGTCACAAACACGTTTCACTAACTCTGATTTATGCAGAGCAATCTTAAAAGTTTATCTCTACTCTTTATGACTTTTTCAGTTACCTGCTTGGCTTTTTGTGGTGTTTTTCTTATTCTTGACTTCTAGCTGTGATTGTAGGTACCAACTACAGCACAGTGCCTGACCTTCTAGTTTTCAGCTATTTATGAAAACTTGTATATGTCATACCTGAATTGCTTGTAATCCACGTGCTGCTCAGCAGCAATATGTTGGTCAAGAGAGATGTCCCTCAAGCGTCTTTCATTTGGGAAGAGAGCAAGAGAGCAAATCCTGAACATGTTCTCGCTTTGCATTTGAAAGCAGAATAGCAGAAGCTGTTCATTGTTCAAAAATGCTTAATCAGGTATCCAGAGTAAGTAGGACACTCTGCAAGTCCCTCTTGCTTTTAAGAAAAGAGGGCAAATGAGAACACTGCTTGAGAAAGATCTTAAGAAAAATGAGTCAGTTATTTCTCCAAGAAATGTTGGTCGTAGTACACCTTTTATAGATACAATGGATGTCTAATAAGTTGTTTCTGACTTTTATTCGAGCCTTGAATCCTAAAGCAGACCTTATTGGAGTATGGAAGGGAGGTTAGGTGTTTTCGGTGTAGGTACTCACGTTGCCATCCACGGAACTCGGTTAAGGCAGTGATGTTGGCTTTCATCCTGGAGGGAGTTTGATGCGTTGGTTTAAATTCATCTTTCTGGGCTGAAGTCACAGTTGCTTTGGGGGGAGCAGAAGGGAACTAGCACTCAGTGTTGGGTCATGTGTACGAAGAATAACGGTGGAGTCAGGTGCTGTGGTGCTGGAAAGAGTTTGAATTTGGTATGTGTGGGAGGTTGAATGCAGACAAAGCATCTTTCTCGCAGATGCCTTTCGTGCTCTTGCAGGGTTTTGCATTCTGTTCGGAGTCAGATCTCTGCCTCTTTCTTGGGCTAGTGGGGCTGTGCTGGGCTGGTGTATGAAAGATGATGCGGAGGACTGGAAATCATTTGGTGTCTGGCACTACCAATAAACCACGCTTTGTCTCTAYAGCCCTTACCCAGTGGGGCAGCGAGTAAGAACAGGCTCTAGTTCAGAATTTTTAGGACTTGTGGGTGACACTTTGGATAGGGTTGCATAAATATTTACTTTACTTTTCATTGGAAAAAGCCTGTCACAGCATCTGAAGCAGCAGAAAAAAATGTTTGTGAAGTTTGTGAATGTGAACTGGAATTAAAGACCTGGTGTGGTAACTCGTCTGCTTTCCTACAATCTCATGTGAAATTGCAGTTAGTGTTTGAGCAAGGGAAAGGGGCCCCATTTAGCGCTGATCTCTAATATTGAAGTCTAATATACTGATGTGGGGGATGGGAAAAAGACTCGTGTATTACGTTACACCAGCATCTTTAAGTAGCTATGGTTTAGAGCTGCGTTTTTATTCTTGCTAATACTGACACAAGATGAAAAGTGACTATATGGCTAAGATTAAAACTGGAGCGATGACAAACATGGGCTTCCTTAAAGAGATTGTAAAGGTGTACTTCACGGATGTGCTTTTCTTCCTGAAAGATTTTGGTTTTCATTATGCAGTAACATGGGCTTTTTTTTCCCCCCCTCCTTTGTTCTCTCCTCCAGCAGATACGTTCTGGTTGCACTAGCTCAGCAGCAGTGCTGCGCTAGACTTCCAGCTGGGGGAAAATGTTTTCCTTGCTAAACTGGCACTACCCCAACAGATTTTTCCACGGAGCGTGTTCTGGGCACACCCTGGATATGGTGCGTTTTGCAAGTGTCTCATTTCAAAGGCTTGGAGAGCTGGATGGCTTCGCTGGGCCATCCTCGGATAAAACGCTTTAGGTAGAAGAGAACTTAAAAAATTGGCTTAGGTTTTACTTGCTGGATTTCTGAATGAAAGGACGGACTTAAAAATACAGATAGGTGAAGGCCTGTGTATTGACTAGTAATTCAGCTGGGAAGTGGAAGGAGAAACTCGAATGCAGTTGAGTCTGTTGCAGTTGCCCTTCATGTCTCTGGAGCCAGATGGGAACTGGGGATGGTTCGATTCTCCACTGCACTTGAGTTGTCTCTAACATCCTCTGGTTGTTGCTCTCTGCATTTGAAAGACTTGCTGATGTGCTGGTCGTTGATGTAATGAAATGGTTTGCTTAAGTAACATCCAGCTCTTTCCCCCCACCACCACCCTCTGACCTTCTCTGCGATAAGGTTACTTTCTGGAATGCCTGCTCCAGCTTTGACCTCGGCACTGAACAAGCTATTTATGGGAAGGGTACCTGGCACGGGCACGCCCAGTTGAGGATTTGGTTAATGGTGCCTGGGGTTTCTGTGTAGAACGTGCTTTTTCATTAAATTGCATCACATTAGGAGTGAGGGGGATGATTCTCTTTGGTGAAAGAGAACATTTAAAAGGGGACAGTCAGAGACTTGTGCTGTTGAGAGCTTAAATTCCCTGGTTTTGTTATGAAGATGGGGTGTCTCAAAAATTTTGCTGCCAATTGGTCGTGTTGAAGGTAGCTCTCTTCTTGTCTGCATCTCCCCAAAACCAGCCTCCAACTTTGTGCCAAAACACACTTCTTGTTCCAGCAGTTGTCCGTGGCTGGTTATTGTACCCAAGCAGGGAGGTCATGACGGTGATGTATTTAAAGCTCTTCTGTTAGTTGTAAGCTGTCAGGTTAGTGAAGGTGAACAACTTGGCAGATGGCTGTTTTCTCCCTGGTGCTCATGTGCGCCCATGATGTCTTAACTGCAAAACGAGATGTTCCCTGTGATAGTGGTGGCAGAGTTCGGCTGGCACATCTCGTGACGCTTCTGCTTCTGAAGCAGATTAATTTGTGCTGTCTTATGAATGAGCATAAGCATGCTCTTTCCAGAAGTGTTAAGTCTCAAAGATATTTAGCCCATTTTAAAGAGTTACAGCTCTGTTTATCTGTTAAATACATGCATCCTTACTGTGTAAAATACATAATTTGAGTTGTCGCTCACTTATGTAGTGGAACAGTCAGGGGGAGTGGGAGAAAGGGGTAGTTTTTGACAYGGATCTCACTGCAGTTTCAGGTGTCTCCTTGCAGCACTGAATTTGTCAGATAGTTTTGAGTGTCGTTTCACTTTTTAAGAAGTGCCTCCTGACGGGTTGGATTTGTGAAATGTGACTTCATTTGGCTGCTTGCTTAATAAAATATTCACTGACTTAAAGCAATGCGAAATAAAAAAAATACACCCCCCACTATAATGGTGGCGCTTTTTGCCTTTTTTTTTGTATTAGGCTCAAACCATTTGGTCATCAGATTACCAAAAGAGGGAAATAAGGAGGATCAGGGTACTCCTTATGCAGCAGAGCTTTAGCTTTTGTATTTGTGACATTTTAGCAGTTTCCATAGTAACACATAACGATGTTGTAAGAAATGTTGCAGGGATTTTTATTTGTATAAGGGAGGACTTTAAAATATTAATGGAAGGCAGTGTGAATCGGAGGGAAGTCTAATTGTATTTTCTGTTGGGAGCAGAAAAATTGATGCTAGGTAGAGGAAAGTGATTTGATGCGTTGTCCGGAGTGAGCAGCCATCTGTAGATTGAACTTGTCTTGGCCAGCAAATAGAAAATAAGAGAACTTCAGTCATCTTGGTAATGTTTGCCACAAAGTCTTTCCTCTCTGATACTACAGGTAAAGCTTTGGAAATATTCTGCTGTCACTTGTTCTCCAAGTCTAGGTAAAAAATATTTTATCTCAGAAGTACTTTTCGTCCCAGCCCACGAGCAGTTGGAGCTCATTTCCTTCTTTTGTGATACTCATGTTCGGAGCCGTTACCCTCTTTGCATTCATGGGGGTCTCTGTAAGCTTAGTTGGGTTAAAAATTGGCTGTCTCCATTTAGCAGCCTTTGTAGCAGAGTAGCTCATACAGCTTTACAGGCAATCTGCATTTAGTGAATTCCCTGGTGGCTCCTGCTTAATGACCAATATTGAGCTTTTGCCGTTTCAGGGCTGGTGACGTTACATTGCATTGTCAAATCCAATCCACTCTTGAGTAAGAAGCAAAGGGGTTTTATGTAGATGCAGTAGGCAGAAATCACAAAAAAAATCGGTTTCTTGGCGGAAAAAGATAGAGAGGGGTGTTTGCATGCGTATATTTAAGTGGGTGTAAGTTTGAGTTGTGGGTCAGCAGCCATCCACCTAGCCCCATATTTCTGCCCAGTTAGGTGAACTGAGGCAGTGGAGAGCAGTAAAAGGCACTGGGTTTAGATGACTCTGCAATTAAATTACTTGTAGGAAGCCGACAAGAAATTCCTACTTTCCGGATAAGCTTAAACATCAGTGCACAAATGTCTCACTTCCGTGTATCTTATCTGTGGTTTTCTGTTATCAAGTTAGATATTTAATCTTTCTATTATTAAGTTAGGTATTAAGTCTTCTGAGCTTCTGGCCTTGCCTCGACAGCTTGTGACTGGGAAGCTGCTGTGAGCCGGTCCCCGCGATGGTTAGTGCCCTCTGGATGCGGCTGGCTGCTGGCCGGAGGTTACAAACGGTTCCTTGCCAGTCTCTGCACAGCCGCTTTCTGATTTTTCTCTGTCRTAATTGCAAAGCTTGGGCATAGTGACAGCCAGTGCTGCCCAGCCCTTGTCTTCTCTCTGCATCAGAAGCTGACTAGTAGTCAACATGTTTCTTCTGCCCATTCAGCTTTGGAGAGGATACCTCCTTTTAATGCAGCAGTATGCAGTCCTGGTTCGTTCCTGGGCCTCTGGATGTTGCAAATGTTGCTGCTCCTTCTCCTCCGTGCACTCTGTGCTTGCAGGGGCTGAGTGATGAGCGGCTTCACTCRTAGGGGCTGTCTGTGCCTGTGGAAGTTGGTTCTCACTATGTTATGCAGAGTAAAGGTACATTGCATTGCAGGAAGAGATATCAAATAATAAACTCGGTGCTTTGCACCTTGGCTTTTTTTTTTTCACTTGCTTCTGTATTCTAGGTGGCAAAAGCACTGTGTGCTGCTGTCACCCACAGTGACTGGCCTTAAAAGCGCTTGAGAAGGAGCTTAATATGTTCAGAGGTGGGTGCGGCAGCCGCTGGTGGCCTGTGCATGCCTCGTGTACTTTTCCTGCACCCTTTTAAGAAGGTATGGCGCAACAGCTCTGCAGCTGGGGCACGATGCCTGGTGTTCACCTGCAGTCTCTCTGCCCATTGTCATTACTTCAGGTCCTGTCCTGCCCTGGGTGCTGTGGGTGTCAGCACAGAGGAAAACAGAGTACCTCTCTGTGTCCGCGCACGGAGCAGGGCAGGGGTCTGATCCAGAGGTGAGAGCTGAGCGAGAGACAGGCGGCTTTGAAGGTGCTTCGGTGCTCGGTGATCTTGGCTTGGCATGGCTTTGGCAGCTTCTGACAAAATTTAACTCCTGTRGTCCCAATTCCTGATCTGGGTGGTTTGATGTGAAGAGGTAACGGCTCTCCATGTTCCTAGTGGCTTTTTTCTCTGCTCACATCCCAGTGGCCAAGGGGAGAATATTTCTGTTTAGCAGCCATTACTATTCCTAGGCTGGGACAGTAGCATGAATAAAAGTTGCAGCAGCTAAATCTGCCTATTTTTGTGTGAATTGGAGCCCTTCTCCATGTGACTTCTGCTATTCCAGTGCTGGCTATTTCAAAAAAATGAGACAATTAGCCTTCTGTGGATCTGCATTTTGAATGCAGAACACTTGCAGGGCTCTTGCTCCATGTATGCATTTTGTGGTATTGGCTTTTTACTGTCTCGGACTAAAACAAGAAAATTATTCTCTCTGTTCCTTCTATGTTGTAGGTAGCTCTCCTGCCATTTGCAGAAATTTCTGAAAGTCAAAGGGAAGATGCTGTGTATACTGAGACAGCAGAAAATAATTTGAAGAAACAACCACATTAGGAAATCTTTCAAGGCATTAACCACTTTTCCTATGTCAAGGCGGATTAAATTGATACAGATTAAGTTTCAAGTATTTTTCATTGTAATATACACACCTGAGTGTCATCTAATGACTCCTCCAAGGTTTGTTGTTCACATATTGGTGAAAGCCTTACCGTTTTAAATAAAATAAATCTGTTTGAGTAGTAGCCAGCCACTTAAAGAAAATTCTTCAGTGTGATGATTCATATTGTGCCTAAAGACAGCTTTCCATATTGAGCCCTCACTCACTCCCCCCCACCATCCCCCTCTCCCTGCCTCTGGAAATGGGCAAGAAGCCCAAAACAACTTAACTCTTAGTTATTTAAACCTATTTTTAATAAGTGATACTTGTAGAAAAATCGTACCTGAAGGCTTTGTTTGACATTGTCTTGTGTATTAGATCTTAAACTGGCTTATGAAGTGTGTAACTTTGCTCGTTTGTTTTTTTTTCAGCTGCTTTTTTGTGAACATGAGCCATTCTTTGAATTCTTACTAACAGGCTGAAATTACATCTGTCTCCAGCTACAGCGGTTCTGTACTTGTTCACTCTTTTGTGTGAATCTTAGACTTGTCAAACGTGCCCTAGTGCTCCTCCTCTCACTCCTTCATTAGCTCTCCTCTTGCATTAATGTCCAGGTCTTTTCAATATCAGGAGTTCTAGTTATTTTTGCAGCTGATTCTCCCGTGTGCTGGCTGTTGAGGTAGCATTTATTTTCAAAATATCCTCTGTAGAGAGAAGGCTTTCGTAACCCATCCTAGTTGTCGTGGCACAGATGTGCCTTTTTTCTGCCCTTTGCTTGCTGTTACCAGGCATGCTTTGGTTATGTTAAACTCATGAAACCAAATGCCTCTTCAGGCTGGGTACAGGTAAGCCCTAATCAGATTAGCCGCTCTGCAAATTGAGTTGCTTATTTTACCGGTGTTTTCTTGTGCTTGAGCAAGTGAATTTGTGTGCTGGGACAAGGCACTCTTCTATGATAAATTAAAGGAAAAGTGACTTGATTAAGCCCTTTGGTGGCTTTATGAAGAACTAGTGAAAATTATCAACTGTGTTTACTTGAATTCTGTATGTGCATATGAATTTTTCCCCTGTGCGTATATGAATTTCTTTCCCCTTTGCTCTTTCCCTCTCCCCCGAGGGCAGTAGTTGCATGTTTGCCATTTCCTCGGCTTTATGTCCTTTGGTAATTTCTGCAGCAGAGCTTCTTCTGGACCAAGGTTTGCCCACCACTTGGGTCGGTGGTTGGGATGCACAGGAACTCTAGATGTCTTGYACCCGCTTTCCTCTTTGTTCCTTCCTTTTTCCATCTTTCCCACAACTTAAAAAGATGGTGTCTGAAAACTTTGTGGTGCTCAGCGATGCAACTCCTAGAGAGGATAAGATGCGTAGAAAATTTTGTGGGTTTTTTTCTTCATTGTTGTCATGTCTGTGAAGGCTTTGGTCGTAAATTCCCAGAAGCTTTTAGTTGTGATGCTTAGAGCAAGCAATGACTGCAAGAYTTCAGCGTCAGGGAGGTAACCTCCACAGTCTCTCATAGTGGTAATGAAGTGGTCCCCACTAATGAGAGTCTGTTACTGTAGCTGAGTGTTACTCGGTGAATCTGCCATAGGAATCCTCTCTTTATTGTTTTGCTCTGATGTTGCAGCATTCCTCAAAATCGCTTTCATCTAGTTCTTGTCTGCTTGTTAACAACCATCTGCATCCAGAGCACTTGGCTACTTTAATGTTTGCCTTACATAATTGAAACTTCCCCCCCTCTCCTTTTGGAGCTTTCTAGTAGGATTTTTTTTTTTTTTTTTTTCTTCTCTCTGATGTAGGTGTTTGAATTTCTCAACTAGTCAAACTAGTACATAAAGTAATCTTCCTGTTCTGGATCTTGCTGTAGTAGTCTTACTGGAAAAATATTTGTTTTCACTTCAGTTTATTAGGCCTGGGAGAAAACTGTGTGATCTTCCTTCCAGTTTGAGAGACTGAAAACAGAATTTCCAAGAATACGTATCTGGTGAAGCCTTTTCTCCCATTTTTTTTTTTTTTTTTTTTTTCTCTGGTCCTATAGAGATTGACTGGAGTTTTAAAGTGAGTTGGATGCTTATTGCCCAGCGGTTGGGGATTTTGTTCAGATGAGAAATACTGGGATGTGTGTGCGCCTGTCCTTGCTGCCCTTGAGACCTGCTGACCTGATACAAATGGGAGTATTAATTGAAGTAATGGAGCTCTCCTGTGTTTCACTTCATTTCTGAGAGTAACTTGTCCAAAAGCATCTTGCTTTATTTGTTTAGCTGATGCTTGGTGAGATAAAGGAGGTTCTGAGAATTTGTGATTATCTACTCAGCTGTGGCTTATGCTGTTGTCTCTTACAATGCAGTGGAGCAAGTAGGCAGCACTCCTCCTCCTCCTCGCTACCACGAAGAACAGCGACTGGCCAACTTCCTCAAGGATTAATCATCTCCATTGTACCTCCGATCAGTTTTTGACACACATCAGGGCAGAGCTGAACAGAAAAGCGTCGTCTCTCGCTTAACAGAAATGTCTTGGAGAATGTAAAAAACCATGCAAAAATCTCACTTGGATACACCCCTTTTTTTAATCATCGTAATTGCCTGTTAGCTTAGTGCTGGCTAGTATCACTTTTAAAGTCCTGGCATTTATTGCAAGAGATTGTACGATAATTTCAGAGGGACATTTTCCCTTTGTACCAAGGTCTGTCTTTTTTTTTTTAGGTTAAAACATCCCCTCCTCTCTAGTACTTGTTGTGAACTTCCTCGCCCTTTGAGCGAGATGACAGTACTGAAGTACAATGGCTGCATTATGGTTCTGGTTCTTACCACAGCTCGTTCCAGCTATGCTAATGAAAAAAATTTGTCATATCTCTTCCAAAGCTGGGAATCCTCTAGGTCTGGGGAAGTGAAAATGCGTAATAGTTTGGCTGTTCAGGCTGCTTGGCCCTTTGGACCCTTTGAGGCTATGTAGTAATCGACTTGCAGTGATGGCTCTTTGTTTCTGATACAATTACTTTTGTGTTGGCTTTTGTTGTGAAATGCTTGGCTTCAAAGTTTTTGAATGCATTTGAAAATGTACCATGTGTTTTACGCTTTCTTCTGACATGTGCAAATAACGTTGACATGAGTCAGAAGACGAGTGTTGTCCTAAAGCGGCCAAGTCTCAGGTTCAGCCCAGTATAATTCACTATGATGGTGAATGATCCTGTTCATAGTGTGATCATGCATCAGACCTTGGGTTGTTGAATCTGCTGTCAGCCTGACAACATTGTTTGCAGCAGATTTTAGAAATCTCAACAGCTTGAGAATCTGTATTCTGTTCTTTGCTTTGTGTGAACCTTTTTAAATTTTATCAAGCATTAAGGTCTGGAAGATGACGTAGTACTACAAACTATTTTCATTTGCTGCCTTTGCTCGTGGATTGCTTGACTGAAAGTTGCCACAGCTCAGTTTTTTTTGGCTCTTGTCCCGGCTTCTAGACATGTGAATGTGACATGCTTTGCTTTGCTTGTAAATAAAAAAAAAAAAAAAAATTAAAAAAATCTAGTATTCACTTCTATAGAAAAGCGTAATTCCTGGAAAGTAGTGACTGTAAGGTAAGTAATGCTCCATTCACTGCCTCTCCCTCTCCTCCAAAAGAATAAGAAAACCCTCCTGAAGTAAACACATCTTTGATAAAAATCTTGTGATGAGATTGATCACATGATTTTTTGAGAAACTGAGGAGGGTTGGGGTAATGATGGAAGCTCTGCCTCTTGTATGAGATGTTTCAATGCTGCCAATCAAAACATCTTCTAAAAATATCCCATCTTCTAGAAGAATCTATTCTTGCAAATCAGAGCCAGATATTAAATTACATACTGTTGATTGCAAAGGATCCAAATTAAAGAAACAGACCAATATTCATCTCTCTCTTCTCCCTTTCCAACTCTTTATTAAATTGCTGGATATTTGTTGCAGGCTTAACACAGGATGCAAATAAAATTAGTCTGAGCATGAGATCCTTCCAAAAATGTGGTACTTGAACTGCGGGGGAGTTTGCTCAGAAGGTGGAAACTGGCTTGCTTTTCTCTACAGATACCTTTTTTTCTGTCGCATGCCCGGTGTCTTGGCATGAAGTAAACATTATCTAGTCCTTTTGAAAAAGTCCTGAAGTAGAGAGCGTGTCTTGGCTGAACCTGATCGAAAGGGCTGGGGAAAATCTGTCCAAGAAAAATAAATTTCTGGTGGAGCAGCCAACAGCGGTGTGTGACATCAACCACTTTTGGAGGGAGGGGGGTGRTACAAATACAGCGTTTTGATTTGGCTCTGGCAAATAAGGGTGAAATGGGAGGATACAGTTAAGATATAACCGTCTCTTTTAGCCTAAGATAATTCAGTTCTTGGTGTTTTCTCAGTTCTTGTTCCTGTGGTATCTCTTTCCACCTTCTACCCTGTATTGTCTAATCTTCTGTAGATCTTGCAGAAGAGCTTCTCCCTTTCCTCCCGCTCTGTAGACTGCAGAGTTGGGTATCTGCCGAGTCTGGCGACGGGGATCATCGCTCACGTTGTGATACAGGCACCTGCCCACGAGGGACTGCATCACCCGAAGCTCCGGCAGGGAAATGAAGCTCATAGAGCTGCTGGTGTTGGATTCCTGAGGCTGTAAAAGCTTGATGGGGTTATTAGTTTGCAGAGGTACAGTTCACAGGGCTTTGTTTGTTTAGGGAGGGAGAAGAGCCAGAAAACATGCCTGTGGTGACAAGGGGACATTTCCCCTGGGCTGTCATCTGTCCTCTCCCCAGGTGGTGTGGCGTTGGGGTCATGTTTTCTAGCTTGTCTGTGGTGGCCTCTTCTCCCCATCCAGCCCCTTGCTCTCTGTGCTGTGATTTAGGGACTCCCCTGTTTGCATTAACAACAGGGAGGTGCAGCGTAGCAGTGGCAAACCTGCCACGTCTGCTTGATACAAACCCGCATTGTCCTTGACAAGGAAAGAGCCTTCCAGTAATTCACCTTGCCAGCAAGAAAGAGGATTTTTTTTTTTTTTTAAGAGCAGCTGAGTTGTTCGAAATCAGTGCAATATTTAGTGACACCAAAGGAGAATATACTTTTGTAGATAGGAAATGCTGCTTAATTGCTCAAGACGGCAGTTTATTCCTTCAGTCTAYGGAATTTCAGTCTGTGTGAAAACCAGAAATGTGGCTGTGAACTCGTTATTTTGGTTTCTTGCTCGCTGCCTCGACATAGTAGAAAGCATCTTGCACTTGCAGAATGAAATGATGAGTCTTTCTGTATCTAAATGAGATTAAATTAATACTGCATTCTGTGTAGCTTTTTTCTAAAGAATCAGAAGCATTCTGCTCTTTTGCAGGATTGTGTTAATCATTAGCAACTTAACGAGTTGAAGTACTGTGGCCACATGAAGATGTGTAAACAGGCCAACAAAAAGTTGAAGGATAATTCAGGTAGCACTGGGATCAGAAACAGGCTGCAAAAACCCTGAGTCACAGAAATAAATGTGATTGCCAGTACGTTTACCAAACAGGAGCTGAATCCGACTGTTCTAAAGTAAAAATGATCATGTTTTCTCTTGCACATATTGGCGTACAATCCGTTTTTAGCTGGTTGTGTTTTTTGAACTATAGGGAATTGTGAATAACTTGTATGGATTTATAGTGAGTTGTGAAAGCCTTGAAAGATGTCTAAGCATTTTGGAGTGTGTCTGTATGTACACAATGTGTGCGTGGTATACAAGAAACTTTTTAAAAAGAAGTCTCTCTGTTTACTTATATCCCAGCAGTTTGCTTTTGAGGCCCTTGCTCTGATCTCCTGAGTTACAGATATAGTTAAGTTCATTGCCCGTGAGGAGGAAATCTGAAGTGTCTTTTTCGATGTAATCAGAATATAATTTTATTAAAGCAGGTTTTAGGAAGAGCAGGGAGTGAGGTATACGTTAATAGGTAAAAGCGAGCGCGTCTTGAGAATTTGAATATGAAATCTTCACGTGCGTGACAAGTTGCTCATAGTACAGCCAAGTCACCAAAAAATGCCACCTGCTTTATTTCTTCAAATCCAAAACTCAGTTTTTCTCTTTCTCTACATGTCAATAATTTTATTGCACGGAGGAGGGAGTTAGGCTGGACTGTAGCCGGTTCCTATAGCCATTTTTGTGTGCTTTAAAAGAAAGTATAAAAACTAAGTAGGAGGATCTGCTCTTTGTGGTAGGTTTCACTCAAGCTGGTTAGAGGTTGTTTTAAATTTTGAAACATGAGGTTTAACATCTCTTCTAAAACTTGTTGTAACTTCATGTGGGTAATGGTATGCAAAATACTTTAACATGGCTAAATTCTTGGTTTGTTTGGTAGCCTGCTGGAGGAGAGTTCAATAGTCTTTGATGACGTTTTGGGTGTTCCTTATTTGTAACTTGCAGTTTTCCAAAATGCATTGAGGTTTCTCTTAATTGTCGCTTCACCATCACTTGTCTGATAAGTGCTGCTGTCAGAACTAGCGTGGTGTAAAGCACACCCCCCTGCTGCAGCTCATTCTGCCTTGGTATCTCAGCCGAGCCACCTCTAATCTTGCCTTTAGTTGAAGATAGACCTGTTAGCCCCCACCCCAGCCCCCAAGAAAAATAAAACCCAACCTCAAAACTGAGTTTACCCAAAACTTGCTTGGCAAGTGGAGCATCTGGTATTGCATGAATTCATTTTTTCAACAGCGTTTTGCAAACAAGCCTGAAGATCATTTGGCTTGGTCTGAGAGATTCTCAGGAACTTGGGATCTCTACGGAAAGCTGCTGATGGAATGGTATTTTGTGCTGTCCAGAAAACCTGTTAACAGTTGCATATGGTTTTTAACACTGATGTGTCTCAGAGTGAAGCAGCTCTGTGTTCAGTGTGTGTGGCGATAGGAGCCATTCGATTGTTGGTCAAAATTGTGAGAAAGCTGAAGGTGGAATCAATTAAGACCTTTTTTTATTCTCTTACTGTTGGACTTGTCCTTTCCATTCCTACAGTATCTGAATATTGGACTTTGTAGCTCCAAGTGTCAGAGTATGCTGCCTTGCTTTTGGGAGCAAGCTTCAATAGATCACTCAGTCTAGCTTCTGCACTGCTAGTATTTTATCTTTTATAACTTGCTATGGCAAAACCATAGGGCCCTTATATAAGTAGCTTTTAAAGGTGGGACTTGTCAATAAGAAGAAAACAGCCTGTAAGCTTTGCTTAATAAGCCTTCCAGTGGAATTAAGGGCTTGCAAATAAATTTGTTCTTGATAAACTAAACTGAGTGCAGTTACCAGTTTGTCTAGGACTTCATTTATAAGATAGAAGTCTATTCCTGCAGCTTTTTTTGTAAGTTCTGGTTGTATATCAAAGGATATAAATCATGAGTTCTTTACCTTCTTATGAAGGTCAAAGTCTGGATCCCCATGTATCAGTCTGGACTGGTGACTCTGAGGAGGAAAGCTTTTCTCAAAATCAGAAACTGCTGCTTTTTGGTTCCCATGGGCCTTACTATTCCCCACCCCCTCTTTTTTCTTCCAAACTGGAGACTATGAAGTATGTGGTATTGCACTTCTATGCTGATTGCCCGAGCTCTTCAAGGATGAGGCTCTTGCAGTCTGTTAGCGGGAATAGTTGGCACAGTTTACTTGCAGAGATTTCTTTTTGAAGTAAAGTAAGTATAGTATAGATAATTCTTGACTGAAGCCCAAGTGGGCTTTGCAGCATTTTATTTTTTTCCTTAGAGAAATAAGGGGAAAGTGCTACTCTGGGAGGTAGAGTTTATCTACTAAATGTAGCTAAACATCTCCTTGTAACCCCAGTGAACACGAAGCATCTACGCTGTCTGTATAACTATTTACATCGGGTTGAGAAAGAGCAGGCAACTGTTTGGATCAAAAAGAAGCAAGCATGGTGGCATCTGGAGCCTCGATCGCAGTGTTGTCATCTTCCCTTGGCTTCATGAAATGCTGAAGTTTGTTGGGCCACTGTGCCCACCTCTGCTGTACTCAGTGTGAGCTTTTCTAGACCTTAACAGGTGTCTCCCTGAAAATATGTGCCAGTATTTTCTGTCTGCTGGTAAAGAACAGTATTCCTTTGTTGGTGCTTGGAGAGAGAAGGGAAGCCAGCCAAGTTCGGTGCTGCTTTGTGGCAGAACATATCTCACTGCTTTGAAGTTGTATACTTTTTAAAACAAGATCACCTAGACTGTAGCTCTGAAATTCTTTATTGCGGTCACTGAAATATGTTGAAGTTAGCAACACGTTCTGCTACTAAAATTTCTTCTGCTAAAATTCTGTCCATTTTTTAATCCTTTTTTTTTTTTTTTTTGTTACTGCTCTGATGTTTGAGAAAGAAACAGTTCTTTTGCATCCTTTTGGGTGACGTATAACAAGTGAAATTCACATAGCCAGTCCTCCTCTTGGTCTCAGATGCCATCTCTGCCAAATACCTGTGCTCTAACTCTGGGTAAAAAGACACTTAAAGACTGGACATCTCTTTGATTCCTAGGAGACCAAAGCAAAGATCTTGATGTGAAGAAATATTGCCTGTCAAAATCAGAGTTAATAAAACTATTGCATAGCTGGTAKTTTCTGGAGGGTGTTCAGATGAAGTTGATGATTTACCCATTCCTTTGCCTGGGAATCTCTGAATCTGGGTGCAGTTGGTAGTTGAGAAAGACCAGGGTGTTTCTGCACGTGGGAGTTTGTGGGAGGAGGGCGTCAGTGGCAGTCGAGTGGTTTTGTGAAGTTTTTTATTACAGGTCCTGGGAGACAGAATTCTTGGGAGGTGTAACAAAACATCGTCTCCCTTTATAGCAGTCGAGTTTCCACTGGGGGTATTGCATATGTATTCCCTCAATCTCCCTGGAATTAGACTCCAGTCTAACTTGCCTCCTCCTGAAGAATAAGGAACGGCACCTTGGAGAAAGGTAGCGAAGGCTCACGAGGCTTGATTTGAACACGCTTCTGGTGTCAAACCCCCGTGTAGCAGGGTACGTGGGTTTCCCTGTGCCCTCTCAGATTATGTTCTTTAGTTTGCACTCTTGTGGTCCAGATTCTCAGGCTGCTTGATCACTGAAACAACTTCGGTACATTTATGAAATTCTTGTCAGGTTTTAGCTTGTTTCTTGAGTGTCCTTCCTTTGCAGTAGCGATAGCTTTCTCGTGTGCTGCAGAACAGCACAGCTGAATGTACCAAAAGACACTTCTTTGAGCCTATGTTGGAAATAAAAGCCATTGGAAGAGAGAGGGGGGTTAATACGCTGTTTGATCAGATGTTGGCTTCCTTCCCGACCTCGGGGCTGGGACCCTTTGGAGCCCTATTGCATAAGAACAACGGAGCAGGGAAGATTTAAACCAGCAGCGAGCCCGTCCCGGTGCTGCTCTGATCCTCTGGTGGTCACGCTGCACGGCGAACTTCAAATAGCTGATGCTCGTTTCTGAGAATGTCATGAACTCCGTGGTTTGTGTTCTTTTAGGAAAACCTCTCAAGTGAGTCTTAAATCATGTGTATATGGCTAATTTAAAACACCCCTTAAACTTGTAGCGTATCCTTTCTACGTGGAAGAGCGTGCTCATGCATACAGCGTGAATTTGTCTTTTGCAGTAAGTTCGAAGCACATGATTTGGATGCTGTCATTGGAAAGATGATTTCTTATGGCTGAAAGTGCTTGTGATCATTCTTGAAATTGCTTTTATTTCCTGCTCGCATCTTGCCAAATATCGTAAAGCTATRTGTTCACCTTCTTTCCCCAGCGGTATTGGGAGCTGTTGGGTAGAGCCAGTCCCCTGCTTCTGTTCCAGTTTCTCTGAAAGAAAAGAAGAAAAGCTTTCATGGGTGCTTTTTAGTTTCCTTATGAGACAGTTGAGAATCCATATGGGAGAGATACTTAATGATATCTGCATTCTTACTTYGTGGGGAAGATTTTACTTCACAGCTCTTCCCCTCTTAAACACCAAAGAGTCTGTAGTGAAGCTGTTTTGTAGAGAATTATGCTTAAATAGTATCATGAGCACCGGATGCTCAGACCATTAAGTCTCTCTTGCATAGTGAGATGTGTATGAAAATGTATAAAAGCTGTTATGTTCTTCACTAGTACACACCCTTTCCTCCTTTTCAGGAAAATTAGTGTTAATATCTTGGTAACTCTCGCAGCTGTGGTTTATGGCCTCAGCAACTGCTTATTTTTGTTGTGATTGCAAGTACTTGAACATCTTCTTGTTCTCATTAGATTAAGGAAGGCTGCCTCTGTCAGTAGTAAAGGCTTGAATCATGAACTTGGGATTCAAACATGTGAAACACTTGTGGTGAGATAAATTGGAATATAAGTTGCAGCCTGCCAGCTGTTCAGTAGCGGCTGTGCGTGTTCTTGCCCTGTTGCATTTTTCATGCAGGGATAAAAGTCTTTACATTGCTTTAGGATGGGAGAGTGCAAGAGGCAGGTACTGTACGTCATGTAACGCAAGTCATGCTCTGCCTTGCCTCATCTATGCTGAGTTGCCCAAGGGTGTGAGCTCCCCTGCTCCTCTGCGCAGTTGAGAGGCTCTGGCCTGAGCAGTGGAATTTCAGAGGCTGAAAGTTGGCATAGGGATGTGCAGATATTGCTGTTTTCTAATGTTAAATATAATCCTTTTCTTGAACAGATTAATAAATAAAACCATTGGGCAATTGCATACAGCTGCCTCTTGTCCTCCTGGCACAGATAAATCCTAATGGTGGATTTCGACCTCTGTTATGCCGAGAAAACTGCTCAGCTTCTGCTCAAGACACGCTGCTGTTGTTTCAGTGCCTGCGGTGCACCCTTCGCACTGCTTGCATGGCCCTGGCAAGGGCTGAAAGTGCTCCGAGCTGCCTTGCTGGGCATTGTCTGGCGATTAGTTTATTTGAGAACTGGGAGTATGTTTAAAAGGTTCTGTAATCAGCAAAATGCTTGTCACTTAAAATTGGCCCTCTGTTTTCTGTGTTGTGATATTTTAAGTTGAAACTTAAGAGTCTTGTTATTTTAGATATAATTATAAGCTCCAGCAGAGCTAGCATGTCTTTTTATATATATATATATATAGTGTGTGTGTATATATATATACACACACACCTCCCATACATATTAAAAATATCTGAGAAGACTATAAGAAAAGTAAAGCATGGGAGAGGTAATTGATTAATGTCCCTCCCTGTTGGAACAGGTAGTTCAAATTAAGGCAAACTCTAATTGATAGATTGATTCAGTAAGTTTCCTCTTTAAGGTCACACTTTTCTATTCTGGATTTTCTTTCAACTAGTGTTTGGAATGTGTTCCAGGATTTGCTTGTCTCATTTAGCACGTCACTCCTTGTGTTCACGCTCTGACCGTTGTACTCTTAAACCAAGGTTAGTTCTGGATTTGATCGTATCGTATGTTATTTGGAGAGCTGTAGGTGCCAGGCATGTTGCAGGGTGTGTTTAGCTTGTCAGTCTGCAGAGGATACYGGCACTCCAGCCGGACCTGCCCACGCTTACCTGGCTCGTCTCATGCTCCCTGCGCTGCTGGCCCCGGCACGGCTGGTCAAACGCTGCCCACCTGCAGTCCCAGCCTCTCTCCAAGGGCTGAGGCCTCCAGCAGTGAAATTTGGAGTCCAGCTCATCCCAGACCGCTGCCTTGCTTCTCCGGCTGGTCATCATTAGTCAGCAAATGTTTGGGGTTTTTGGTTTTTTTTTTTTTTTTGTGCTCCCTTCTCTGCAGCGAGTTGGTCTGAGCTCTGCTGCTCGTAGTGGGAATTTTCCCAGCAAGGCTGTGGTTGCAGTTAAGGCTCGGCTCTGCCCTGCTGCGTCCGATAAGGACAGAGCAAACGGAGGGGGGCCCTCTGTGGTAGGGCAAAGTGATTGCCATACAGCACCTTTTGTTAAAGAAATTCCTTTCCTACTTTATTTTAACAGAAAAAGGGGGGTGGGAGGGCAGAATTCCCCTCCTACAAAGCAGCAAAACTACTGATTCTTCTTTTTTCCCCTGAAACTTGCAGTCCCCTCCTACCCTTTTGTATTCATGTCAGAAGCAACCTGTTTGTTCCAGCTGATGAATGCATCCCTCTTGATATTTTCTGCCTTCTCTATCGGTACCCTGGGATAGTATTGTTTGTTTACTCCCCTCCACAAAATGCACAGGAAAACAGGAGTGGCGAAGCGTTACTGCACGAGCAGCCTCAGCCCGGCGTCTCGTTCGCAGGATGCTCTCGAGCGCTGTAGGCAGTCCGGCTCCCAGGCATTAGGAGCAGCAGTCCAGTATCTTGAGACTTAACAAATTGTGGTAACAAGGACAATATTTACAACTCCGGCCAGGCTGTTTTTCATTGAGAGTAAGAAAAATGTAAAGTCGTAGGAATTTTGTAAAGGCTTTCGATGTGTGAGTACTCAGTGATGTACTACAAGATCTGGAGGAAAATAAACTTTTGATTAAAGAATAAACTCTGTTCTAGAAACTCCCTGCACAATACTTAGAGGCTTTTTCAGGTACCAGGAGTGAGACCTGGGCTTGGGTATTCTGTTGAAGAAAGCCGCCTTGCTGTGGCTTTCCATCAAGCTGCCATGCTTTTTGTCTAAGCTTGTAAGCTTCTTTGAGTGCTCCTTGTCTGAACCTCATTTTGGAACTTACTATACATAAATATTTATATAAATATTTAATATTTATATGTAATATTTTGGTTAAACCTTTTAGAGCTTTTCTTTCACTAAAGTTTCTCATGGAAGGAGTGTGCTGTCTCACTGTGGAGGTCAGAAAAACTTTATGGGCCATAAAGTTGAGACTTTTCAAGCTCTGCAGGTATCCTATGACTAAAGTCAAGCTGCTTTTTTGCTGGTTTTAAGGATAATCTTCTGCCATGCAGGAATGGGTTTTGATATTATTTCATTTAGTTTTAGGGTTGGAACTTGGCTGTGTGGATTTCTGTACCGTGTCTACGAAAAGCAGACATTTGTGTAGCTGTGTTCTGACAAGCAGAAAGACAAATTCAGAATGATCTGCCCTGGAAAGGATCCAAACGTTTTAATTTGTGTGTATGTAATTCTAGTATCTCTACAGAGCCAAGTCTGCTCTCCTTAGACTTGATGATAATGCTTAGCACATGTAGTGTTTTCATCTTGAAAGCACTACACAAACATTAACTAACCTAGCAGTTAAGCTTTAAACTTTCTTTTAGCTAACATTTGCTTAGGTTTGAAAGCAGGCTGCTATCTGTACTGCTCTGTGCAGACTCTATAGTGTTATATACGTTGACTGGGAGCATGTCGCAGGATGGGCTAGCAAAGGGTGCTAAAAATAGCTGCTGGTGGTTTCTCTGGGTAGTGGTGGAAAACTCAAATTGCTTTTGAATATGAATCGCTTTACTGATCCGACCAGAAACCCAGTGACCGCATAGCAGCTACCGCTTTGAGTGGAGCACCGAATTGATTCTTCTGGCGAGAGTCTTTAAATTTTGATGTAGGTCGTAATTGGGCCGATGTAACTGATGTCATTTCTAGTAAAATGACGAGGCAGCAATGAGCTCTTGCTTCCACTTGCTCTGCTCAGGGACTGAATTTGACTACTTTTCTGGCATAATACCATGTTCCAGAAGCCATGAAGCTGTCCTCCCTTTGTTGCCGTACCACTGGTAATTACTTAATCTCAGTCAGCCAAAGGACTGAATTTGGTAAGCAAAATGGTTGAAGTAAATACAATTACTCTGCAAGTACTTCTGTCGGGACCTCTGGAGGCCGTGCTGCTATTTTGTGCATGGGGGAATTGGATAGCTTAGAGATGCTTTCATTCCCAGGGACAAGGGGACACGTTACAGGGTGTTAGGTCCTTGAGAACCGTTCCTGGCTTGCTTGGCATTGCGGTGAAGCTTTAAAAACCTTTATCTTTTGTGCTTTTTGCTAGTGGGTTATTGTTGCTTCCTTTAGTTCACTTAGCAGAACAGGTGGCCTTGTTCTTCGGTGTCTTGGCAGATTTCCTCTTAAGCCTTATTTTAGAGAGTTGAAAGAGGAAGAGGGCATAGGGTGCTTTTTGAAGCTGTATTCACTGAGGGCTGTATTCCCACCAGCGTTGTGAAGTCTAGAATAGTTTCTCCAGGAGTCTTTGCTGTTTTGAAGCAATTACGGTTTCTCGATCTTGAAGTGGGGGACATTGTCCTATAAAAGAAGAATATAACCAGGAGAACATTGAAATGTGGAAAGAAGGATCGTAGGTTTTATTCACTGCCCCAGGATTTATCCATTTTGTCTCAAGACACGCACAGGTTTTGCAGGAGCTTGTGAAGGCTTGGAAAGATGAAAATAAACATGGTCAGCACTCTTCATCTTTGAATAGTAGGTGGTTGAACAGAATTGCTGCATAATGAATTTTGACATTTATTAACCCCCTCCTTCCCCCCACCTTTGTCCCACTTTCTGTACCTTTGAGTAAAGCCTGACCCAGAGTGTCTGGTGAGCAGATGTAGGGATGCTATACTGCTGCAATTAGATAATGCTTTTTCTGGTTTTCCATATGTTTTCTGTAATAACAGTTGAAAATGGGTGCAGCCTGTTCTTTTCCTGCTGTATGAAATCAATAGAGAGGCTTAGTTTTTCTTAATGTTCTGTTATTACTAAATACATTTTAAAAGGCTATTGGTTTTGTCAACAGTCAGAGCAGCAGAAAGGGAGACAGATGCTTGTGATAGGTTGTTCCTCTGTGTGTGCTTGAGGAAAAACTGARCACTGATTTTGTTGTAGGAAGGGTCCAGCATAGTCTGGCTGTGTCACCTCTGTCACACCATGCCTCTATTTCCATTAACTGCAGGACAATCTGAGTAATCAGATTCTCCAGTGAATTGGAGCTGGGACACTTTCGGTTGTTTGCTCTTTTCTTGGTATGTGATTCATTTAGTTTTGACTGGGACTTTGGGACGATGACTATAGCTGTGGTGAAGCACTGGGATTGCTTATTAGGAGTAGCTGCAAGAAGAGATGCTTGTTCCAAGTCTGTTCCAACTCCCTGTTTTCTAATTACGTATTTGAATTTCTCCTTGCTCAGATCACCTGTAATAAATCAGACGCCCACGGGTTACACGACCCTGGTCTCTGTCTCTTCTGTGAAGAGACTGATAAAGATCTTTAAGTGATGTTTCCAGTAAGATCTTTAACAATCAACTGCTGGACGATTGCTTTTAAGGACCTAGCTACGTTTGAGCTCAGTTGTATTTCAAGTCTAACTCAGCCCAGACATTTCAGGATGCCCCATGCATGTGGCTGTAGGAGCATAACCCCGACATGCAGCTTAGAGACCTGCTTGAAGCTGCCCAGGTAACACACTCACCAACATGCTATAACTAACTACTGACTTCCCAAACATAATTAGTTTCTTTATTGTCCTCTTAATAACATGKGAAGCAGGTGTAAGCTCCACCCAGATCACATCCCCTTCCAGCAGGATTTCCAGCTTAGAGAGGTAGGTGCACCTTCTGACTCTGYCTGAGCATCTCTCTCTTCAAGGGTAGGTATTTTGGTAGCAAACCTTCCTTGCTGCCAGGTGCGTGGATGACGACCRATGCAGAGCTGAGCTGTGCTCTCTTAGAGACTGATTTGCCAGACTAAGGTATCCACTTCTGCCCTCCACTAGCTGCTGAAAACAGATGATGGCGTAGGAATTGAGGCAAGTAGTAAATGTGCGTAAGGAACAGAGTCTTGCCTGCCAGTTTTCTTCGGTTTTAGGCTTTCTTTGAAGAAGGTGGCATGCATTGGATCTCATGTCAGTGCTTTCTGCTGGATCCTTGCCATCTGGGTGACTTTTATTTTCTATATGTGCTTTTAGGCAACCTGTAGTAACTGAAATTTGCTGAAGCTGCAGTTCTTGATCCTTGTCCAGCCATCTTCCAAATTCTGATTTCATTGATGTGCACGGCAGTGGGCAGTTGAGAGGGCATCTCAACACTTTCTGCACCTTTTGGGGGAGAATTTAATGGAAACTAGAATGAAATCCTTGGATTAAAGCCTCCACGATGGAGCTGATTCCATGAAGTGATCCAAACACTTGGCTCTGTCTCTCAAAAATACCATGTCAAAGTTAGCACAGCTGAATGTTTTAATACTTTAGTACTTGCTGGGTACTGATGGTTGGGACACATTGCTAGGACTGAAAATATTTTCTGCTTGAATGCTCCCTGGACGAGCACACAGCATGTATGCATCTTGATCTTCCAGCGGCTGGTCTTAAAAGAACAGGACAAGACTGAGATGGATAGAGCAGTGCAGTGCGTTGGGCAGTGGGACAGAAAAGCTGCTGGAAGGACACAAAATGATACTGAGAGAACTGGCAGGAAAAGAAGGAAAGCAAGCTTAGAGAAATGCTGTCAAGAGTACTTTTTTTTTCTGTAGCCTTAGATCATAAGGCCAGATGAGATCATTTATGTAAGAAGAGATCATCATAGAGGCTGTGTGATTCAGCTGAGTAAATTCCTGTTTGCTTGAGATAGAATGGATTTTCAAAAACACTCTTTACTTCTGGCTTGAATGTGCTTAGTTTGATCTTGTTAGCCATCAGTTCTTGTCTCCTCCCTTGCCTGTTGGGCTGGAAAGCCGTGTAGCAAATGTAAGTACTTGTGGACGTGATCTCGTGCCTCTTGCCATCTGAAGAGAGCTCGGATTTGAATATGAGGTGTGATGGCTTTTTAAGTCTGTTGTCATTGTGACTTTGCTTAAAGTTGTCTTCCTTGTGGATGGATCTTTTTTTTGTTGKTTTTTTGGTTTTTTTTTTTGTTTTTTAAAACAAGGCTTCATAGTGGTGTTCAAATTCCAACAGCGTCTTTCCTGAGTGATTAGAAAGTCCTTTAAAAGCATCTTTTCCCCCCACCCCCTTAAAAAAAAAMCCCAATACTGTAATTCTGGCCTATATTCTTTTGTGTCTGCTAAATATGGTCAGAAGTGTTAAGTGTGTTTTCATGCTTTCATTTGCTGTCAGTACAAGTAAGCCATCTTGCTGTCAGTGATGCATCTTACTACTTTTTGTTCCTTCCATCAAGGTTTATTTAGACTTTTGTTTCTGCAGAAACGACTCAAAATGCCTCCTGCGCTTAGTCTTCGCTTTCAGTTGCTCATCATCTAGGATGTGGTTTGTCTGCTCTGTGTGTTTGTGAGAACCACGCTGATGGCTTGGTCAAGAAGCTGTGGAGTACCAAAGATTTTTTCAAAAAGAGCTATCTTTAAACAATTAAACACTAAAAAAAGAAAAAGATTTTTTTTTTTTTTTTTTTACATATATGGAGCTTTAGACTTGAAAAATAAATAAATGTTTATAGAAGATACTGAAATGGGGTTGGTTCTGCAATGACAGGGGTATGTATTGGGATTATGTCAGAAGATGAGATTAAGCGCTGAGGCCTCCCTCTTTCTGACAGATAGCTAAATGTGCCGGCGAAATAACTTCCTTCAATGTACACAGGTGATAGTTGTCTTGTAAAGTTTGCACAAAGGTGATACTGACACCAGTGGGAATTTTGCTGAAGGTTGAGGGTAGTGTGCCCTAAATTCATGCTGTCCTTTAGACTGTAATTATAAGTGCACTTTGGCTCTGCTCCCAGAAAGACGTTGACACTTCTGAATTTGAGTTGCTGGGAGGTGAACAGTGTCTTGTGCTCAGAGATGCGATTTCTACACACGGGGCCCCCGCCCGAAGTAAAACGGACTTTCCACTTCACATTTACTACTTGTCAACTTTGGAGCAGGGGGCTGTGAAACCAAACCAGGATTTCATTGAGGAATTCCTTGGACACTTCTTTCTTGGCTTAGATGCTCTTGCCCCCTTCCTCTTCCTTGTCTCCTTTTGCCATGCCATCTGTCCGTCATTTGCTTTCTCGTTTCTCCGACCTATTTATGAAATACGTTTGCACAACCCCTTTATGCAGTGGTTGCAGAGGAGGGTTTGAATTGTGACCAGACTTATTTCCTCTTCCTCTTTTGTCAAATTTGCCGTGTCCAACGACTACCCATCAGGTGGGTATCTCTGGTCTCATTTTAAATTTGCATGGTGTTGGTTTCAAACCAGGTCTGTGCAGAGAATTTTCTGGTAGTGGCAAGGCAGGACATGGCAGCGGCGTAAACCTTGGAGGTTGGGATTTGGCTGCCCAAGTCCTGGCAGGAGGTGGGGTCGGGTTTGGGTTGCAGCGCTTGCTTGCCCGAGTTCAACTTTCACAAAGGGGAACTTTATTTACAAAGCTTTGGACAGTGATTTCATTGTCCCAGAAATGCCTGGCATGAAGGGGAGCATTGAGGCTCTGTCACGAGTCCAGGTTCCCGAGTCCACACCTGTTGGTGGGCGGCAGCAGCCAGCCGCCCCCTGCAATCGGGGTTCTYGCCTTTCTCACGTTTAAGGATTAAGGCTCGGATCTGCTGCAGCTGGTCTCGAACTCTGCAGAAGCTCAGCAACGGGCTCTGGAAGCAGTAAGATTGCTTTCAGCACACAACATTGTGATGAGACACGCTACCGCGGTAGTACCAGCGTTGACGTGCCTCCTTTCTTGCTCTTCATTGCRTATTCCAGAAAAAACAGTAAAGTGCCAACAATCCCCCAGCAATCCCCCAAATCTTCCCGTAAGTGTCCATGGTAAAGTAGGGAGCTTGGTCTGCTCCGGTGCAGGACCTCAGGTCCCACCTAGCAACTCATCTAGCAGGGAGGGAGTGCTTCTGAGTTTGGGATATTTTCATGCCTTGTATAAATAGTTGAAAAAAACTTAATATAATGGAGGTTGGATGGTGCCATACACGTAGGGAACAATGCAGTATGGTTGGATTTGTTCTGGAAAGGGTATTATATTGTCCACGCTTTTCTGCTCAAGATAGCAAAGGAAAAAACAGAGGGAGAGGGAGGAGGACACAGAGCAGTGCTGATAAGGCGGCTGCCTTTCAATTTCCTGCCTGCACGGTGGGGAAGAGATCTGTCTTGCCTGTGATGGATCTGAGGTTAAGGATCTCCGTTCACGCATTTATGTGCGTTTGCTTCCAAATAATGCGTTGTTTCATTTATTTTTTCCCATAATTGAATGTTACATAGGCAGAGGTGGCTGTGAAGGGATGGCAGGATTTTGAAAACTTACTGAACTTCCATGCCCCCGCTGCCTAGGGGCTTTCTCGGCAAATGTATCTAGGAAATTTTGCCACTTCCTTTGAAACTAATTATTGGCCAGTCTCCGATGCACAAGCTGGCAAGGTCGCTGTGAAATTGGAGCTTTGGGGGAAGGGTGGATTTTTAAAAAAAAAAAAAGAAAGAAAAAAAGGAAGAAAAAAAAAAAAAAAGGCAAAAAAGCCCCCTTGATGTAGGCTGCTGTAGATCAGATGGTATGTTTTCTTTTGTAGATCAGGCATGCTAATAAACATTTTAAAGATTACTAAAGGGGAGAAATAGCTATAGCTTTTTGGTTTTTTTTTGTTTGTTTGTTTTTGTTTGTTTGGTTGGTTTTTTTCTTGAGACATTGAGGAAAGAAAATGGAGCACAAGGGGACAAAAAGAATTGCTGAACAAAGCGTGTCCTTTCCCCAGCTTTATGAAATAGCGAAAGTGTCTCTGGGAAGAACCTGARCTGCAGGGAGGGAACAAGAAAGCATCCGGGAGCATGTAACCAGTCGTGACACACGAACGGCTGCACATTCCTGCTCCCTACATTTGCATAGAAGATGCCTCGTGTAGCTGAACTAATAAAAAGCCCAAACAATAGCTCTTGCCTATGAGTTACTACAAGGAGTGGATTGTTAACCTGCTGCTGACCCCCCCTCCCTTTTTCTTTAATCTCAAAAAATGAAATAAAGTCCATATAATCACTTTTAAAYTTGTGTGTGTGTATATAAAAGATAYATATTTTGCTCCAGAAGAGGCATACTTGCCTGTAAGCTCCAGCCCTTGCAGTTGGAGAGCGCGGCCATATGATTAGCGATGACACAAGGTGAAAAACCTCCCTTTGTTCTGCTTTTTCTTGCCGACCTCCACTCTGCTTGGGAGGGTGCGCTGTCTTGATCAGAGGGAACTTTTTTGGCATGTGCTTAATTAATTAAAAGAAAGAAAGTAGTAAATTGATGGTTACAGTGGAATTTCTTCTGTGATACTAAATCCATTCCAGTCTAAAGCAATCTTCTGCCTGGGACAATAAATACACCATAGATAACAGCTGCTCTTGAAGGTGAGCCAGAACTCCTCTGGCCATGTTATGGATGAGAAAAAGATGTCAAGTAACACGTCCAGGATCAAAAGGCAAATCTGTGATGGAGCAGAGAATTAGCAGATTCAGGACTGGAGTCCCAGCTTTGCGCCTGTTAAACCGCAAGACTTTCTTCCTCCCCACCACTGCTTTGCCACATTGCAGAAGATGGATGTCGGCCATCGGTCAGGATTCTGTAGTGGTACATCTGTAGTGCCCTGCTCCCTAAGGGAAGGTTTTCCTGTGTGATACAGTAAATAAGTTCAAGTATTAGAGTCCCACATAGTTCACCTTGGATATACAGACATATACTCTGCTGTCAACTTCTTGCCCTTCTTACTTTTTCTGTGTTCTTCACTTTTCTTCCTGGTCAGATGTGGATTTCCTCCTTGGAGCCTACATGGAGTTAATTCCATATCTCCGCTCTCAGTGATAGTTCACATCTTCTATAAATCTCGTGACCTGATGCCTTTTGGCTCTGTACAAGAAATGTAGCTGCACACTTGTGACTTTATGTATTTGGACTCTGCGTTATCCAGAGTTTATCATCTGAAACCTGTCTCCCCTGCCCAAAGCATGACTAGAGACCTAATAACCATTTGGTAACAGAGAAAAAGTATTTTTTAGAGATGTAAACAGGTCATGAGTGACATCTAAGGAGTTTGGATCAAACCTGCACATCAGCAAGAGGTTTGAACTTCAGGCTGCGCACTGTAAACGGAATAATTGTGTGTGGTCTGGGTGTCTAGGGTAAAGCAGAGTCTTGCCCAGCATAGCAAGAGTTGTGAGGGAGATGGTAGCAAAAATATATATGGCATTTAGTGGGACACGCTGGGATGTTGATGTCTTACCAGAAGAACTGGAGAGAAAACCCAAGAGCTGATTCTCCAGCCCGTTAACTTTTAAGCTAGTGTTCGAAGCACTCTGAAATCACATCATTCTTTTCTGTGCCCTTCTGAGCACTCCAGAGTGGAAGCGAGTTAAAGGTTTGTATGTGCGTGTATGTACTTGAAATAAAAGCTGTGGTTCATATGAAACACTTGTTACATACTAAGCTAAAACCTCTGTGGGTTGGGTTTTTTTTTTTTTTGGTAGTGTTGTTTTATGAAAAGCTGCAATGAGGCTAGGAGAAATGTAGGAGTGTTGTGGTTTGTGTGGAGTTCGGGACGTGCTGGTGGTCTGTTTTGCTCTGGCTATGCAACCTGTATATGGTCTGAGCAGAAGGGTGGGGGGAATTATATTTTAGTTGTTAAACTGAAGCCCGTATCATGGAATTCCTTTGTCTGAAGTAGGACTTCAGAAACTAGGTGGATTTTCTGAACGTTGTGAGAGGCAGGTTTGGGGAGAGAACAGGCAGCACTTAAGTGTCATATCTGCTTAAGCCTGTACTGATGTCCACCTCACCCCTTGGTGACACTTGGAGTGAAGAAACTCGTGTAGCCAGTTTTTTCTCACCTTTGCATAATGGTTGTTTCCTGTTGAAGATGTAAACATGCTATAAATGATGACTGCAGAAATGCTGCAGTTACGAATTTATTGTTTTCGTGAGAATCTTTGGTTTCGAGAACTTGCTTAGTTACCCTTCGCATCTGATGTGAGCAAGAGGGTGCCCACAAGCTTTTCCTTTTATCTAAAGGAAAACTTACATCTGAAAACTGGTGCAACTCTGGGATGATCAAGCAAAATAGAGACCTTGTGTAAACTGTTCATTCTCCATTCTCSTGTGGCTTTTAGCTGGATGTTACTTTTGAAGCTAATATCATGGCCATCTAAATAGCAACCAGGTTAGAGCAACCCGCTTACTCGCTTTGTTGCTGATCTGCCCAACCACATACATCCCAACTGGCCCAGCGTGGCCGCCTGTATTTGGCATGTCCTGACTGCTCCTTTCACCGGGGTGGACACGGCGCTCGTAGCTGCTGCTGGAACCACATGCAGCCGCCGCGGGCGCTCGGCCAGCGAGCTGCCACCGCCGGCACATGCGACACTGAGGAGCCCTTGAGAACGGGGCACCGCGGAGCAGCGGCAGGTTTCTCCTCTGCAGGCTCTCATGGCAGTTCGGGGGCCTCATTCAGCAAACAGCGATTTGCATTCCAGCGTTTGTTAGCATCGCTAGCTCTGAGCCCTGCAGAAAAGAGCTCTGCGGACTTATTCAGATCCCGCTTCCTTCCCCCTCTAAGGCGTGCATGCTCTCTCAGGGTTTGAATTACCCCATACTCTTTTCAGGAAAATAAATAGGGTATCTGTAAGTTTAAACATTAAGGCCTTTGTCAGCCCACAGCGAGTAGCAGAGGCCTCCTGTGGATAAAACTATGTTTGGGGGGAGGTCCTTGTTTTACAGTGCATTGAGTTCTGTTGAAGGATGGAGGCTTGACAGCATTGAGACTGAAGTCCTCTGTCCAGGGGACAGGTGGAGCTCCGGCAATGAGCCTTTTCCCCCTTTTCACTCCCAACTGCTTGTGCCGAGCGCGTTTTGTCCTTGTACCAAAGGGCAGTACATGCAGCCAGAGTGGAGGAGAGAGGATGCCGACCGACATGACTCAGTTCGCAGCCCTCAGATGGCTTGCCAAGTGGAGCGTTCGGTCCTTTTGTCTCGATCGTTTCCTAGCAGATCATCCAGATTTTGTTTTTCAGCTGAAGTGTGTGCCGCCTCTTATCTCTGCCGTGCCGTGCCGTGCCGCTCGCTGAGGGTGTGCAGGACAGCCCTCGCCACCTCTGCAGCAGGGCGAGGGAGTCGCGGAGGCAGGTCTGATCCTGCACTCGGGTCTGTGTTCAGTCAAATACCCCTTTCTTGCTGCTGTTTCTGCTGTCCTAAACAGCTTTGCGAGCCAAAATTAAAGTTTCTCCAGCAAAGACTGCATATGTTACTGGTTAGGTGCATGTACCGCCAGTATGACCCGCTCTCCTGAACTCGCCGGCTCCCACTGAAGCTGGTGATGAATCTGTTTTATAGTTACTTAAACGGAAAAGGCGGATCACAGCTCAGCAGTGACGCGTCTTCCCGTGGTACGGTGCTGCATCGCCCTGGTGTGTGATGCACAGAACAGCTACAAGGCTCTGCCTGGCTTTGGTCTGGCTTGAAGCAGACTTTTGTACTAGTTAAATCAGCAATTTGTTCTCACAGAAATTGCTGGGTTTTAATTGCTGCTGGCAAACGTGTTCAGAAGATAGCAGGGGCTGAAATAGTGGTTCTTAAACTGTGCTCTGTGGGACCATGCAGAGGGACTTGCAGATTCATTAAATAAGCTTTTTGAAGGAAAACTTGATAAAGGAGCCAGGAATGCCCAAGAAATTCACGGGTGTTGACAGACGTCCGCTGGTGCGAAAACTGTGGCAAGCGCTAGCGGAGGGAAGTGACATGATGTGTCAGTTTGTTGCATGCAGATGAGACGAGAAGTTCCCTGAAAACCCTTCATTAGTGATATACGTTAGTGGCCAGAGTTGCTCTTCTGGAACGTTCTTCGACCTGGTCAGAGCTCGGTCCTTTCTTGGAAAGCAGAGATGCTCTTTTGTGTCTCCCATTTGATGTTTGAATCCTGTGTTTCTTCAGTCCTTTGTATGCTGGAGCATCTGTTACAAAAGGGGTTTCACGTGGCTGAACAATGCAGGTTGTGCCTTTCTTCTCCTAATGGAAATAAAACTCGTTTTTTCACAGCCTCCGAGTATGCTGTGTTTTGGCCATCCTCAGCCACCCCTCCAGGACAGCTCTGCGCAAAGCTCCTTCCTGCTTGTGGCCCCAGTTTATCCACCCAAAACCCAGCAGCTACCCCTGCGTCCTTACTGGGATCCTGGTCTTGGATTTGATCCAGATGCCTTTCTGCATTCTTTGCTGTGGAACATAATTGCTAATTCCTTAATTTATGTCTTCTGATCTTCTGTCTCTAGTGCTGCTTGTCCACAGTTAGGTAGCCAGAAGCAGACGCCCTTCTCCCTGCCCATGCCACCCCAGTGCTCCGTGGCCACTTTGTGCCGTGTTTCTCTGTGGCTCCAGGCAAAACTGAACGTAGCGTGATTCACATTAGTCTCCTGTCATTCTCCCTCTCTCCTCTTTCCATTTCACTCTGGACTTTTTCACGCTCCTGTACTGCATAGTAGTCCTTTAGCCAGGATTATTTTATCCCATTTCTTAGATAAAGGGCTTGGAGCCAGAAATGTATTATTTCTGTGTTAACTGGAAGGGTTCTTTGGGCTGGGAGAGGAAACTTCTCTTGGATTGATGCCAGAAATAGCACATCTGCCCCTTCCCTTGACTAAATGACCTTCGGATTTAATATTGATGTGTAGCTTTACCCTCGCTCTATTTTAGACTAAAGAGGCGATCTTTGTCTGCTGGGGGACCGCATTAGGGCATGCCTGTGTGGGTACATGTATTACTGCAAACTCCTCTGCGCGGTGAGCTGCAGAGGAGCAGAGCACTGCAACTATGGAGGGAATATCTGCAGCTTTATTCAGTGGGTGTTCTCTTTTCCTAAAAGGCCTGGTGCTTCTATTACTTTGAGCAGGGATGACCTCCCTGTGCTTCAAGCCAGAAAAACATATTTTCATTTTTCCTACAACTCTGAAGCAACTCAGATTGAAGGCTTGGAAATCAGGGCAAGCCCATGAGTGAGTGGGCATGAGATGCGATTGCACACGTGCAGATTGCTCCCTCTGCCTCCTGCGGCACGGCTCTCCCGGATGGGGTTGGGAAGCAGATTGCTTCTTGCTTCTCCCCTGGAAGGCAGGGAACTTGGGGAGCCTTGGGACTGCACCTGATGGGTAGATTCATACCACTGATGCTGTTATGCATCGATGCTGCCTCTGTTTGCTGTTTCAGTGTTCCCTAAAATCCATTAGTTTGCCCTTACTCCCTGCCCACCCCAGCCCATTTCAGCTGTATTTGACATTGATGATAACTTCTGCTTCAGCTGGAAATCCTTCTTGGCTTCTACCTATATTGTCCTAATGTCACTACGTGGTCCAAACAAACGTGTTTCTTCTTGACTTCTACCTCTGTGTGAGCTTAAAAAACCTGCTTGCTCTAATGAGCGGTGAGGGAGACTGGAAAAAAACTTTTTAAGAAGAGGCTTTTGTGAAAAGAGTTTAGGGCTTTTGTGCTTCAGGTGCAGAGCAGAGCTTAATTTTGTGATGCTCAGAGCTGTATTTATGAACACAATCTTCATGTTGGAATTCCGCATTTTGAGATGTGTGTTTGCAAAGCTCTCTCCTTTTCCTCGCAGGACATTAAAGAGCAGATAAGGAGGGTGAGGTCATCTCAGTAGTGCAGAAATTTCTCAGGCCTAGAGAAGAAGCCTGCTTCAGTCTAATCACTTATCCTGAAGCTTCATTTTGATCTTGGGCTGCAAAACCTGTGGAGTTAAACAAAAACACCCCCCTCCCTATGATCCATGACAAAACACCCTTTGACTTCAGGTCTTAACGGCTGCATAATAAAAAGTGAAGAGACTGAAGCTGCATTTTCATTCCTGGAAAGATTGGCCTATCCAGTGCTACTCACTCCTTCTGTCTGTTGGTACTTGCTAGGTGCAGTGGATGGGGGAGAAGAGGAAGACTCTGTGTCTCCTGCAAGCAAACCAGGAGGACAATGAAAGCATGTTTTATTTGTTGGACTGCTCACTTCAATCCTGCTTGGATTGATGGGGATCAGAAGTCACTTAGTTGAAAACAGTTTGGGCAGATGTCTGCATCCCGTGTTAGTCGATAGTGAGTCCTTACCAGCTCTGTTGCTGGGAAGTTTGGTAAGTATTGAAGGAGTAGTCATCTTCTCCTCTTGCAAGGAGAGGTGGGGCATGGGGATCCAAGGAGTTCTATACTTCAAGATTAACTGCAGTTTTTCTTGGATATCTCATTGTGAGATTGTTTTGCTGGTGCTGCCTGAGTGGAAAGCTTTGCAACACTGATATGACTGTAGTTGCACTTGTTTAGATCAAGTTGAGGGCAGCATAATCAGGAAACTGCCTTTGCCGGTGCTGTTCTCTTTATGGTGTGAGCTGGAAGGTTTTAACATCCTGGAGAATAATTCCATAAATTCTGCCTTCAGTAAACTCTTCTGAACAATGAAAACCGTGTCCCAAATAAGTCCCGTTCTGACACGGTGTTGTATTAATGCTGTTCACCAACTGGAGCTCTGAGCTGCTGTCCTTGCACTGGCAATAATTTAACATAGTTTCTGTATTATGGAATATTGATTTACTGTGGAGCATAAAAATGTGCAGTACTCAGCAGAAGGGCCTCACCAATTGTTATGCTCCAGGAACACTGCTGCTCAGGAATGTGAAATAAATTTTCCCTTTTAACAATAGATCCTGATTTGCATAGTCTCTATTCTTGTTTCCCCAGGGATTGTGCCACTAATGGTCTATAGTGAGCGCTCCCCCACTTTGACACCAAACTACTCTATTTGCACACATACAAAAGGGCTTTGCTGTTGAACAAGTGTAATAACTTTTCAAACGGTTTACTCTGTGCTGTAATTGTCTCCTCTCTGTTGTGCACTTACTTTTGTTTGAAGAATTTAAGACACTGAACACCCCCTTCCTTCTCTTCTTTGATGTTTTAACTGTATTAATTTCAGGGAAGCTTGGTTTACAGCAATCCAAAAAGTCAAGTTATCCTGTGCCTCCAAGCATGAGGTGGTATCTTGTTGCTGGTTGAAGGAGACCAGGAGCTGGGAAGTGGCTTGTTTGCTCAAGCATACCTTCTTGGAAAATGTTGACTGCTGCTGCAAGCCCTGGCTGTCCCAGCCCATGAGGTGTTTTTTGACTGAGGATGTCCCAGCAGCTTTTATTTATTTTATAGTGTTTCCTACAGAGGATGCTGGTTTTCTACAGGGATGTGTTGGGGGATGCTTGGCTTGTGGTCTTTGCCAGTACATCCRCCTGTATGTGCTTCTCTGGTGCTTTGGCAGCAAGCAGAGTTTTAGGATGGAGTTGCAATGTGTGCAATTTGTCAAGTATTTCAGGACCTCTTATTTTAAAGAAATTCAAGAAAATGGCTTGTTGTAGTTGTTGCTGTTGTGCTCATGATGCATTAGTGAAGATGGTAAAACCAGGCTCTGTTATCATGTACTGTATCCTCTTCTTAGTGAACTGGTCCCTAGCTACTGAGTTTGGCAGGGGAAGGTTGTAAATCTCTTAATGAAATCCCACCTTTAATGTGAAGAGGAGAAAAAAATGAAGAGCAAAACTTCCATTGGCTTAGTGCTTCTGCTACTTTCTGCTTTCTAATGGAAGAAGTATAACTTCTAATGAAAAATACGGGTCTAAAAAAGGTAATGATTGTACTGTCCTGTGTAACCCAGACCTGTTAGGAAGCTGTTGTAAGCAAAATTATAATATTGATAGAAGGCCTTACTCGCCAAAAAGGAGGATATGCTCCTGGAAGAAGTTGGTTGTGAGCTTGAGCAATCCTATTTTAGGCATTTTGAGGGGAAAGGTGGGCATCTTGGTACTTAGTAGTTCGTGTTGTTGAGAATGGCACATTAATCAGAGCTTTAAGGGAAAAATTCCCAATGAACTGAAAGTGCATTGCAGTTGGAGCAGACTTTGTTGTTCAGTCATAAACACCTTTCGTGCATGGTATAGTCTTACCTTCTTGTTCCTGGATTTAGCTGCAGGGGGTAACAAACTGCCTTGCATTTTCTGGTACGATGATGATGAGGCAAATTCTACGCATTGGCAGTATTAGCTATTCTGCTGGCTGCTGTGCCTGCATAGTTGCTTCTGAGCATGTGGGGAACTATATTGAAAAAATGGTCCAATAAATTCTCTTATAAATGTGGTATTTTTCAGCTGGCTGCTCTGCTGTGCATCTGGAGAGTCAGTTTTGCTGGCATAACAGCCAGCTCTTCATGTCCACGCTCTTCTGATTCCCACCTCCTGTCTCCAGCTTACTCCCCTACCTTCCCCTTCTCTCCCCACATCTTGCTCCATAGTTGACGGGTGCTGAAACAGGACTTGCTTTGGCATAGCTGAAAGAATAAAATCAGAATTTTAGGCTATTGTCACAGAACAATTGTTGCTGCTAAGGGCTGAAGAGCAGCTTGGAATGACCGTTTTTCAGACAGTCAGCTGAATAAATGCTTGGGGCATTGCATAAATGTCATAGCGTAAAGATCTGGGGCACTTGGATTTGAAATATCGCAAAAGTTCAAACCTAGCCCTGGCAACCAGCATGAAGAATTTCAGCAAAGATCTTAAAAGCATTCAGGAAACTGAGAAAGAAAAAAAATAACTAAATTCCAGTTGTGAGTCTGAGCAGAGCCTTCTGTTGGGCCTAAAAAACTATTTTGCTTCTGACTGATGGACGTGCTGCCAAATTTATGCCTTGGTCATGAACTCAACAGAAAGTGAAATCATAAATGTATGACGGTCATCTTTATAGTTAATGGATACACCATGTCACAGAGCCCTTATGATTAGGGGTCTTTCTGGGCTTCATGAAAAATTAAGACTTTTTTTTTTCTTCTTCTTTTAAACGGGTGACACCTTGAGATAGCTGAAGAAGTTAAGCAAGCCGGGGGGGCGGGGGGGGTAGCGATATGGCAGCAGAGGAGAGCAAGAGCTTCATGGGACCTGGGTGAAGTGAGCTTTTTGGGAGCAGAGGGCTGGAGCTGCATCTGTGTATGCATGTTGGCTTGGGGAGTTGAGCACTTTGGGAAGATCTCTCCGCAGTAGTCTTTGGGAATGAACGAGATGGAGGTGCTAAGAGGAACACTAGTAAGGTGGCGCAATGTTTCGTCTTAAAGCTTATGAAAAACAATAATGAAACAAAAAACCCAAACCAAGAAAAGCTTGGAGTGCTCTCCAGCGCTGAAGTGGTGGTTTCTAGTCTATGTATTCCCCCTCACGCTTCCATATCCCTGCTGATTCACCCATTAATGGAAGGAAGCTGAGTGGAGGTTGACAGGGTAGAGAGTGCACATTTTTCATCTACGCAGTGCTTACAGGAGACTCCTACTGAAGATCAGCACTGAGCCATTGGTGGCCTCTGCCTTGACTTCCTTGCCCGGTAAAAGCGAGGAGCGACGGCAGCTTTTGCTGCAGGTCAACTGAAGCAGGGGAAGGCAAGTTCTGAAAAATGGTAGGAAGGTGTGTAAATGCCTGTCCCAGGCAGCTGTGGCACGGTCCAAACTGCTGCAGGGTCTGCTGTGCAAGGGGTTTCCTGCTGGGCAGGACCRAGTGGGAGATGGGAAGCTCTGCTGGGCAAGCGTTAAATACATCACCCCGTATCGCTTACCACTCTCTGCCTCTTATCTTAGTGACTGGGTCCCGTGTCCTTGTTTGGAAGGTGTCCYCTCTGTGTCATGGCGTTGTGAGTATGTAAGTCATGCTGTCAGGTTGGCACAGGGGACAGGAGTGTGTTTCTGTCCCTTGGGATTCATTCCCTGGGACTTGTTCTGATCCCTGCTGGCACGGAGTTGAGCCCAGMCATGGTCTGGTTCCTGTTGGCTTGGCCGTAGGGGAGATGGGCATGACGGAGGGAAGTGCAGCAGAGCTGCTGATGTGTGGACAAAACGTACTGACATCACCTGCAGACCCTGCTTGGGAGCTGGTGTCTGAAATCCCACGGATCCTTTTGCTGATGGCCTTAATGAGTATTTTAGGGTCACCATCCAAACAGAAGATGTTTATTGCATCCTTCCAGTTCTTAAAACAAAAACCTATTAAGGGATCCACTCAACTTTTTTGAGAGACCATTCTCCCATTTCCAGGCTTTGGTTAAAGCTGCAGCGTGTTCCTCTCAAGTTTCATGGGTTTCCATTGGGATTGTGGATGGGACTGAGAAAGGGCCAGCACAGAYAAGGTGAGTGACTCAGCATCACCGACACATCGTGAGTCACCGCTGCTGCGCACCACCACGCTGCCGGCTCACCGCTGCAGGATCCAAACCCGGGAAGTGGTGGGCTCCAAGTTGTTACACATCGGGATGAAATGTTATATCATCAGAGCACGAGCCGATGTGCAATTTTTGTGATGCCTGGGGCGGCATGGCATTTCACCTTCGGATGATAGTGTTCTTGAACTGCTCTGGTTTCGGCTGTTAGCTCCATTTCTGCAGCACAGCCAGATCCTGAACATGGCACAGGGGTGTGCGAGAACTAAAGTTAAAAGTTTCTGCAGGTGATGCGGGTGGTGTTTCACCAGCCAGCAGTGTTCTCTGAGCTAAAAACGGGAGATAAATAAAATGATGATTTTCAGTTTCCCAATGAGAAATGGAGTACAGTTTGTTTGCTGTGTGTGTATCTCCGTAGAATTTGCTGGCTTGTTCCCTGCCTGCTTGCTGGGATTCCTCTTACATGGCATATATTCTTCTTCAAACTATTACATTTAAGGGAAGAAGGATAGTTTAGTAGGGTGGCTTGTTTTTTACTTTGTTTTCTGAGGACACTTTCTGAAAATACTTGCACTTCAGAAGTATAAATCTTGTTAAGATAAGCCTGATACTGAGGTATGTAGATGGTGATGATGATATTCAACAGCATAAATAATCCCCTGACGTTTTATTTCATTTCAGGGGAAAACTTCTTTCTCTGTGGAGAGTAGATTCAAGTGTATTTTTGTTATGCAGCTTCTAAAGTAGTTAAAATTGTCCTGAATCACAGTAAAATCTGTTAGTAGGCAGGAAGGGCTGTGAAGGTGGTTTGGTAGCTTTGTTTTTTTTCTGTGCAATGAGCAGGTTGGGGGAGTGGGTGCCCCCTGCCCCCCTGCCTTGGCAGTTGTTTCACTTTGGTATTTTTAATTTCTCTCTTTTGTTTCCCCATCTGTAGGTCTGTGTGTGGATTGACTTTTGTACCCGTCCAAGGGTTTTCTTGGATCCCTGGGCTGCACTTATGTTCCGCTAGGAAGGGATTTGGGGATATTTTGGGGAGAGAAACTGCCATGAGAGAGTGGCCTGGGGCAAAGGCTTTGGCTGCAGCAGTGAGAGGGGAGAATGCAAGAAATTAACTCCAGTATGGAGCATCACCTCGGGTTGAGGGGCTGCTGGGACCCGCGGCTCTGTACTGGTGTTGAGCCGTGGGCTAGACACCGTTTCTGCAACTGGCGTATTAGAAATTTGGATTCTGCTGTGCACGGTTGCCACAGGCTGTGCGGTCTCGTCCTGCCATAATTTCTATGCAGGAGTTCAGGCATCTTTTAATGGCTGGCCTGGGCCAATTTTTTTTCTTCTTTTCTTTTTTTTTTTTTTTTTTTTTTTTTTTTTTTTTTTTTTTTTTTTTTAATAGAAATGAACCAGAGATGCCAAAACAAACCTTTCATATCCTGATCCGAGTGATGGTTGCTCTGTAGACAAAGCATTGCATGCTGTGGCCGGTGGAGTGGTTTGGATGGTTCCTCATCATCAAAAAGGAGGGCAGTTGTGATCTGCTTTATTTGAATGCAAATTATGCATGGCCCCTGGGTTGCTGGCCGCTGGCCAGTGCTGCCCTCTCTCTTGGGCAGAAGCCTGGCATCCTTGCTTAGCCGTACTCAGCAGCAAAATGCCTTAGGATTTGTGCTCACAAATTTCCCCTGAGCAGTGGGGGTTTTTCAGTGAGGAACAGTGGAAATAACTCTTTACTCGCAGCCTCTAGAGGTCTTCGTTTTTTTTTAATACGGGAATGAATGAACCGAGTTGAGGTTTGAACTAGATTTAGATTAGTGCCGAGCACATGCTGTGAATAGAAGAGCCCTTCAGAAGCTGATGTTTCTGTCCACAGGGTGGGGGCGGGTGTTCAGCTGAACAAATTGTTCGCTTTGGCTTCTTCGCAGGCAGAAATGTTATGATCAGCTAATGAGATTGTTCTTGAGCGCTTGTGGGGTTTTCTCTTCCTCCCTTGGAGTTGTCATGCAAGTGTATTTGGCAGTTTAACTCTTGCTCCACCCATAGATCAGGTTTTGCACTGGTCTTAAAAAGAGTATAAAAGCTCTCCCAATGAACTTGAAGAATATATGGGGACAGGAGCAAACTGGAAAATAGCAGCGGAACTGGGTGCAAATCTCTTTCTTCTTTAGTGAGGCAGAATTAAAGATCATGAGAGCAATTGAAAAAGTTGCGTTTGTGTAGTGCTTGGGGGATGACGCTTAGATTTTTGTTGTCAGAATTGTGTATGTGAGCAGAGCATGCGGCTTTTTTACTTGGGCATGCCCTGGGTTTCCAGGGTGCGTAAGCATTGGTAATGCTGTCCCTAGCATGGACTCTAACAGCAAGCGTCCCAGTATTTTACTTTATTTTCAGTACTGGCATTTGAGCCCCTCAAAAGATGCAGAGAAAGCGGATGGGAGACTTCTTTTAACCTGATTTTAATGCTAATTTTTTTTCAGTTTCTGGTGAATCAACAGGAGTTGATTTAACCGTGAGATTTCTCTTGGTATCTCACTGTTGTTCAGGAGTAGGCATTGCACCAGTATGGACATGAAGCATTGCATTGCATTCGCACTACTAAACTTTGCCCTGGGGCTGCTGCCTTGTGGTAGGTAATGCAAGGAAAGCATGCAGAATTAATATGGATGATTTGCCCTTTAATAGAGTTGACAGCTGAATGTCATAAACTGTCATATTTGAAACCGTTTTTGTGGTCTGTTGGCAGGTTTTGTCCCTGCTGAAGATCCCAGGTGGAAATGGGAACTTAGCTCTGGTGTGCCCCATTTTTGTTTGCTGTAGCTGGCAGCAAGATCCCTCTTCTAGTTAAGAACAGTGAATTGCATCAAGTGCTGGTACTTGGGCAGCTCTCAGGAAGGCACGAAGTGCATCTCTGAGCATTTTGGCAGTGGTGGGATGCGGAGTTGAGTACAGAGCTGGGAAGAGGAAGGCAGCTTGTGCAGAGATTTTGGAGCAGAATCAAAATTCAGGATGGGACTGTGGCTTCCTGCAGTTGCAAATTGGCTGGTGCAGTCTGAGAGATGTGTGGAACTGATGATGAGATCTCGCACGTGTATTTCTTCTTGGTTCCTCGGGGAGAGGACAAGTGTGTGAAGGGCCATACGAGGCCAAAAGCAGGTTGTTATCAACCCAGAGTCAACCAGCTGGGATGTTAGGAGCAGTTCATGGCAAACCAGTAGCACCCAGCCTGCTTTTTTGACAAACCCCCCGACAGAGCCGAAGCCTGGTAGACCCACAAGGGATGAACGTGGACAGCGACTCTGGAACAMCACCAGGTTTTCAGTGTGGGCCATGCCTTTGGTGGGAAAGGATGTGGTGTGGTGGGGTGGGACTCTAGCAAGTGGGGGGTGGGATCGGACAGCCCAAGAAAAGGAGAATTTGGCCATATAGCACAAGAGTGGATCGGGATGGAGACCTCTATGAAGAACCAGCTCTGTGCAGACAGTCTTGCAGAGGAAGCTCCATGGGACATTGTTTTACAATCTCCACTCCCTTCCTTCTCCCTCAGATAGTGAAGCGTTGACCCAGCTGTGTCTCGGCTGGGTGTTAAGAGACTAAATCCTTCTCCCCACAGCACGGCACATGCAGGATAGTCAAAGTGGAGCCCCAGTTGTGGGTCATCTGGCAAGCATCTCCTGATTCCCAGTACTGAAGCCTCATTCGGTGGACAGATACTTAATTGTCTTATTCAAGAAATGTCCTATACTGTACCTCTTGGGGTCTGTCCTAATGCCATGGTGAGCCTCCTATGTGAAATCAGCTAATACCTTTCCAGCTTGTCTCTGGCAGGTGAGAGAGGCTGAGGTTGTGTGTCTTTTGGGAGAAGGTCTCAAAATCTGGGGCTTTGAACCAGACCTGGTGATCTTTGGTGGTTTCTTCCATYGAAAGCTGCGTAGGAAGGGGTAGAGTAAATGTAGAGCGGCCTCTGCATTGGTAGGTGACTGCATTTCAGGGGACAGAAAAGCCCCTGGGTATATACCAGTAAATAGTGGAGGAGGGGAACCATATGGAAAGCGCCTGGAAAGCTGCAGCTTATTGCCTCGTGTTGCAGCATTAATCTGTATCTGCGCTGGAAGGGAGAGGCCGGCGGTGTCACAGCCGAGGACTTTCAGATCCTCTGCGTGCCCCGGGGTGTGCCGGCTCCCCTGCCCTCTGCCCAGCACGCAGGAAGGGCGGCTGTGGTGCAGCAGAGCCAGCAGCGCCGTGCAGCTCGCCATGGGCTCGTGCTTCATTGCCAAAAGTGCTTTCTGGTTCACAGTGAATCTCTATTGCTATTTCACTGCACAGGCTGCTTGGCTGTGTGAAAAGTTTTTCAGTGTTTCTGTGTGTCGCATTTCTTTCTCTTCCTGGCATTGACCGTTTTTCTTCCAGCGCGACCTGTTATTCCTCATTTAACATCGAGATGATTTTGGGTTTGCTGAAGTGCTCTGGATGGCAGAAACAATCTCGATCCAGACCCCAGTGGCTGCTTCTCGTTCATTACTGCTGACTCCTAGAAGTGGTTCTGATCCGTAGTTCCCCTCCAGCCTGTAACTTTCCAATCTGAAATCTTTTAACTTCGTTTTTCTGTACTGCTCCGTGTCATTATCAGGATGGTTTAGCAGCAGCTGGTGGATCTGCTCTGTTCACTTTGCAGCTGGGTCTTTAGTAGGGCAGTCTCCTAGTGAAAAATAATTCTGCTAATCTCTAATTCCCCCAGTTTGTTGGTGCTGTCTCTGTCTGCCCCGTTGGCATTCAGCTGCACGGACTCAGCAGAAAGCAAGACGGACTGATGGCCGGCAAGGGCTTCTCACCACCGGTCACGTGGTGGAGGGAGGCAACGCAGCTTCCCTGAGGTCCAGAAGAAGCAAAATGAACGTATGTCTCGTACGACTTGCTGGTACAAAGCCAGCTGGCAGCAGGGAACTCCAATGGGCCTGAATTTCCTCTAAGGCAAGATGTAAAACCTGCTCATGGGAGGAGGGCACGGGTGTGCTGTTCCTTGGAAGTGGAAAGATCCCTGTGCATCTTCACCCAGAAGTGCTTTGTGGACAGCTTTGACTTGATTTTTATACGTAGGCTTGGTTTAAGCACGTATCATAGGTGGAGGCTGTGTTAGGGAGGGCTTATCTATATGGAGCTTGTACAGCTTTTACAGCACCATGACTGCTGAGACGACTGAACCGGGTCTAGCGCAGGTTGTGCTGATGGAAATGCATCGACCAAGGTGTTGCCGTGTTCATTGGCAGGGCTGTATTTATATTGCGTATTGAGAAAAAATAATAAAATGAGAGCACACGCCCCTTTCTGCAGTAGCCGAAGCCGAGCTCTGTGGTGCGCGGGGCTGGCTGCCCTGCCCCTTGGCAGCTCACTGGGCCAGCGGGAGCGAGTCACCTTTCTGTCCCGTTGGCTCTTCCACCTCTGAAACAGGGACACTGCTGCCTGGCAGGAGCACCTGGCTGGTGGGTTTTGTTTTCTGGAGTTGACTTTGCCATTTAGGATAACAGATTTTAACCCACAATTGCCTGTTTTTGACTTAGGGAAGGACTGGAGCCTATCCCAAGGACTTGGGTTGATGTAACAYGGGATTTATTTTCCCTCCCCCCCGCCCTTCTGCAGTCATATTAAAATAACCGCTCTTTTTTAGGAAGAAGTGTTTACCTCTGAGAATTTGTCATGTTGATAAAGTTTCTTCCTGTAGTTTCCTAAAGGCTGTGCGTTTCCGCTGGAGAGGCGGGCAGGGTACAGCACGTCTGGGAGCCCGGCACCGCGGGGCAGGAGCTGTTGGCACCGATTTGAGGCTACAGCCACAAAGGGCAGGATTTGAGGTCTTCTGACACGGATGGGGAGGGGGATCCTGTTCTTCCCTCGCCCGCTTCCCGTGAAGCCCCGCAGCCTCCCGCAGTATTTATAACCCCGCGGGCTGAGCTTGGCTCAGCTCCCTGCTTGTTCTTCCTCCTCCATGCCAGCCTCCCGGCCCTCTTGAGCACCTTCCGGGCACGTGMGGGTTCCCTCCGCTCAAGGAGATGTAAGGCTGCTAATTCTGCGCGCACGCACTATTTACAATAAGCACCATCTGCTCGAGCGTGCAGGACGCTGTCCTTGTCGGTCAAGCTGAGCGCCACGCCAGCTGGGCGCGCGCAGGCGAGGGGCGGCCGTCGCTCCCGTCGCATCGTCTGCTGAGGCCGCTCTCCTGCGCACACCGGTGCCTGCAGAAGGGGGAATGAGTCTACCTGGGAAATTGTTTTTTAAAAGGATCAGGCTCCTAAATAATTCACTTTCTGTGCCGTTTCATGAGCTTACCCTCCTGTCCCAGCTGGAGGGGCTGTCCTGTGCCATCCTCCATAGCCTCTTTTGTGCAAGCACTGRCAATCGCAGAGAGCACACCCATGCAGCAGCATGATGAACCATTTCCCTTGGAGGATGCAGAATTTAACTGCTTTGCTGCTGCTTAATTTACTCCCCGCACCAGCTTTGCCCCTCGAAACACAAGACCGCTCTCAAGATGAGCCATGCAGCCCGCTTGCAGCAACACCGCTCTCTGCAGCCATCTGGCCGTCTCTTCAATCATCGTCTTCGGCTTAATCCAAAACCCATTTCGGGCAAGTGCAATAAATGCTTTTATTAATGTTAAAGTCCCTAATGTTTAGAAAGAAAGGAAGTGGGTATCCCTCCCCCCAGAGCGGGGTGTCTGGCTGAGGTTTCAGGTGACTGTCGGTGCTGACTGCAGTGACTTCAGTTGCTGTATTTTGTGTCTGGTTGCTACTTTCTAGTGCTAGTCGAGAAAATAATCGTTCTTGCAAAGTATTTGTATAGACATTAAAGCTAAAGAAGCTACACAGCTTGTTATCCAAAAGCTGATCTACATAAGAACACATATATGTTGCTGACAGAACATCGCAGCAAAGGGTGTAATTGAACAGGCTCTGAAAAAGGCTTAATTCTAAATATAGAGGACCACACTACGCTCAATACTGTTTTGGAAAGTGTGGCTGAGCCATCATTATGTATCTTCCCCTCCTCCACCTATGCCGCAGGGTGTCAGAGGATGAAGTATATGTTACTGTTTCGCTTTCTTGGTTTATTTTTGGTTTAAATCCAGTGGGTTTTTCTGCGGTAGGATGTGTCCTGATTTTAAGGTGAAGAGCAGGTCTGCTGCTGCTTACTCTGCCCTGTCACTTAGGAATCTAAATGGGCATAAAGTGTTTTTTATACTTAATCTCAATTTCTGTGTAATCTGAGCAAAAGAATGAGATGTATTTAATGGAGCAGACCAGTATTGTTCCAGCAGGCATAGGTGCTTTATCACATTGCAAAGGCAAGCAAAGGAGCTGGCAGTTTGGAGGTGCTCTCAGCAGCTTTCAGTCTTTCTAAAAACAATTCCCAATACTATGTGGATCCCCGGAGAGCAAACTGAAGCCTGCTGAGATCTGGCTTAGAGMCCTAAACTTTCTGGGCGTCCAGATAATCTATTGCATCCACAGATGCTGAAGATGCCATAAAAGCAGACACAGCCATTGCAGAGGTCTTTCCTGTTTTTAAGCTGTAAAAAAAGATTAACTGTTCTCCAGTAAAATAGTTCTTAGCTTCTGAAGTGAGAGTATGGTAGAATTTCATTGAAACTTGGCTGGCAGAGAAGTAACGTGTTCTGGAAAGTCTTGTGGGAAACTATGACATGAAAATGCTGTCAATCTTGCGGATGATTGAGTCAGAGCAGCGCCGCTTTTCCAGCGATGCTCAGAGAAACGCCTCTGCGAGATAAGGGAGATCTGCTTCCCAAACACCGCTTTTCTACCCTCCGGTGTCAAGGAGGGGATTTCGTGCCATTTAGGCTCAGCCTGGAGGTCCCTTGTGGGGAGGAGGGACCGTAAAGCTTGCAAGGCGTTATCCTTCTTGGAACAGAGTAAAGCATGACTGGGCTGGAGATCTGGATTACAGCTGTGTGATGGGGTGATGCCGGGGTGGTGTTGGCAACTGATCGGCCCGTTGTAAACCAGATTAACCCTGTGGTCACTCTGCCTTGCTGGTACGGTATGTCAGACCTTTACCCAGCCCCGGTGCTCAGCTGCCTTGGCCGCCTTTTGTCTCGGGCTCTGCTGACTGAATCCTCGGTGTAACTGATGGAGGATTAAGATCTGGCCTTGCCGTGGCATCCATCTACAAGAAATATTAAAATTTCCACCAAACATAAGGTCAGTGTTGATCAAAATAGAGCAGGCACTTTACACATGGAAATATTCCAGAGAGAAGGACTTAAGCTCCTAAAAGTTTTGAAGAAAATGGTCTTGGAGAGGGCTGGGAGGACTGTAGGCAGCGGATAACAGTTGCCCATTTTGGTGGAAATCTGGCCTCATCTAAATTGGCACCGAAGCAATGTCACCCATGCAGCTGGGAGGTCCAGCAAGAATATGGAGAACGTGTCTTGTTCTAAATTTGTGGGTTTCACTTGCAGTTTGAAGGAACCTGCTCCTCCTTTTCAGGGTATTTCTGTTAGTTGATTTGAAACTTGTAATAACCCTGGTGCGCTTTTTTTTTTTTTTTTTTTTTTTTTTTTTTTTTTTTTTTTTTTTTTTTTTTTTTTTTTTTTTTTTTTTTTTTTAAGGCAAGTGCATTTGGTAGCAGTATGGCTAAATAAGGGCAGATGCATAGGAGGTGTAGATTTTTCTAAGAACTTGATTATTGCTGTTGCTTACCATCCCTGCAGCTGGGGGTGCTTCAGTAGTATATCTCATTTACCGCGTGCTGCTTTTGCTGTAATGGCTGGTTGCAGCTTTGAAATGGGTTAATCTCAGCAGAAGACTTCTTGGTTAGATTTTGGAAGAAAAATCTGGGCATTGCTGTGGTTCCCCTGCCCTGTGTGCTCTCGCTGGGTTCTAAAATGCTACAGAAGGAGGGGGAGATGGGCAAAGGGAATTATTTTGTGATTAATTTCTTAATTGCCAAACATCCAGATGTGGCAAAGGCTTTGTGCAGTGGCACTGGATTTGTGCATGCACTTTCTGCTGATGCTTTGTTTCTGCACCATGTTGCGGTTTTTTCCTTTCTGGGTAGCCTTAATATTTATCCACCGGAATCAGGATGCTTAGGGTATATTTTCATAATAGTATGCCTTTTAATGTGGGAGAGTGGAGCTGTGGATTTATATGTACCTTGCCATCTTTGTGTTCCTTTCTGCTCTGGAGTGCGGTAGTAGAGAGTAAGGGTGTTTTTGTAACAGTTGACTGTAAAATGCAATGGTATAGTCCATGCACTAGCGAAAGCATATTTATGCTCCTGCAGAACTGTACTTTGTGTTTGCAGCAGAGCTAAAGAAGGTAGGAAATCAGTCAAGAATTGCAAAGTGTGTGGGTTCCCCCCATGCACCCACAGGTGCTCGCCTTCTCTCACATTGCGCCTCTGAGCCGCAGAGATCAGGAGTTGTTCACTTAGTAATTTTCTGATGTTTTTTCCTGGCTTCTTTGTTTGCTCAGTCAAGCCATCAGATGCAGAAATCAAGTTTACTGTTGCCCGCTTTTCTTTGCAACACCTCGTTGCAGGGGAGCAGCTTGTGCAAGGCAGTTASCTCTGTTGCTCGTCTCACTGAGTTTTAATTGTGGCCACGTGGTACGCGCTGGTGTTCAGGGGTATTTTGTGACTGATGACGGAGGTCTTTTTCTAAAGAGGCTATGTCGAGGAAGGGAGGGCAGAGGGGTTTTGTTCTCTCCAAGACTTGGAAAAGTGGGTCTGGCAGATGTGGCCAGGTAGGACTGGAGCTGCTGTTTCAGCTAAGCGTGGAATAAAATCTTAACGCTTGCATAGGCAGGACTTCAATCACTGAGTACCAAAAGTTGTTTTAATATTGCTCTGCGGAGGCATGGCTTTTATAGCATGTCTGTAGTTCGGCTGGTAATTATTAGCAGTGGCTAGATGGTATCAGTCATGCCATTCAGAATGTAGCTTTTGATCTATCTGTCAGTTCTGCTAGGTTTTTTTGTGGACTGTATAATTAAAATCACACTCAAAATAATCCCCCCTTCCCCTCTCTGTTTTTCCAGGAGGCGAAGGGCAGAGTGGAGATGGGCAGCAGACCGTGCAGCCATCGTCAGTCGCTGGAATTGGCTCCAAGCCCACGTCTCGGACCTGGAATACCGAATCCGGCAGCAAACGGACATTTACAAGCAGATTAGAGCCAATAAGGTGAGGACCAGGAGTGCGTTTGGATACGTGTGATTTTGCTTTGTCTGCCTCCTAATGGCTCTCTTTCCTGATGCAGTGGAGGGTGCGTATGCAAAGTCTGATCCTTTTTTTCCCCCTGCATCTCTCAAAAAGCATATTGCACAGTTGTGACTAATTGTAATGCTATTTGGCATGGGCTGAGTGTAATTCTTTTCCCTGGTTCAATATGGTAACATGAAGAGAGCAATACCTTACTTTAAAGTCAGTCTTTGGGTAGTGAACAAAATTGTTGCTTTTGCATGCGTGTTGCCGTTCCCCATTGTTCGAGCCTTTCTCTTTTTTATTTGATTTTTTTTTTTTTTTTTTTTTAAAAAAAAACCTTCCCATTCTTTCTTTTTGGGAGTAGCTGAAGATGGGGATAAGGAACAACTTAACAAGAGACTTACTGGGGAAGGGAGGGGACTGTGGAGGAAGTTAGCTTCAGATGCTATCACATAGCACAGGCTTAAAATTGAGTCAGTATCATAAAAAAAGACTGTTTCTAGGTGCTGACCTTTCTCTGTGGAAGGAATTAGTTTTTTCAGACTTGCTTTCAGGTGGCGGGAGAATGGGGGAGAGCAGAGAAGGGATGAGGAAGGAATTGTTATCGAGACTTGTTCAGGCATGCRCGTCTAAATGTCAGGCCTTGAAGGGAGGAATGTCTGGAGTTTGTGGCAAGAAGGCTCATGGTATTGCATCAACTTACAGATCCTCAGGAATTCAGAGTCCAGCAAACGCTTTTCTCAAGATGTGTGGTGCTCTGGGGGCGGCGGGGAGGGAGGCTTCCAGGTGGGTAGAAAGCACAGGCAGGGGAGGGAGACTGGACTTTTATGCAGCTATGTAGAAAAACAGGCTAATTGAGTGAGTGAGGGCTATGAATGACTAGGTGGACGAGCATGGCCTGCTGAACGGAATACATTACCGAGATTAGAGCAAAAGGCTTCTGGGAAGCAGACTGTATGTCAAATTAATGAACCAGTTTCAGAAAGAATCGTCTTCCTTCTATCTTAAGCAAGCCGATCATGCAAGATGGTTTCTAAGTATAAAATACAAAATAGTTAAAGGTTTATATGCTAAGAGYTAAGTAATGGAAGAAATGAGAAAACTCATCTAATGAAGTGGAAGATCAGTGCTTTCACCAGATGATGACAACTTGACAGGCTTGTGAAATGGCCTGATAACGGCTACAGGCATCCCATATGTTTTTATCTAAGGTTGCAGTCTCTAGGTCTGAAAGGAGAACATCACGGTATTGTGTCAAAGTTGAAGAGTACATCTGAGGTTTCAGAAAACAGGATGTCATCTGTTTTGATTTGTTCAAACAAAAACTCCTCAACTGCGATAACCTGATACGGGAATTTAAGATAAAACATGCCACTTACAGTGGCAGAAGAGTTCAGATGTTGAGGATTTGGTAGAGGCTGTTCTGCCTGAACAAGAAAGCGAGTCTTAAATACCCCATCTTTCTGATAGGACTTCATGGAGATCACCGCTTGCACCCAGCTGTCGTCGTGGCGTCATTGAGCTCAAGGATGCCTTGTAAAACGTGTTCTGTTTTCATCAATGACAAACCCAGAGTAAGATTCATAAAAGCAGCTTGGGACAAGTGTAGGAGACTAGAGAAACGAGTGCATGTTTCAGTAATACAAGAGGCTTGTTGGAATRGATTTGGCTTCAAATTGTACAAGGACAACAATTAAAGAATTTGGAGACACCTTGTTTTTTCTATCAGCATAACTTAACTCTAGCTTATTTGGCCATAAGGAGGTTAAAATGTAGCTGCTGCAGGAATTCAAAGTTGCTGTTCTGTTTTATTCTTTTTTTGGGTTAATTACCTTTACATGTTAAGGTTTACATCCCAGTGTACCCTTCAAGAAAGATGCATTGCTTTGTCAAAGCAAAGCAAGAGAAGGACCAGGCAGTCAAAAATAACCTTCTGTTTTGAAGGTGCACTGCTGCCTGGGTGTCTCGGCAGTAATTGTGTTTTCAGCACATTTGGATCGGCTCAGTCAGAGCCTGGTGAGATGCGGAGGAAAACAACAAATCAGTGAGCATATGTTCAAAGTTAGTTGTAAAGTACTGTGTTTTCTGGCGCTTCAAAATAGCGGGCTGTTGTGCCTTCGATTTTGTGTTGGTTTTGAAGAGCATGTACAGTTAATTTAAGGGACTGGATGTCCATGAAGGTAGTAAGGTGGTTTTGTTTCTTTTCACAAATGCGCTATGTTGGGCCTTTTTGAGATGGGGTGCGGCACGGTGCTGGTCCCCCCACCACGCAGCRTCTTTGCACCTCCCTGCGTGTGTGGGTGGCAGATGCTCCATGTTTGGAAAGGAACAAACAGCATTTTTTCTCTCTTTCAGTGTCTCTTATGAGTTTCACTCTTAGATGGAATAAGAGGTAAATTAAGATGAAGGGCTCCTGCAGGAATTTTGTGCAGTGGCAGACTTGGTTGAAATACAGTGACCGAAACTCCTTAAAGATGGGGTTGTTCTGCACATCGTCTCTGCAGACCCAGGTTCGACTTGTTCCCACACCATCCGAGACGGGTTCGCTGTGTTCCCTTCGAGCTTTTGGTCTGATCTGTGTGCAGCCTCTCCCATGAGGAGGGCTGTGCTCTGGTCGGAGCTGCTGAGTCAAGAGAAACGCGTGATGGGAAGGGTGGGATGGGAGTTAGGAAGAACCTCTTGCTGGAGGAATTTGCAGCTCCCACATGAGTTTCCTGTGTCTGCAGCGGTATGTCGGGCTTAGGGCACGGTAAGAGATGCTGCTGTCCCTGCGCGGGGCTGTTTAGGACACTCGGTCTCTTTCTGATGTGTCTTAATGTGTGTCAATCCTCTTCCTCACCCATTAGTCCCTTGGCAGAAGCTGCTGACTATTACAGGACTGTGAGATACGAGATCTGTCTCTATATCTGTCTCTATCTGAGACCTGTACAACTGACTTCTCATTAATACCATAATTAGTGATAAAAATGGGAGTAAAGAAGCAGCAAACTTGCCCATAAATACTGGGGGGAAACTTGCCCATAAATACTGGGGGAGGGGGCTTCCTTTTTTCTTTGTTTTGGAGAATGCTGGTGAAAAGCAAGTATTGTGTGACCTTGGATAATTCACATGCTGCTCCTTTCCCTTTCCTGAAAGGGAGTTGGAAATTTGATGTTGCCCTTCTAATTCCTCTCTGTTATTCAGAAGTGTATAAATAACGGAGATTTAAAACTCTTAAAAGCAAAGCAGAGAGCACGAGCCCTCAGTAGGAAGATGCCGTCCAACCTGCAGGTGTGTAGCTCCACAGAGGCTGTCTTATGGGCTAGGAGCTGGGAGAGGACGACTGGCGTGCACGGTAGGTTTGGGCAGTGCGGCGTCTGTACGAGGGCACAAAAACCAAAGCTGTAACTGTCACAGGGAAGGCTGCATTAAGCATTGCCTCTGCTTCAAAGTCACTGGTAGAGGGACTTAACTTCTAAACAAATACCCACAGTATATAGAATTAATTACTGCTCCTTCCTGAGGCATGGAGCAGCTCCCTTCATCCTCTTCCTTTAAACTGAAGGCAGAAGTCCTTGGTGGCTATTTCTGTTCCCAATGCCTGTGCTTSCCCATCTCATTCTCTCGCTGAGCAAATGAGAAGCCCAAGTGCTTTCCGGAGTGTCAAAGTGAAGCAGTTTCCTTAGTTCCAATTTTGCGTTCGGTCCCGGTTTCTCCCTTTTTCATGTCCACTGTCTCCTACACCTGACATCTGGAGATGACCGACGTCTTTGCTGAAGCATGCCTGAGGATGTTTCTAGAAGCAATGGCGAAATGTGATGCTTTTGGAGAGGGATCTTTCAAGAGTGGAGGAAAAGCACAGCAGTATTTAATTGAGTTTAGACTTCCAGCCTCTCTCATCGACTAAACATCATTCTGGGATGTCAGAAAAGTCTAGAAAATTGTCATCATGTTTATTCTAGAAGCTGGCTACTTCCTCATTGCTGGTCAGAGGCCATGTACAGTTGTATTTAGTTTATGAACTGTTTTTAAATAAGGTATCCCTGAACTATGGGCTACCACTATCTTTCTGGAAAGCCACCGATCTGTCGTATCGAAGATTGTGTCAAGGCATAAGATCAGCATTATGAGCGACTTCCATGGCCACGTGCCTTGGCATTGGTCATGTAAGATTTGACTTTGTGGACTTTGAGGGAAGCCTTGTAGCTCTCTCCTCTCTCCAGATAACATGTMCAGGTTCCCTTCCAGGCTCACTTTCTTATGACACACTGTGCAACCTCCAAAATTGTTTTCAGATGACTGATCCGCCTGTTCTTAATCTGAGCAGCCTTTTCCATAGTTCCTTGTTTGACCAAATACAAACTTGTTCTGGCTTGTCTTTGTCCCAGACTATATTCGTGGTCTGTAGGTTCCACCAACTCTCTAATCCCTTGCACATTTTAGCCTGCTTTGTTATAATATAGCTCAGAATATGCATAATTATAATGATTTTATTTTACTTTGTGTTGTTCAGAGAGAAAGCAGTCCTGTCTTTAGAGTAAGCTTCACTTAGAATAAAACATAAACAGGGCAACATATGTTAAGCCTGATAAAACAGTGCTCTGCCACTGTGCTTTGTCCCGCTAGGTTTATAGCAGTGGCTTGTTTATTGGTGCTTTTCTTTCCTTATTGAATTTTGTGAATATCACTTCTTTGAAAAAATCTGCTCAGAGTAACAAGTTTGACTGTAGATTTTTGGCACCTGCTCAAAATTGTTTGCTTGGCTGTGGTGGCGAGTTCCACTTTGTACTATGAAAGCAGTCGTTTCCTGCTCTGCACTACAGCAAAATGTTCTCTTTGGTTTTGCTGGCATGCAGCTCGCTGAACCCCGTCGCATGCGGGAGGAGGGGAAGGGGTGGGAAGCGGGACGGCAGCGGCGTTTCAGCAGTTTTGCCCGAGAGGGAGCTAACTGTCTACTATTAATGGGCTGAAGGCATGTGATCTGGCTTCAGCCACTGTCCTTCCCCCGAGTTCAGCTTAGATGTCAGGAAAATCCAGGCAGCAGGGGATTCGGTTTGGCATCGTGTCTGAAAAATGCGGTGGGAATGCAAGCCTTGCTGTGCAGCGGTTGTAGCTTCTGGGGGACGGTGGATGCGCAGTTTCCCTGCTGAGACTGAAGGACCCGCAGTTAATTCCTGTTCCCTTCCCTCTCTTCCAGGGGCTGATAGTTCTTGGTGAAGCATCACCCCCTGATCCTGCAGTAGATGATGCATCCCGTCCCGTTAGTGCTGAAGTTAAGCTGGAGCCTGGGGCTGACCGGCTGGTAAGTGCCAGCAGCAGAAGTGACTGGGTCCAGATACTTCACGTTCATGAATTTTGGGTAGGGAGGGTTCATCCTTTAAGCTGTGGTGGAGAGAGGTGCTCGAACCGTGTGTCTGGCATGGGACCGGCCTCCTGCAGAAGCCCACCTCTCTGTGGGACTTCACGTGGGAATTGCTGATCTGTTGGTCTGTGTAGCTCGCCCCCTCCCAGATTATTTTGGGGTTAATAAACGATAGGATTTAAACACCTTTTAGAACAGAGTTCCTTGGGGTGCCTTTGTAATATGCATTAGCATTTTGTGAAGCTTAAAAATCCTAACTAATCCTTTCCCTCTAGCAAAAGTACCTCAAACTGAGCAGCACAATTAGCAAAGGCTTCTAAAGATGTGGCTATTAATATCTGCCTGAGTGTTACCCCTTGGAAAGGGAACTAATGATTTCAGTGAGATGCACTGGAAACTATGCGGAGTGCCAGGTATTTATTATTTAATGCAGAAATGTAGGCCACAGACTAAAGGCTTGATCATACTGTTCAGCCTGGCTGTGATTACTTTTGATCCTGTGGGACACATCGACRTATTAAAATGGAGGATTTTGAAGTTGCGGTGTAGTACTAAGAGAAGGGTGGTCCCTACGTGGCGCAAACTCCTGCTACCAAGCTGCAGCGCTCCTGCTTTTCTGTCCTAATGCCGCGTTTGGGGAGAAACGGAGCTTCACTGCAGTGGGAGTGCTTGAGTTTCATAGACAAATATTCAATGTAGTTGATACAGATAAAAAACTTAACTAGAAGTGACCGTAAAATGGTACGTCGAATGTTTTCTCCTATCACTGGGAAGACTTTGTCAGAGTTTTCCTGATACTGAATGATAATATGAAATACTGTGAAATTTTTTATTAGCGCCGGACCGCAAAGGGGTTATTACAAGTGATTGTAATAAAATGTCTCCTTGCTTGACACTGGCTTTTCAGATGTGTGTTTGGAATTTAAGTCTTTAATTAGCAGATTAGCTGAGCCCAAAACTSTGCTGTGTAATTTGGTACAATGAACAGGTTTTGCTCATGACTGAAATAGTAGATGGTGCTTCAGATAAAAACAGAGCCACGCTGGAGGAGCAACGGGAGGCTGGAGAGYCAGGATGACAGGGGCTGCTACAGATCATGATTGAATCACAAGCATTACGCAGTGTCTGGTTTTGAACAGTGATGTCCGTCTGTCATGCATGTCTCCCCCCCTTTTCATGCTTTAACCCAAAAAGCGCTTGGAGAATAATAAACAAGCGCAGTAACAGTGTGCTCCGATTCGCTTCAGAAATAGCATGCTCCTGCACTGATGAATTGGCTGTTATTTGGGAGCTAGTGTGTAAATGGCAGGCTGATAACGGAGATAAATGATCAAATTTAACGGTGATAGGAAGAATATTTTCTTCCTTATCTGTTTAAATCGGGATGTTTATCTGACATGAGTGTATTTTCAACCTGGGAATCTGCAGATAGGACTGTGTCCCATCTGACTTTGTCCCTACATATTAAAGACATTTTCCATATACTTACAAAATCATCACATTGTCCTTTTTTAGATTGTCTTAGACATCATCTCTGTATGTATAGAATAGAAAATGTCTGTAGATTTCTGATATATGGAAAAGAAAATGCTTGCTTGGCCGGTGCTGTCTGGTTTTGCTGCTCACAGGCATCTCACTGTTGCTGTGTTTACTCATTTCCCTTTTCTCATCCCTTTCACTTGGGTATGAGCTCTTCAGATGGAGACTTTTGTTACTGCAGTGCTCGCACGATGGAGATCTGATCTCTCTTGCAGGTCTTGAAGATAACAGTGACACAAATAATAGATACTGAGAGCAGTGAAGAACAACAGTTTTGGTGTAAAGCAGGCTGCAGGTTCCTACTTGGCACCTTCTTGTGGCTACTCCTGCAGCCGTGCTTGCCGTCTTGGAGGGTAACTCCTCCTGAAAAGGACTTTTTATTCCCCTTCCACATGTGGCTGCTGGTGGACACGCACATCACTCTACGTTGCCAGCTTCTCTGCAGCAGTGCTGGAAGCGTCAGCCACCAGAAACGCTGCCTCCAGGCACCCAGCTTCTATACCCTGCTGCTGGAGGGTTTGTGCTTAGACTTGCTCGTAAGGGTGAGGTGTTGAGTCAGAGCCTTGATCTGCTCCGAGCCAGAGATTAGCCCAGCGACCATTCCTGTTGCGTTAGGACACTTACTGGAAGGGTATCCCTTGAGCCTCTCCTGGAGAGTTGCTTATCATTTTGGCATTCTTTGGGCTGCTTAGAATTAGGGTTTGGTTTTTTTTTTTCCCTGCTTTGTTTTTTTTGTCTCCCCGCAAACTGGCAGAGTAAGAGACAGGTCTGCAATGTGGAGTAAGGGGAGGAATCCATCCTGTCTCATCCCCAGCTCCTCTTTGGATCTCATCCACTCATGGGTACCTCCCTTGGCTGGCGTGAATGCAGGATACGTGTCCTCGGGCATCGGCTTGATATGTGGGATGTGGCTGATAATCCCTAGGAGGAACTAATCCTATCGTCAGTGGAGGGAAGGGCTTTGCAAAGAAGGCCTGGGAATGTCTGTCGGGAACTGGAAGCTCAGTATGTGAATAAATATTTTTGCCTGAAGATGGGAATAACACGAAGCCCTGAGGAAATAACTCGGCTGTTGATATTGGTTCGTTGCTTGTATTGCTAGTCTAGCGAGGGGGGTGCACTTAAAATTTGTAATAGTACATGAGAAAAGATATTGATGGAGTGTCTTGGTAAGGCTTTTCCTTGCGTTAGGGGTTTGTATCTAGTAATAGGTGAAGGTCTGAACCTGTCTGGTTTTGTTTGGGTTTTTTGGGAATACGGGGGACATTCCTGGTGTTGGGTCATGACTACCTGCCAGCACACAGCTTCTTTTCTGCTGTGAGAGCCCCTGGTAGTCTGCAGGCTCCTCGTTTCATGTGCAACAAGCAGGTGTGCTAAAGCTGAATCTTTGACACCCCCCCCAAGAGTCCTAGGGATCCTAAAGACCTGGACTTCCCAGGCATACCCAAAACACAGAGAAAGAGCTCAGTCTGGAGCATCGATGTGGTCCTGGTGTGATGAACGCTCCTCTGGATCCCAGCCTGGCTGCCCAGCCAGCCCCGGAGGAAGGCACGGCGTTGGGAGGTGCATCCGGGAGGAGCTGGTGCAAGAGCTCTGCCTCTGCCTTGAACGTTGGAGATGTCAGCTCTTGCAGTCCTGCTCGTTCCCCCGTTGCTCATGTCAGAGCCTTGTTAGGGTACACCCATCTTCAGTGTGATAAGGTGAGCCTGGGCTGTTTCTGATAAATAGACTTTGGATTGATGCTTTCCAGCTCCTCCGCAGGAAGCAGAGGGGTCACCCTCTGTTCCTATCTTGAACCACCGAGCTGGAGACAGCTGTTGGAGAAGAGGTTCCTCCTTTAAGACCCTTTCTGGAGAAGAAAATAAATACCCTGTTTCAAAAGAGCTTATGAGTCATGTGTACCCGCCCTCCTGAACTGCGGGTGCCTCCGGTGGAGGTGTCATGTGAAGGCTCAGCCTTGCCGAGCCTCTGGAAACCGGAGGGAAAATGTTCAGCTCCTGCACTGACTTCACCTCGCGAGGGTGCTGCGTTGTGGTTGCCTAACTCTTCTGGCGCGATCTGATCTCGCCCTTACCTCTGTGCGCTCAGACCGAGTGTCAGAGACGAGCCTGTTGGTCTGATCCTGTCTCTTTTCTAGCAGAAGTGTAGAAAACCCAGCAAAGTTCCTCAAACAGGCAACAGGCAGAAGTTGTCTGTGTTATTAGAAATTGCTCTTCCCTTGGTGAGTCAGGTCCCTGCTATTCTGAAAACCGTTAGTCCAGCACCACTGTAGCCTGATTTTAGTTGTTCATTGAGTTGGGGGAGTGATTGCAGAGAAGATTTTAATCGATGTAATACCGATGCTTTTGAGATGGAGTATGTGACAAGCAGGGGGGCTGGCTGGCTGGCCATCTATGTAGATAAGTCAGACCTTTTCTTTTGTCTTTTTTACTAGTACTTGAACTGCACCACCACCCTTGCGTGCGCAAAGGGGGAAGTCCAGCTAGAGACATTGGCAGTGAGTGTAGGAAGTGCTGCACGAAGGAAGAAATGAAGTTTAACCCCAGGGAGGAGGAGGAGTGTGTCTGAAAACAAAAAGAAGGGGCTGCAAGGATGAGACCGGGGGTGATGAGTGCCAGGGGTATGAACACGCTGGACCGCGCCGGCACCTGCTGGGGCAGAGAGCAGGAACGTCACTAGCAGGAGGTACAAAGCCAGCGTGTCCTTGGAAGCTGCAGTGACAGTCATCCCCCCCGTTGAGGCCACTTGCAGGGCAGTGGGAGATGTGCAACGTTCAGTGCTGCAGCCACACAGTAACTGCTGCTCGCTGCAGAGCACGGGGGTTTGTATTTCAGACCTAAGGCAGAAGGGATTGGGGAGCTCTGTGTCTTTAGCTTAGTTTTTACTTACTTTTCTCTGCCAAAAGGGTGTTTCCAGCTTTGTGTTTATCAGGGAGTTTTAGCTTTATAGAGTTGGCCTGCTAATATCCAAAAACCACAGCTTGTGTGTATACTCATTTAAAATACTTTTTCAAGTGCTATTTGGACCATGTTTGCACAGGTATTTAGTTAAAATGCAAATTCAGTTTTGCAAGTCTGTTCTCCTCTCCCTCTCCTCCCGTTTTCCCTCAAAGTGCTTAGACAAGAGCTTGCAGCCGTGTGGCTTAGAGCACAACATCAAACTTCAGAAGACGCCTGCGAGGTTTACAGGTGGTTATGAACTTGTTTGCGCTATTGAGACAAAATGCTAAAATCTCCTTAAAGACCTCAGCCTTTCATGCTCCTTAGTGGTTGCCTGAGGGGAATTGAAGTCCTTTGGCTCTTGCATTGAAAGCGCTGTCGTGTATCCATCCTTTTGCCAGAGCTGCTCCCTAAGAAGTCCTTATGTCTCCGGTCTCCTGTTCACGTAGTGACTTCTGAACCCTTGTTTTGAAGTCCTGTGTGAAACCCATGGCTACAGTGCAGAATCCTCGACTAGAAACTGGGAATAAGAACGTTGTGGCTACTTAAGAAGCCTTTTTTATTAATTTATGATCTTTCTCATCTTTCCTTAGAGTGTTTCTGGATCCCAGCCACTAGAGAACTTGGGTATTTCTGCTGCAAATACTCCTGAATCCCATCCCGCCAAGCCCTGTGGAGCACCAAGACCCGTCAATGGAGTTATTAACACGTAAGCTGCTTGCATATTATGGGAAGAGTTTGATTTTTATGATCTTGACAAAGTTCCATTGGAAACCAGCCTGTAACATGCTGGTGGGTAGTAATTCGGTTGGTAACGGTATAAATGGTCTCTTTTTGAAAAAAGTATGGTAGTAGATCATGCTTGGAAATGTTTTGGAGGAGATTGCTTGCTTGAGGTTTTCTGCTGCATTGTTTTTCTGAAAATGGTATTAAACTGAGCTGTGTTTACGTGGACCAGCCCGGCAGGCAACCATGCAATGAGCATGTTCAAAACTGTTTCTTTATGGGTATTTTTAATACACTTGCAAATTGTATGATTCAAAGGTACTAGTGGCCTGCTTGCAATTATTCTGCAGAAGTATCTGTAACCACTGGCCCACTTCTCTGGAGATACTGAGGAACCCAAATCCCATTGATTTGGGGAGTAAGGCTTTCCAAATTCTTTGTTTCTCCAGGCTGTTTTTGTTGAGTAGGTCTTTAAGTGGGTAAATGAAAACAAGTGAAAGATTCTTCGATGCTACAGGATGATTTCAGGGTTGAACCACTTGAAAACCCTTGAATGCACGGTGCTTCGAAGTTCTGGTAGTGCTAGAGAAGCATTGCCAGCACCGTTGCACTTGCTTAGTACCTTCGGCAGGGATGCTGCAAGTGTAGAAAGCACTGATCAACTAAGTCATTGCTACAGCTGAAACACTGCGGGCTATAACAGAGCCCTTTATATGCCTGTAGCCTTTGAACTACAGAGCCTTAGACCACAGGACTTTAATGTTTTGCATTTTTAGAAGTGAAACACTTGTAAAATATACATGAAAAGGTTCTGTAGATGAGGAGTTGTGCTGGTATTTGATAGGTGGCATGGTGTATTGATGCCACGGTAGGGCAGGGTTACTGCGTGTGGACAGGAAAGTCCTTTGTACATAAACCAGAAAGGTTAATGTTAACATTGCATTTTTCTGGTGTCACTGCTGAGAGTTGTTAGAGGTATAGTTCTCAAATATTAATCAGAATCAAGTTTACATCGAGGTTAAATATTTTTTCTAGAAAATTGTATGTTCTCTGTCTTGTGCTCTCTGGCATTTGGACTCATGAGAACCTGTTGTATTAAGATACCTTGAACTGTAATTTTGAGGGAAGCTGAATTCTAGGATTAAAGCTGTTCAGGGCTAGAGTGGCTTTTGGTGTTGCTCTGTGTCCGGCTTTACATGCTATCTTTTTTTGTTCAGAACTTCCAAGGGTATTTTGTCAAATGTTCAGTGATGGGAGAGTGTGGGAAGTGACCAAAGTAAAAGCAAAAATTAGAGTTGCCTTAATAAAAGCTATTGCCTCGTGAAACTGCAATGCTTTAAACTCAGCTTAGAGTGTTTGCTAGGGTCTGAATCGTGAACCTGGCTGGTACTGCTGGGTAATGTGGGATGGTTGAATGAATAACAGTATCTGTCTTATTCTCTTCTCTTCTTGGGCAGTCTTCAGCCTGGCCTGGCAGAACATGCTCAGGGAGATGGCCAGGAAGCTGAGGAGCTCTTGCATAAAAAGCAACGACTAAACATGGTTTCTTCATCTTCGGATGGAACATGTGTAGCAGCTCGCACTCGCCCAGTACTGAGCTGTAAGAAGCGACGGCTTGTTCGACCTAGCAGCATTATGCCTCTTTCCAAAAAGGTTAGTGCTGTGAGGTACTGATGCGTTGGTCCAGCRTGCTTTTGCTCTTTGCATGAAGAGGTCTCCCTGTTTTGGGAATGTTTGTGGTTATTAAGAGGGGAAAAATAATGGGGAGGAAGAGGAGGACAGTGAGGCTTCAAAGGCGGTTGGAGAAGTAAAGGAGAAACGAAGGAGAAGCTTTTAATTTGTTGGAAGAGTTTTATTAGCTGTCACTGGGGAGGGCAGATGCTGAACTCTTGATGTGGGTTTTCTTTTCTAAAACCAACCAGCCTGAGGTGAACTTCAGGCTGGGTAGTTCAATATGGCGCAGTCTGAGCAGTCAAAAGAAGCTCTGAGAAGTCAAGTATCGGGAAACCTTTACTTTGAGCACAGGAATTAACAGCCCCAGGAACTTGCTGCTACTTGCTCAAAGAAAAACTACCGTTGCCTGACCAGGCATACGTGGGATGTCTTGCAAAAGGCCTGCTGAGGCGATCGTGTTTGCTTCCGCTGCTTAAGTTTGGAAATCGCTGAATGCCGTGACTCTGTGTTCCTGGTTTTGTTTTCATTTATTTTTTTTGTTTTACACTCCTCTCCACATAGTCTTCCCTTGCCCTTATGGAGAATTCAGTTCAGTGGAAATACAGTTTATTCCCTGTATGAGGAAAGGCTGTGCTTCATTCTTTTTAATTTCTCTTAGGAATGCCGTAAACTGTCAGCTGGAGGATAGATAGTTAGAAATTGAGGGAATAAGGACCTTTTTTGTGCATGCAGCTCTCATGATTGCAGAACCACAGATGGCAAAAATTCACTTACCTTTGAGTCAAAGTGTTTCAAGTCAAACTTTACCACAAGGGTTCGGGGGTTTTCACTCTGTGGGTGCTAGAGTTTTAAAGAGAAGCTCAAAAAGCAACATTTTTCTGAGGAAAATAGATTCTCGCTCAGCTGGGTTAGCTTTAACTGATTACTCAATTGCAGTTTTATCTGGGGTATTTCTGGTAGAGCTCTGCAGTGACTGCTTGCAAGATCTTCAGTGATTTGGAAGTTCATAAACTATCCCATAGGTGATGCTGACTGGTGCACTCAGTGTTTGAAGAAGCATCTGTTAATTCTGTGTTAGTTTTTTACTATATTCACCAAATATATTTGATAATCAGAGATCGTTCAGAAGAGCAGTTTCAAAGGATAGAAGATGTGCCAGATAGCAGAGGATTTGTGTGGACTCCTCCAGTTATTTGAGAGAAAGCTGAGTGATGGCTAGGTCGTGGTCCAGAAACACCATGTCCAGTTGACCACGCTGTCCCATCTAGCACCACGTCATTGTGGATTGCTGTGACCAGAAATTACAACCGGAGAGTTCACTGTTTCAATAGAGATCATCCATAACTGTGCCTAGTGTTTTACAAAATCTGAATACAACATCACTTGAAATTTTTAAGTCAGGAGATGTCCTGTAGGAAAGAAAAGAGGCTTAAAGGTTGAGTGGGTCTGTAGCCTGCATTGGGTTGGAAACAGGACTGGTCTTGTGAAACAAGACAGGAAGGGATCTCCTGCAGTCACCCACAGCATCCCCATGCCCCAGAGCAGACTGCTTTATCCTCATATCGTGCCAGGTGGTTTGTCTAAACCTCCTTAGGCAAGCTGTTTGAGTGCTTAGCTAGTCTCGTGTTTCACACAGCAAAACCAAACAAACCAGACTTTCTAATACAAGCTGCCTTGGCTGCCATTTAAAGTCATTACCAGTAGTTCAAGTCCTGGTGTAAACTGGTCAGCTCCCCTCGTCGCTTCAGAAGCTCTCCCTGAAGTGTGAAAGTTGATGTGGTAATTCTTAATGTGGTCAGCTCTACACTAAACACACCACGGGTCTTTCTGGTTTTGCACATAGGATGTATTTTTTTGGATCGTGTAATTTTTTTTGTTGTTTCCTCTCTGTTTGGTGCACACATTTCTTGAAATATGTGCCCAAAACTGGGTGCAGCCCTCCAGCTCACGTTAGCAATGCTGAGCAGAGCGGCAGGATTACCTCATGTGTCTTGCACAGCCGTCCTGTTTATAAAGCCCTGTGGGGTGTTAATTCTCAGTAATGGTATGACACTGCTGATTCATGCTCATTTTCTGATCCATAACCACCAGATCCTCTGGGCAGAACTGCTGCTCAGTTACCTCTTCCTCCTCTTCACTGAAGCATCCGCTTGTTACATTTGCCCTCAGTGAATTATATTTGATTTATTTTAGATCGTTTCTCTTAATTTGTAACCATGAGTGGGATTCCAGCTCTTTCCTTCAAGGTGCTTGCAGCCCTTCCCAGTTCTAGTGTTATTTGCTAAGGCTTAAGGGTATCATCTCTTCCATCATTCAAGTCATTAATGGAAATTATTTGAATAATACTGGACTCGGAACAGAATTCTGCAGGATCTGGTTTGATACATCCTTCCGTTTTGACAGGGAATCATAGGTTGCTGTCTCTGTATGGGATTTACATCCAGTTGTGCATCTGCCTGCAGTGGTTTCATACAAGGGAAGTCTATATAACATCTATAGATTTGTGAATTGAAAGTCTGTCCTGGTTTAGGAAACAAGGTTGAAAAACACCCTTTTTTCACTCTGTAAAGATGTCCCTGTAAGTGTCAGCTCTTGGCATATAGTGATGGCTCTCTGACCCATCTGATCTCAAAAAGACTTTTTTTCCTCTCTGACAACTGAATTGTGCTGCCTCATGGTTTTTATAAATGAGGTTTCAACCTAGATAAAATTAAACACTTTTAGTCAAATTTAGTAGATGTTAAACTGTCTGTGCTGGTGAGTAGTAGTTTTCAGTTGTGTTCATGCAAAGTGAAAGTGTCCTTTTATGAGTCAAGACTAAATGAACAGGTTTTACACAAGGTATTAAAAAAAAAAAAATCAGCCTTTAAGATGTTTTTCATGAGCTGTCAAAGGGGAGTGTGTGAAGAGAGCCCGTAGACACTTTGACCTCTGATATGTTGACACTATTCTCTCTCCCCTTTCCAGGTCCATCGTAATAGCCTGGTGCGATGTAGCTGTGATGTGAACCCTTCGTGTGCTCTGTGTGGCACTCGAAGCTCGACAACTGTGGAAATCCAGTATGATGCCCCTTTGCTGGAGCGCCTCTCCCAACTGGACTCATGTATTCATCCTGTCCTATCATTCCCAGATGGTAAGCACAGCACCCACGGAGCTGCCAGGGGTATTGTCAAACTGGGTCCTGAGACGGGTTACAAGGGATGCTTGGACGTGCTCTGGAGCCTGCTCCACCATCCTGGGCTTCCAGAGGAAGTGCCGCCATCCTGGGCTTCCAGAGGAAGTGCAGATCTGCTTGAGTATGACCAAGCTTGTTCATCTGCAAGTATTTTTAGGAGCAGAGCATTTACTGGAGCAGAAGTGTTCGGGAAAGTGTTACACCTGAAGTCTGCTATGCTATGAACGTGTGTGTTATGGGAACCTGACCTGGAGCCCCGCTTGGGCTGGGGAAACCCAGCGGTGCCTGGGAGTCTGTAGTGGGACCTGGGTCTTAGGCTGGCGTCTTTGTTGTTATAAACCACTTGAGACATATTTGCTTCTGCAGAGTTTGTTCATCTCTGTAAAATTATTTGTGGATTGGTTTAAGTCACAGGAAATTTTTTTGACCTTGTAAGGAATTGTAAATGATCTTCCATGGTTCAGAGGGTACAGTAAGAAGGGATGTTCCCATTAAGACACTCATTTCCCAGTGTTACAGTATCAGGGTTAATCATCATTAAGAGGAATAACTAACCAACCCTGACTGTGGGGTATTCACAGATCTCATGTGTAGGGACTTTTCCCAAGGGAAAAGAAGTAGTTTCCGGAGTCTTTTGCTTCCTAAGCTGCCAAATTAAATACAAGCCTGTTCTTTGACCAAAAACTACTGGCTTGCATGAGATTGGTGTCCATCTGTTGTCTTTTTCCTCTGATCACGAAATACAGGACCACAAATGATAGGAACTGGTACTTTTATCAGGAGAGCCAGGCAGTAAATAGATCATAGCTGTTCCTTTCCTTGGTAGGAGTGCATGGCTGCTTGAGGTGTAAAACACCACTGGTAATGCTGGGAGGAAGGTGTGTGTCCCTGCTTCTCATGACGATATAAAGTGGTTGGTCCAGGTTAAGACACTGGGCTAATGTGTGTTTTTGGGTTTAAATTCCAGTTTTGCACAGACTTTGTGCAACAGTAGGAAATGCATGGAGTGTCTGGGAACAATTAATCTGGCATCTTTCACTAGCACTATATTTAAAACAGACTAAAATAGTAAATTGGTGCTATTTTTAAAAACTAAATCCCCACCCCCCTGAAGAAACATCTCTGTTAAGGACTGCTAAAGGAACTGAACGCACTGAATTCCTGAAGCAGAAATTTATTTCCTGATTTCACAGCACTTGTAATCCTCTGTCTATAGTGTTAAATCTAATATCCTAGGAAGCAGTGAGAAAACCTGTTGTGTACCGTTGCAGCATGGCCACTTGGCAAATTATCTCGTCCAGTATTCACTTTCCATTTTCTTAGGGTCAGCTGCAGCCAGCTCACATGGTAAAAGATCCATTCTGGCTGCACGAGATTAAAAACTTTGGTTTTAAAACTGTATGGTGTAAAGCTTAAAACACCTATACAGAATACTCATTCCCCCTCTCCCTCCCTCCCGCACATTAACTTTGATTATTCACTAATGCTTAATGTAGTTTTGCTAGGGTTGCTTTTTGGGAATGGCGATACTTTTCTATCCAAACATAAAGCCAGGTAGCATGTTCAGGTAGGGAAATCGCTCTGCCTGACGTTGTTAGTCTCCATTGGGGTGTCTCCCCGCCTGTGAATATTAATCCAGGTTGCTGTTGGTGCTCCCCCATGATTGTTCTGGGGGCTCACCTTGAAAGCCAGCTGGCTGGGTTGATGGGCAGAGGCTCGGTTAAGACTTTCTGGAGGAGCTTGTGAGGTTGTTAGATGGAGCCTGGCCTTAGAGCTGTGAGCATGTGCTGACTTTCACTTTGAGCCTGTCTCTCCGGGGCTCCTCCGGTGCCAGCAGCCGGGGATCTCCGGTGCAGTTTGCCAAGGGCAAAATTGCCAGGCGCGGCAGGAGGAAAAAGATCATTTATTCTTCTGGCAAGCGGGGCGCGGGCATCGTGGCTTTTAACCCGTTGCACTTGCGCTTCGTAAGCGCTTTGTCCCCTTCCTTTCAGKTTTTTTTTTCTGGTTCATCTGATTTCTCGCTGGGAATTTTCAGATGATGTAATAACCTTGGTGGGGAGGATGAGAGCCGGGGCTCTCGGGCTCAGTGTGGTTGCCATCTGCCGGTCCCCGGGAGGCCTGCACCGCTCGGCCGAGGAGGAGGAGGAGGAGGAGGAGGAGGAGGAGGAGGAGGAGTGACAGTGTCACTTGCTGCATGGACTCTGGTGCAACCAGTGCTGACAGCAGGGCAGTGGCAAACCAGCAAATAACTCATTTTCTGCTAACAATGTTTTGTCTTGCATTTTTCCCCTCCCTCCGACCTGTCCCCTCCTTCCACAGATGTGTGGGTTGCTGGGATGGGATGAATTTTCAGGAGAAAGCAAAAAATGAACAGAGAAGAGGCCATTTTCCCAAAGTCAGACCACTTCAACACAGCGATGTTGCAGCCTCGCTGGCACCGCCCTTGAAAGGACTGGCTTGGCCCCTCTCTGTTCTTTGGGACAGGTCTCCACAAACCAGTAGTGGTGGCCAAAGAGCTGCCATCGCACTGCGATAGCCCTTCCTTAGCAAATGGATGGGGCTAAACCAGAGCTTTAACCATCAAGGTACTTGAAATGCAGCTGTCCTGGCTTTTTCCTGAGAGTCAAGTTCCCTGTATTAATAACAACCGACTCCAGCCCGTGCTCTGCCAGCTCTCTCTGTCCTGTTTGCCTGCCTGGATCTGCTGGGGCTTTCCAGTCCCTGGAATTGGTAGGGAAATATTGGGGAGGGGTTCAGATATCAGCCGTTGAGACTACCGACAGGGCTTGAATCTCTGCCACTTGTCCTCTGAGATTATGTAGATGCAGTTTCTGAATCCCACGGCAGCTCCTAATTGCCTCCATGTCCGCTCTGCAGGCACAGAGTGAGGAGCTTATTCCTCGTGCAGGGCCTGGGAAGGTTCATCTCTGCTCAGGGTTGCTTCAAAGTCCCTGTGAAAATGTCATGTGAGCTTGAGAGATGTGAGGGAGGGATGTTTGTACTACTGATGCTCATCTTAGTGCTTTTAACTCCTAGTTGTGGCAGCGTGAGTTTGTATYGGGCTGCGTGTCCTGCTGGCGACGGTCTGCTGGTCTGTACTGGGGGAGGAGAGCAGACGGGTGGCATGTCAAACCACAAATGCTGGTGTATAATGATCTTATGGGTGTAGTTGGAGAAGATAAATTCATGTCTCAGTAGTTCTCCTGTCAACCCTGAAGGTTTTAATGCTTTTCTGAACTAGGATTTCAGCCCTCAGGCATATAAAAGAGAGCTGGGTCTTGGAGGAGACTTAGGCAGCAGTACTTGGTGATCAAATCTGAAGTTTGAAGCTATGAGTATGAAAGGAAGGCTTATTTATGGGACTCCTGAGGCTGGAGTAGTTTACTACTCCAGTTAATGGTTTTTATAGTCTACCTTAGTCTATCTGCACAAGAAATACACTGAATAATCTCATTAGCGTTCTCTCTTTTGGCTAAGGTCGGGAGTGCATGTCTGTATGGGATCTGGAAGAAACGAAGCTTGAGGAATGTGAGCAAAAGTAGTGTCTGCTGAATTCCACAGCAGTACAGCGTACTTGTGCTCGTTGTGAGATGGCAGGGTTAAATAGGGGCAGGTACTATGGATTACCGTGATCTGTGGTATGCACAGAAACTTCAGGCTCGAAATGCATCAGTTACCCAGATAATTACCCATGAGTTTGCCTGCTCACAGATGGCTGCATGACCCGGCCCCTGCCTGGGGAGCTCCCGGCAAGCAGCAATACTTCTGCTCTTTGAGCCTCTGAAGTGCGCTCACTTACACAACTTTGGTTAGATGATTGAGGTGCCACATCGGGCAGATTAACGTCATACAGTACTTGGTTGGCTTTTGGCTTGACCTGAAATGGAGGATTTAAGCTGAAATTCTCTCTCCCAGCCTGTACCTCTGTAGATTTGATGTGCTGAGATATCTCAGATTCTTGGAAGTCAGATCTGAGAAAGCAGAACTGAGCGTGGCAGTACATGAGATACCTTCAGTGGTAAAGACGCATGTTTTTTCTGACAAAGGCTTCATTCTCCTGCCAGGATATACTTGGGCTGTGAATACTGTCAGAATGTGCTTCTCTCAAAGAGCTTCAGATTAGAACTGTTGGGTCCTAACATTGCAGGTTCTCCCTGAACGCGAGGAAGGCGTAGGCAAGCCTGGGTTTTACAGTCAGTGCCTGTATGTTTGTCGAGGGCTGTTCTTACTGGGTGACTGGGAGACGATTATGGTACCACAGCTTTCTGGTGCATAATTTAGTTAATTTGAATGCCGTGTTTYGTATCCCTCTGCAGATGTGCCGACGAGCCTGCACTTCCAGAGCATGTTGAAATCTCAGTGGCAGAACAAACCCTACGAGAAAATGAAACCTCCCAAAAAGCTCTCGCTCAAGCAYAGAGCCCCCATGCCTACCAGCAGCCTGTCTGACCCTGCTCGCAAGGACCGCCACAAGCTGGTGAATTCGTTCTTCACTGCAGCCAGTAAGTGTCCTCCCTGCYTCCACCGCGTGCAGAAACATTGCCCAGTCTTGTACCCAACAGCCGTGCAATCTGGGAGGAGAGAGGAGGAGGAGGATACCCTTCAAATTAAACTCTCGGGGATGAGGCCATGGTATCACAGGCCAGGGCTGAAGGTGAAGTGTGTGCAGGTTGTGAAGTTCAGGCTGGTCTCAGTTCGTAGGGACCTCTTCTCACTCAGTCTGAGGCAGTGCTCATGCTGGCACGGGCAGTACTACCGCTCGTTCTTGCTCTGAGCACATCTCTCCAGCGCCCTGATGATGTTGAGCCCAACCTGTCTGGATTTATGGAGCTGGTAAACTCTGCCTGAGTCTCCTGTGCCAACAGAAAGAGAGGTGAAAACAGGCGTTTCATAGCTCTTTCTCTGTTCCCCTCCTCAGAGCGCTCACATCAAAAAATCCAACCAGACAAGGCACACAGGCCGCCTTTAGACGATTTTACGGCCGTGTCCAAGGCCGAGAGAGCGCCAGAGCGCTCGCTTGTCCAGCCTCCTGCCTATGACAAAAAGCGATTGCGAGACTGCTCATCTGAGAGGAGTGAAGGTAGGCTCCCACGGCCAGGTCTCTCGGGGGGAGCTTGGGCTTTGCTGCATATCCAGCCTCTCTCCCCCTTCAGCCTCGGAGAAGGGGGAACGCACTGCTTCTGGGCCTTGTCGCCACCGCAGCAATGCCTCGTGTGCTCTAACTGCTTCTTCCCCCAGGGCCTCTCAAGCTGGCAGCCGCCATCAGAAGGTGCTTCTCTTTCATGCAAAGTGCTCCTCAGCACTGGCCATTTCTGGTGCACATGGTCCTTTTCTATCCACCATCACCCCCCTTTGTTGTTTTTTTTTTTTTTTTGCTAATGTCATTCTTCATTTTCTTCCACCCTCCTTGTGTAGTGTTGAAGCATCACACGGACGTCGGTGGCCCAAGCTACTTGACAGCAGCTGCAACCCCCACACCTCACAGCCCTATAGCGCGGCAACTGTCCACCTCTTCGGAAGGCTCCGCTCCTGCCAGCACGAGTTCACAGGGCACCTCCAGCACAGCCGTGAGTATCTAGTGCCTTTCTGGAGAGGTTTCTGAGCTCAGCTCCATCATGGGGTCTCAGCTTTTGAGCAGTTCAGGCATCTTAGGCTTGAGAGTGCTTAGTATTTCTCTTACCATGCTGGACCTGTTGGTTCAGCTGATGGTAGGGTTGCTGGCCCTCTTTTTTACTCTGACTTTGGGTCTGCTGGGGTTCCTGGATTGCCRTTGGTTGTGCAGAGAGCCAGTCAGCTGCAATTACAGGTTCACTGTCAGCTCAGTAACTGCTGGTAAATGTTCCTGTTCTCAGTAGTCCCCTGGCTTTGCTCCACATCTGGGTTCTGGTTTCTGAAGTTGTCTGGGGATGCCAGGAAGAGAAGTAGAAGAGCTGAGCACCAGCAGTGTGCTGCTGCTGGTACAGTGCTGCTTCCACTGAGATAGCTTTCCCTTCATGGCCTCGATGGCACTGGGCTGTAAATGGGGTTGGGGCTGGGTCACAGGGCAGTGGTTACAACAGTGGTGGCTGAGATCTCAACTTTCACCTATACGCAAGCTTCAGCAGTTGCTTAACTCATACTGTCTTCTGAGACAAGCTCAGCCTCCCAAAATGCTGAAGGATGACAGGATTTGGGACCTTTATCAAGCTGTGCCTAAACGCTGTCAGTGAGCAGGACCATAACTCCCTCCCACTGTGCTCTGGGACAGATTGATGACACAGCTCCTCCGACAGACGTCATCCACCCTCCTAGCACCAGATCCACGTTAACAGAAGCCCTTGATTAAAGGGCTGAATTCTGCTGAACTCTTAAGTGTCCCARGGAAGAACCTGGCCTCTGTCTGGCCACTCCAGTTGGTAGTTTGTGCCACAGCCTAAGCTGGATGTGACCCAGGGATAACGGAGCAGGTCTCCTTGAACCTTGATAGTGAAACCAGGGTGGTTAAGAGGCATCTGTCCATGGCARAGCTGAGGGCACCACTTCCAGCTCAACCTTGTGTGCCCTCATCCTTGTTCCAAGCTTGTTGCTCTGGGGCTGCCAGGTCCTGGCTGGGTTCCTTCACTGCGGAGTTCGCTGTTGCGTCATCAGCTGTGACATCAGTGAAGCACCCTGTAATGGCACAGGGTGTCTGAAGAGCCCAACAAGCAGTGGTAGTTTGGCTTGAATGTGCTAGGTGTTTTGGAGAAGAGGACAGCTCTTCTCAGCAGCTCTAGCGTGTCAAGATGACATTTCCTTGTACTTTGCACGCATGTCTTGGTCTTCTCTTGCTGCTTTTTCTGCTGCTCTTTCACAAGCTCATTCAGAAAAGCCAGATGAAGTGTCTTCCCTTCAGTGGCCAAGCCCCGCAAGAGCGTTGCGGGTGCTGGGATCTGGTCTCTGGGCTCGGGTCTGGGTGCTGGTTTCAGGCGTCCCAGTCTGGCGCAGGTTTGTATGTGCTCCCCAGCCGGTGGGTCAAGCCTCACTGTTGGCAGTGACATGTTGGGATTTCCTTGCCGCCGTGGCAATAGTTGCCAACCCACTCCATCCTCATCCAGCTTCACACGAGTCTTGGTGTTTGGCTGTGGCAGGTCCCTGGCAGTTGGGTTCCCGCATGTTTCTACACTAAAGCTGCAGGGATCAAAGGAGGCAGAGAACATGGTAAATTGCAGATGAGTCTGTTAGGAAGACAGGCCGTCAAGCTGATCCRTGAGGATTCATGTCACTGTACCGGCAGTGCTGCTGTCACAGGTTTGGGGGAGGTTTTTGGATAGACAGATGGTAGGAGAGCACCCAGTGTTCAACCAGGTTTAAATAGATAAGTGTGGAGCTTATTTCTGTCTTAGAAAATCTATTCCAGTCAAAAGCGCCATACAGATGGAAGCTGTTAGGCTCTTCGTACAGCTGTCATAACCTGAGATGAAGTTCTGTCTGACTGCTTCACGTTCCTCCTCTGTCACAGTGTCACCTGTGGCGGGTCCACACCCCTGCAGGGACGTGAGCAGGGGGGCTGTTTCCAAACAGGATGGTTCTTCCCTCTTTCCTGATGGTCTCACTACTTTCTTTACATTGGCAGTAGGGAATTGGATTATATGGGAGACTTTTCTTCTTGCTGTGTCAGTTTATCAGCCGGCTCAATCTCCTGATCCGCCTGGCTGTGCAGTGGCTGGTGCCAGTGTGGAGATGGTGGCAGGAGCTCAGCAGCCCTTGCTCACCTTGCTTCCATGCCTGCAGGACCACTGCGGCCCTTGCCCTTGTTTGTACCCTACAAACTACGGATTTTTGGTTGGGAAGAGGACTTCCAGCAAGCAGTAGGTGAACTCCATTCTGATGCAAATTGGTGTTGGTTCTGGAGTCTCCGTAGGTCATACGAGGCCATTCCATATGAGGCCACGTCCTTTTCCCATCAACGACTTAACATGACAAAACCTACAACCCTTTCTCATGTGGTTCTTGTCTTCATGTTACAGCAGCCGAGGAGGAGGAGAGGCGAAAGTTCATTTGATATTAACAACATTGTCATCCCGATGTCCGTTGCTGCAACAACTCGTGTGGAGAAACTGCAGTACAAAGAGATCCTCACACCCAGGTACGTGCCTGATCCCCGGCTCCAGCGGCGTTGTCACGTCTCAGGCTTTTACTGTGCAACTGTCCTGTCAGAAGTTCAGCCCTGGCCTAGGGCTTTGCTCCCAGTGGCTGCTAATGCTGGTGAGGAAAGGGGCTTTCTTCTTCCTTGAAAATAGGAGAAAGTTTGGAAGACTTCTGATCATATCATTGATGCAGACTTGCTGAGTTAGGGAATATGTTGTTTGAGTGTCCCTCGTGCATGAAAGCCAGCTGCCCTGCTCAGGTCTCTGTGCAATCTAAAGTCATCCTGGTTGTCCTCTGTCCTGCTGCAAAGCTGCTGAGTGTGTGGAGCCAAAGGTCCTGGTGGTTTCCCAGCTCTGCACGTGTCCGGGCTGGGCGCTGGGTGCCTGGGCTGGCTTAACGCTGCAGTGCAGGAGGGCCACTGCCTTGGGTCACACCAGCCAGGAGAAGCACTCCCATGCCTGGGCAGTGGTAGAAATCAGAAGTTTTCTCTGCCCAAGCTGAGTGCGGGGAGGTGAGCTGTCGGCCCTTGTTTGGATGTTCTTGGATTAACACTGTGGATGAGATCAGTTGCTGGTTTTCACACCTGGGTGCTCGGTGGGAGTGTGCCGACTTGCTGCAGCACTGGTGCAGCCTCTTCATCCAAACTGCCCAGTTTCCAGTCCTTCTTTTCTCTCCCAGTTCTCCAGGTCTCTTTCCCAACTTACCTCTTTCTTCCTCCTGGTCCTACGTGTTCTTCCCAGGCCCTGTTCAGAGCAGGGCAGGGAGGGAGCCTGTTGCTGAGCCAGAGGAAGAGGAGGAAATGCTGCAGCATCTGCTCTGCTTCCTCTGCCCTTGACAGGCTTCAGCCATGCTGCCAGACCAGCGCGAGGAGCTGGGCAGGGAGGCAGAAGGGAAGGGCTGCAGCGGGAGGACGCTGGTAGCCTCGCTCTCCGTTCCTGACCCTCCCAACGTGGAAGAACGTCTCCTGCCTGTCCCCCAGCGTTGCACTCAGTGGGTGCAAACCCACTGCAAAAAGCTGTGCTCAAAATGGAGCAGGCTAACAGGCGAAGGGGAGAAACCGTTGTCTGATAGCACAAGAGGGATTTTGGTAGACAAATGTGGCCACTTGGCTTAAAACTGAGCCTAAGTATGTTGCTCATCGTGGCAGGCTTGTACTTTTTCTTTCCCAAAAGACAGTGTTAGTGCATGCAGGGCGTGTGCTGCTGTGCTTGRCTGTGCCTGTGATTGAGTGCCCTCTGATGTTGTGTGTTGCAGCTGGCGTGAAGTGGATATCAGTGCTCTGAAAGCAAACCCTGATGAAGACAATGAGGAGGTAAGAAGAGTTTTATTTCCGAGTTAACGTGGGATGGGGTTGGTAGCAGCTGAACAGTGTCCACGGGGGATGCCGGAAGGGAGTGGACACAGGGACCTCAGCAGGGAGGTACGGAGTCTCTTCCTTTTTTGCAACAAAATGGCACAATTGGCCTTGCAGAARCCAGCCTGGTGTCAGTTCCTTTTCAGGAAAGGCGCGATAAGGCAGAAGTTGGATTAACTGGCTGGGTATAGCTGAATCTGAGGTCTAATTGCTGTCAGGAGACCTTTCTGGGCAGCAATCTTTTTATGGAATAGTCTAATCAAGAATTGTGACCAGTCACGCTGCTATAGTTATTATTTTAGCTAAACTGATAATGATGGTATTTCCTTAAACCTCTGTGTGAGCCCTTTCATTCTGGGATAAGTGGCTTTCCTTTGGTTTTTAGTTCTTAATCTCTTCCTAAGCAATGCAGACTCGGTTTAACAAGGTGCTCTTGCACTCACTGATAGCATCTGCCTCCCTCCAGACATAAACATTTATTTAAATTCATGCTGTAGCTAATGCTGGAAAAACTGCACGTAGTTGTGTGTTTAATATAAGAAAGCTCTGACCAAGCCTCATACCGTTCCCTTTCCAGATTGAGGACTTGTCTGATTCGGCCTTCGGTGCTCGGCATGGCAAGTGTGAAGAGATGGAGCGGGCCCGGTGGCTTTGGAGCACGAGCATGCCCCCGCAGCGGCGGGGCAGCAGGTACGCCTGCCGACACGGTTCCTCGGCACTACCGCGGTGCTGGCAGGGGCTGCCCCAGTGCACCAGCAGCACTCAGATGCGAAGAGGATGCAGTGGGTTTCTCTTGGCCAAGGTGTCGTTCCCAACAGAGCGGGACGCTCTTGGGAGCAGGTTGTGGAGGCTTTATTAGATTGGCTGATCCATGAAAATGGCTAAAAGCTTGTGCTGATGTTGGAAAGTTTGATCACCATCCACAAGAGCAGCTTGAGGAGCCCTTGTAGGAGTGGGGCGTAGTCTTCCTTAGGTGGGGGTAAAGTTACACGCCAGTTAAGTTGCGGACAACCAACTCTTGCACCGTCTGTTTGAATTCTGCTTTCTCAAGCACTTTCACCGCTCTAGAAGTGTGGAGGCTGGTGCACCAGCTTGGGAGTCCAGAGAAAAACAAAAGGGCTGAGCTGGGCATCCTTCATGCAAGAACAAGAAACAGTGGTTGTTCTCAGCGTTACGCTATCGCATCTCTGCTCGATTGCTTCAGCAGTGCCGTTTCTCTGCTCCATTTATATACGTGTCCTTACCTTCCTCTGATCGCTTGACACTTGATTCCCTTTCTGCAGTGTCTTTTTGTGAGTGGGTATCTAAAACCGCACACAGTTTCCAGCTGTTGATCTCATAAAGCTGCATAAGAAGAGATTCGCTCTTCTCCATTTGATTTCCGATGCTTTGTTTGGTTCTGAACCACTCTGCGCTTGGGCAGAGATGTGTGCTGAACTACAACTGCATGCAAATATGTACCCGGTCGTCTTAGTCTGGTTGTGGTTTCAGTTTAGCCCTGTCGGGTATGTGTGATCGTGCAAGGTTGTTTCTGCAAGAACTTCTGCAAATGCAAAGGTAGCATTTGTCAAATTCCATTGGTGCTGCTGCTGCCTTGTTTCATCTGGAGCTGCATTTCCTGGTGCTGGTGGAGTGTGGGACATTTTGGTGTTTCTTTGCAAACTTCTTCAGCCAGTTTCTCACATCTGATAGCACTTCACCATAACTTTGTTTCTCTGAAGACCCTCTTGTAAGGACGTTGGTGAAAGGTGCTGTGTTGAGGTCCTGGCTTGGTCATTGAGGTGAATTCAAACTTCATCTCATAGGTTTAGAAATGCTGGTGGGAAAGGACTTCCAGAGATCTCTGGTCCAGCCTCCTGCAGGACTGCTGCCAGCAGGAGACAAGGTTGGCCATGGCTTTGTCTGGCCACGGCGTGAACGCTTCCAAGGATGGAGGTTCCGCCAGAGCTGGGGCCAGTATTCCCAGTGCAGCTCTCCAGCAGGGAGAGATAGGGATATAAGTGTCCCCGCTCCGCTGGCCACGTTCCTCGGCGCAACCCAGCACGTGGTTTGCTGCATTTGTGCTGAGAGTGACYTGGCCAAGTTCAGCTTGGCGGTCGCCACGTCCCGAGCTCCTCCTCAGCAGGATCCTTGCTCGGTCCCTCAGTTCCCAGCCTGGGCTGATGTAGGGGTTGTTCTCTGCAGCTGCTTTAGTCTTTCTTTAGAAATGGCCTGGTAACTTCTTGTTGCTGTGATTCAGCCAGTACCTTGTTCCTTGCCTGTGGAGTACCTGGGCCAGGTAATAACCAGTAAACGCTGGGTAAACTCGCTTAGTTTCCCTTAAATGTCATTCTCTTTGTGACCCGCTCCAGCAGATCTGCTGAGCGTCTTGTGGTCTTCCTGCCTCATGTTTGTAACAGATCGGTTTGGTTTTTTCCTGTAGCAGCTTTTAAATTGCATCTTGACTCAGCACGTTGACTCCGTCTAGCTTGCTGCAGGTGTAGCTGTTTTATTAGTCTAATTGGGGCTGGGTTTGTATGTTCTGATGAACATTTTGGCCGAGGTAGATTTTGGAATCTGATCCTGGGCAATCCTTGATTGCCACTTGCTGTTGCAGTTCATCTTGAAGAGTTGCACACAAATGTGGGGACTCCAGTTAGGTTTCTCTGGTTGCAGCCTGGGGGTGTTTTATCTGGGAATCTGTGTAGGTGCTCAAACTTTCTTAATTCTTGGTTTAAATCTTCTGAAGTCTAGGGGTTTTACAGTGCTCCTCCTACGCCCAACTGTTGAACTGGCTGCATTTTCAGCATTACTGATTCACTACGCTTGGTTCTTGAACTGCCTGGTGTCACATGGCATGTGGATGGTGGAAACACTTGGAGAAACCGATTTTGAAGTGTCTGATTTCAGAGGGTGGCTTCTCATCGTGGTATTTATGCAGCACTCGTGGCGTAGGTGGTGTGTGGGACACGTAACCTTAGGAGAGCAGCGTCAGTGTTGCAAAGCTGCATTGAGACAGTGGAGGTGGGACAAAGATGAGCCTGGATGAGTTTAACCTCTGGGCTGTGGCACTCCCTGCTTGTGTGTGCACCAAATCCCCACGGCATTCCCCATCGTACGGCTGCTCCCGAGGAGGGGGCGGTGGAAGGGATCGTAGGGTGGCATCAGGTGGCAGTGAGTGGCCTGGGCCCCTGTATCGGTGGGAGCGCAGCTGGGACTGAAACCAGGCTCTCAAATATGTTCCTATCTCAGGTCTTACAGATCGACAGACGGACGGACGACCCCCCAGCTGGGGAACCCCTCGACTCCCCAGCCGGCATCCCCCGACGTGGGCAACTGCCACTTCCATTCGGAGCTGTCCCACACCCACTCACCGCGCAGCCCCATCAGCCCCGAACTGCTCTCTGCCCCCCTCACCCCCCTCTCCCGTGACTCCATGCGGCTTCTGTCCAGCGAGGACACCCGTTGCTCCACGCCGGAGGCCGGCCTTGATGAGCAGGTGGGTGCTGGCTCTGGTTGTGGCTGTTTGCTCTAGTTTTGTTCCTGGAGGCTGGCGGGAAGGTCCGAGTGCTGCCTGTCGCTGTGTCGCTGCAGTGACTGCTGCAGATGGGTATAAAGGTAAATCTGATGCTCAAACTTGGTGGTTTTATCCTCCTCGTTGTGGGGAAACAGCTTGGAAACCTGCATGTGGGAAATTCTGTCCAAACGCTCGGCCGGACGGGATGTTAGAGCATGGTGCCCGTTCAGCATTGGCAGCAGGATGCTTTTCCAGCGGTTGGTTCAGTTTGGAGGCTGCCGCGTCCTCACCACGTGTGCTAAAGCTTTCCATGCGCTGTTAAGGAGGCTAGGCTAAGTGGTGGCTGGCACGGCACCGTGGAGCTGCCTGCTCYGACCACCGCTGTTGCGCGTGGAGGGGGAGCAGAATAGCTTTTCCGGAGGATTTTCCATAGCCTGGTGTCTCTTCCCTTTAGGCTGTACAGCCCTGGGAGCGACGCACCTTCCCACTCTCGTACGATCCCAGGACAGAGTGCGAGGACCAATCTGACCCACAAGACCGGTCGTGGCGCTGCACCCGGCGCACATCAGGCAGTAAATCCTCCCGGGAGACCGATGGCACTTCCGCTTCGCCCAACCTGGCCAGCCTCAAGAGCCGAACCCCCCTGGCGACACCCTCCTCCTCCTCTTCCTCCGCAGCAGTTCAGCGGCCAGCGCACAGATAGAGACATACGGGAAGACATGAGCAAAACCAACACACAGAACTAACTCTTGGCATTAAAAGCTTCCAAAATCTGCGTTTGATATTCAAACATCCTGCCGGGAATTTTCACAGTTTTTAGTGAATTTAAGGAGTTTAGAAACTGTTTTTTGTTTTCTTTTTTTGTTTTGTTTTGTTTTCTTTTTTTTTTTTTTTTTTTTTTTTTTTTTTTTTTTTTTTTTTTTTTTTTTTTTTTNCTCTCTCCATGTTTCCTTGTCACATGAATGAGAGCCCCCAGATTCCTCCCAGCGGAGTGAAGCCTCGGGAGGGGAGCAGCCCACCAGACCCCCCTCCCTCTTTCCTCCCCTCCCTTCTTAGGTGTATAAAACTAGAGCACAGGATTTAGCTGACTAGCAGACTTCGGGGATAGTTTTTCTCAAGCAAAAGGGTGTCTTTTTCTCTTAACCCACTACCCCCCCCCCCCCCCCGAAAGGTTTTAGTGGAGTGAAATTAGTGGTGAAAAGTGATGTCTTGGGATTGCAACCTTCACTAGCTGTCCGTCTGTCCTCCCGTGCAGAGTGCCCGCCCTGCACTTCCACCCTCCGACGTTTTCCTCCCCTAGGTTGTAGTTCCAGGTATCCCGAGGGGTGACTCTGCCCCTGCCGATCTCCCCTCTGCCCCCAGGGCCGCCCGCCACCTCCTTCCTTCTCTCCTGGTTTAGGAGCGGCCGTTTGCTGCGCCGAGGTCTGGCTGCCCTGTCTGTCGGGGGAAAAGGAAGGACCCTTTTAGCCGCTTCACGCACAGCTCCGCGTGGGAGGAGCGGGATTTCGGAAGCAGCCTTGTTCACACCTCGCGTGTTTCTCCTGGGTCGAAGGCAGGGAGGGGAGAGTCCCCCGCCCGGTGCCCCGGTGCGGTTGGACACTTCGAGCAGGAGCAGAAGTCACGACGCACTTAAGGGACGCCCTTTGGGGACGTGGCTGTCGGCCCGGGCCAGCAGCAGCTTGCAGCTGGGAAACGCGGGTCTGCGGCCGACGCTTGAGCTCTGCCCTCGTGTCCCTCCCTCCCCGTAGGGTTGGAAAGTTGGGGTGAGGGCAGCTCTGGGCCGCAGCTCCGAGGAGCCGCGGAGAGCGGCGGGCGGCAGAGGGAGCGGGATGTGGCAGGTCGGGGTTGCACGGCCGAGGCGTCGGGGTGGTCCCTGTAGGTGGGTTTGGTTTCAGAAAAGGGGGAATAAAAGAGAGGGAAGGAGGGCAGGTGGCGGGCGGGCGGCTCCCGCCGCGCTGAGGTGCTGGGGGGGGATCGGGATCTGTCACCACTGCTTCGCTCCACTTCCACACACGCTCCGAGAACGGGTGTCGATGCTGTTTCATTTCCCAGTCGTTGGTCCGACGTGCCACCTCCTGACAGGTATTTTATTTTGAAACCGAGTTCGCTGTTGTTCCTCCCCTCCCTCCCGCCCTCCCCGGCCCTTCCGCACCCGCAGTGACTCCCGGATCCCGCACACCGTTCCCATCTGTAACGCTTTCTGATCCCAACGGTGTGGCTATTGGTCCCTGTCCTGTTGCTAGCATTGTGCCTGTCTTATGTATAATCACATCACCAAAAAAAAGGAAAAAAAAATACAAAGGACATATTTTTTTTTTTCCATTTTGTAATCGTAAAGAAATAGTAGCTAAACTGCTTAATGGTTGGGGTTTTCACAATTTTCAACATTATCTAGTGTTTTTGGTTCTGTTCTAGTTTAAAGGATTTGTCATCGTTTCTTTAAAAAAAACAACAGTGCTACCATATCCCTCTGCATAAGTGCTTTTCTATTTATAAGGTTGAAAATTCTGAATAACCCTTTTAGCATTATAAAAACCACAAAAAAAAACCACCTTGTATTTTGTAAATATTTTCTTTTCCTGCTTTGAGCTGTGTAATGTCCTTGTTATATAGAAATGCTTTTCTTCCGAGAAGCTGATCTTTGTTAATGTCTTGATTCTGTTGGCAAAGCACAAATGTGCTTATAAAAAAAAAAAAAGAAGAAAAGATTAAAAAAAAAATTAAAACAGAATATTCTATGCAACGTGTGTTTGTGAAACGCTGGGTTGGGAAGCGGAAGGGGCCCGTCCGCGCGCTCAGCCCGGTCTCGGGYGGATCAGCCGCTTCCCTCCCACCGTGCGTTTGAATGGCCTCTTTTTTTCCTTTATAACGTTATTTCCCAGCAGTTATTGTCAGTTAGTGAAAAGAGGAATTGTTCCGCAGGACCTCCGGATTTGGGCTTTGCGCTGGGATCTGTGATGGAGCAGGACYGGGGCTTGGTGGCGCTTCCCTGGGAGAGCTCACGAGAACCGAGCTCTGCCTCGCGTCGCTGGGTCAAACCGCCGGGGTGGGCGAGGGGGTTATTTCACATTTTCAGGGTTAACCGGTTGCTGCTGACCGGCAGCCGGGTGCTGCTTGTGCAGGTGGTTTGCCCTCGTGGTGGGTTTTGCTGTGGAATTTGAATGTTTGCATGAGGCAAGTGGTGGGAGGTGACTTCCTTGGGTGCTCTTAAATTTCCAAGATAAGAATTATACTTTGTGCCTCGTTACCCGAGTGGATGGGAAACAGGAAGGTGCTGGGTGATTATTAGCCAGATGATCAAAGAAGTAGGAGGCAGCAACCCGGGCATCACCGTGTTCGTTACAAGTAATTAACAGGGGAGGAAAAATCCAATCTGGAAAGCAAACAGTGGCAGCCACGGCTGCACCAGCAGCTGTGCCGCACTGGAAACTCCTGACCTGCAGAAGGCGGCCGAGTCCCGGGGAAGGTGCGGAGCAAAGGGCTCGTGGTGCTGCTTTGTGGCCGCTGAAGGGCTGGTAAGGGGATCTTGGGCTGCGAGAGCTGCAGCTGTGACGGGCTGGAGGTGGCTGGAACTGGGGAAGGGGAACAAGGCATCGCCGTGATTCAAAGCAGCCCCTGAACAGCCCCAGTGCTCACTGGTGCTGCGGGGGCAGAGCTGAGAAAATGTCCTGTCCATGGTCACACAATGAGCCACAAATAAAACCTGGGCTTCCTGGCTGCAGGGCCTCTGCCCTGCCCGCGCTGCCCACCGGGCAGGGCCTCCCCTTCCTGCACCCCAGTTTGCTGCAGGAAGAAGCGCGGCCTCCCTGCGTGCTGCAGGGAAGGGGAGCGGGTGAAGCTACAGCCTGGGCTGCGGTGGTGGCTGGTCCTTAAAAAGGAAAGAAAAAAGAGAAAAACCGCTCCCTGGTAGCAGGTCCGTACAGCCCCGGTGTGCTGGCACGGCTGCCGGGAACGGGCAATCCCAGCGCGTGCCCCTCTGCAGAGGGGAGAGGACGGACCCTCGGTGGGGCCAAAACCCAGCCCGAGCCCAGGTGCTGGAGAAGCCCCAGGTGCGCCTGGTCCCAGCTCCCTCCTGCTCCCCAGGCGCTCCCCGGCTCCCTCCCCCGTGCAAAAGAGGCAGCGTTTATCGTAGTAATGACTTTATTTCCAAATTCACTTTTACGGCAACAGTGTAAACCAGTTGTTAAAACGCACGATACACTATGGACATTCACAGACAGAAGCTAAGCTAGAATGATACACTGAGATCAAACCTTCCCTCCCCTCCCCAGCGCACCGCAGGGAACACGGGCCTGCCAGCACCACCGGCAGTCTGACACTGGAAGTTCACTTAACAAGCATATTTTTTTTGAGTGCAGAAACATGTTTTTTTGAATCAGTGCCGGTTTTAACCCTTTTCAGACCAAGATGTGTGTGGAGTAAAGGAAAAGCCATGGGTCAGTCTGTCCAGCTGCTCGTGGTAAYCCTCAGGCAGGCCTGGGTCTGAACGCGGGGCTGGGGCTGGAGACGTGGCTCGGGCTGCTGGAAGGGGACAGCGGGAGACGCGGTGGATGGAAAGGGCTGTCCAGGACCCCCGGCAGCCCCTGTGGGGGGAYGGGGGTGCGAGGAGGATGGCAGGGCTGGGGCTGCGTGCTCAGCTGAGGACACTCGCAGCAGGAAGGGGCTGCTCACTGGAGCTCGCTGCACRCTAAGGATGGCCCTGGCCCAGGGTGTTGGTGTCCCTCGGGAGCTGCACAGAGGGGCCAGGGGTGGCACAGGGCAGGGACGGGACGGGCAAGCTCAGCTACGCGCCGTCCTGCAGCCGAAAAGGGTTAAAAGGGGTGACTGGCGTTCGGTGGTTCCCCCACTTGCTCGTTTTACAGAGGACAAAAATACCGCAGCGGCTCCTACATCCTACACCGATACAAAGAGTCACAGAGTGGCGTACAGAGTCTTACAATCATAGAGTCAACTGAAACGGAGCGAGTGACAAGCTGGATGTGGGCTTTCGCTTGACCTGTTTGTGTTGGTGCTGGACCAGCCTCTCCCCAGCAGTAAAGCAGCTCCTGGGGCTGCAGAGAAAAGGGTTGGACCCCCTGCCCTCRAATCCGCCATCCCCCCCCGACACAACCGTCCTCCTCCGGCGCTGGACAGGTGCCCTCCCCAGGCCTCCCGCAGCCCACACGCAGCAGCCCAGCACCGCGCAGAAAAGCCCGCTGGAGCCCGCACAGGGCGTGCCAAGGCCGCAGCAGCGTGGCAGGTTCACCAGCTCCTGCTAAGGATGGGARCGGGTCCTGCCCAGGGAGGAACCGCTGCTCTGCCCCAATTAACAGCTCCTAAAGCAGCCTCGGCGGCACCCAGCCTCCAGCCCAAGGACGACCGGTGCCCCATGCCCCAGCGAGGAACCCCCTCTTGCTGTTCCAGTCAGACTGGGATTTCGGCCCCCTTGCTGGGAAAGCACGGCTTTCCCTGCAGCACGGCCCTCGGCCTCGCTGGGCACCCCCCCGCCCTCACCGCCGCTGCCAGCTCTACCCCACAGCTCGGCTGGTGCCTCTCGTGGGGAGGGGGAGGGAGGACGCACACTGAGCTGCACTGATCGCATCTCAGCCTCTTTGGTTGTAGAAGGAAGGGGCATGTGGGGACGGCCATGGGTGCAGCACAGCTCCAGGCCACCCCCTCGCGCTCCCTAGGTTGCCCCAGGAACAAAAGCAGCAAAAGAAATAAAATGGATCAGCTCTTTTCCCCTGTGTGGTGCTGGGGGGTGGTTAGTGCTGTGTGGAGGAGACACCGTGAGGGGTGACATGCTGCAAACTCAAACCAGGAGAGCCTGCTGCGGGGTGCAGTGCCAGGGAGCAGCCTCTGGCCCTGAGCGCAGGACGGGATCTGGGGCAGCTGCCACCATGYACCAGCTAAAACCTCCCTCACGCCTTCCCCTCGCATCCTCCCGGTTGTCTCCTACCGCTGCCAACGGCACGAGAACAGCAGAGCCATGGAGCTGCCACTTCCGCGGTCTCTTAGCTGACCTTGCAGGGAAAAAACAAGAACAACCCAAAAATGTTACAAGCTGCACCCAAATCCAGGGGCCATCCCAGCCCTGGAGCTGCGAGTGCCCCTCGTACAGCGTCCCTGGCCCTGGGAGGTGCACAGAGCCAGGAAGCCCCCATGCAGCCCCCCCAGCCCACRGCCCTCCCCAGGGAGCAGGGCAGTGGCTCTGCACCCACCCACGCGCCCGGCAGACATGCGGTGCCGGGCTGCCCCATCGGTACCGGGTCTGGGCACAACCCGGAGCTCGGCAAAGCTCCTCCTCGCTGGGCTGCGGCGGAGCCGGCGCGGGGCAGCTCAAAACTACTTAACAGCATTTTTTTTTTTTAAACACATGCTCGTTTATGAAAACAATCACCCTGGCACGGTCCAAGCATATACAGACAAATCTACTCTACGACACGAGGGGCTGCCAAAGGAATGGGAAAAAGCCTCTACTCATCCACTCAGCGGTTCCAGCACAGCCACGGAGAGGGGAACGGCCATCCAGGGCCCCTTCCACAATGGGATACCCCGGCATTGCCAGTACTCCAGCTGCCGGAGCTAAGAGCCGGTTTAGGGGATACCTGGCAGTTATCTTCATACACATCTCGGCTTTCGGAGGTAAAAACAAAAAGTTTCTTCCAAATCAGCAGGCAAATTTAATGCAGAAAGGGAGGGTACCTCCCTGCAGTCCCTGGCTGCAGCACCCACTACCTGTGCTGCCTGCATGCTAGACCTCCAGCCCAGGCATCGTTAGGGTAACGAGCGTGGAGGACCTCCCGCTGCCCTGTGCTGCGGTGTGGGGTGCTCGGGTCAGCGTCGTGCTGCGGCTGCCCCCTCTATCCCCCTCCCCACTTTCCCGGGGCGGTGGGCATCCCTGCCCGGGCAGGTGGCCCCAGACAGGGCCGGGACAGTGAGGGACCTCGCGGGGGGACGAGGGGAGGGAGTGGGGGACGGGCATGGGCTGTGCGCTCCGAGGAGCAGGGGGAGAGGAGGTTTTGTACCTCATAGTGTCACTGACTTTGAAGTCCTGGAGCTAGAGCTGAATGAACAGTAAAAGCAGGTTAAATCATTAACCAGTTAGGGGATGGGGAAGCAGCTGTAAAAGGAACAGAGGAAGAAGGCCAGATTATTATTTTTGTTTCTTTTCTTTTTTTTTCCTTGTCTTCTCTCATCTTCACCCGCCGCGCCCCGATCACAAGCCCTGCTTGGCCAGCGAAGCAGACACTTCGTCGGCTAGCGTGGCAAGCTGGGGGGAGTCCACCATATTGATGCTGCCGGTGGAGGAGACGTTGCTAAGGCGGCGCGGGGAGGCATCTCCGGAGATGGTGGGGGACTTGTAGACGATTTCRGCGCCATGGTCGGTCTTGGCTTTGGCGTTCTCACGGAAAGTCAGCTTATGAGTCTCAATCTGCAACGACAGGAGAGGGCGGTGAGCGGGAAGGATGCGGGATGCCATCCAGAGAGGCCGTTTTTACCTGCAAACTGTCCGATCAGACACTGCCATTGTGCAGCTGGGAGGAAAGCTCAGTTCATTGGCCTGATGCCCCCAGTGCTCCCAGTCCTCAGGCACGTCCCCCTTCCAGTAGCCCACACAGGGAACAGGCACAACCGGAGGGGATGGCTGGATGACTGGAGCATGTCGGGATGCTGCCAAATCCTTCCCAAGCGCCCAGGCCTGGTGTGGCGGTGGGTCCCAGGCACAGGACTCAGCCAACACAACCTGGGCTGCTCCCACTCCCCTGGCAGAGATTTACAGAGGGGGTGGGATCCCCATATGGTGCATAAGGCTGCCCCTTAACCCACGGCCCTGCTGGGCACAAAACTCTGCTCCCACGAGCCAAACCCCTCTCCCCCGGCAAGCGCGAGGGCCAGGGAGGGGAGGTGAAGTGGATCGGGGTTGCTACTTACTGGTGCCCTCCCCAGCCGAGTGCAAGGCTGGGAGCTGGCTCTCCGGGGGGGTGGGCGGCTCCAGCACCAGGGCCTGGAGCCCAGCGGAGTCGGGGCTCGGGGTCCGAGCAGCCTGGGGACAGGTCTTGTCTTCCTTGCCTTTCTCTCTCTACAGGTGAAGAAACCCGCCCAGGGCGGTGGGGTGCAAAAAACGCATCAGCAACAAAAAACAAGATCCAATAGATGTCAACCAGAAGGAAAAAGACAAAAAATAAGGAAAAGAAACAGAAAATTGGGGAGAAAAAGATCTGAAAAACAGGGCCATTCACTGGCTCATAGGAAGAACGGCAGCTGCCTTTGGAGACGGGGAGGAAAGCTTTCCATATGCAGCAAAGGAGAGCAGATGCTGCCAGCACAGGTACTTTGGCAGAGCACAGAGCATCCCGGCTTCCCATACGAGACCCAGTACAAGAGTGGCACATGAACCAGCGTTCAGCCTGGAGAGCCGTGGACTATGTGTCCAAATCTGGATCTTTTGTGTCGCAGAGCAAGGAGGGGACTGAGGACATGGGAAAGGCCGGGGAAGGGGCAGTGGAGCCACCCACAGCCGCTCTACGTGGAGGGCTGATGGGGCTCAACTGTGTCCTGTCCCCTCCCTGCGAATAGTGTCCCAACTCAGAGCAGCACTGCCTGAGGATGGTCCCTGGTGCGAATGGGAACGGGCTGGACAAGGGAAGCAATCTGCGGCAGCATCTGAACTCAAGTTACACGGACAACCTCCTCCAGGTGTGGATATAGGCAGGGTATGGGCAACTGCCACGCAGGAAGGCTGAGGCAGGGGATGCCACTGCTGGGTCACACCCTTGCAAATAAATTCCCCCTCCAAAGGGCAAGTTCTTCAAACTATGGCCCAGTGAATGTGCCAGGATATGAAAGAATCATCATTGTAATCATAAAAACGATGAAAACGGGCTTAGTGAAGCACAGGGCAGTCTGATGCGTAGCAGCAGCGAGAGAAGGGTAAGGAAGTCAAGTGATCCCTCGGTCAGAGGCCAGTGCGCTGCTGGGAGATGAAGAGCTGGGAGGTGCACAGAGAAAACGTGGCCAAGAACAAAGTGCCAAAATACAGGAGCTGAAACAGAACTTTCCCCTCCCATTGAGAAAAAAAAGTGTTTGGAAAAAAGCAAGATAAAAACCGCTTTTCCCCGGAGACATTCAACCATGCATGTCACCAGGCTGGAGTCYCAACTCTGTGCTTACCTGATCTCCCTGCTCCCCTGCCTGCAAGGGACTTGGCTGTCCTTGAAGCAAGGTTGTAGAGGTGTTTTACTTAGCTAAGACTTACTGTGAAGTAACCATCAAAGCCTCCGGCAGGACCAGCTCACCCCAAGTTCAGTATTTCACCTGACCTGATTGGCTTTTGTCTTTCCATTTAAATCCCCCCGAACGCACACCACTCCCTACACAGCGTCCTCGGTCAGCCTCAGCTGAGAGACTGAGACTTGAAGTAAGAAGAGATAACCTTTCTTCTGAAGTGACGGCCTACTGCAAAGTCACCTTTTCTAAATAAAGCTAAGCCTTTAATGCTCCACTTTCACTGGGGAACCAACACCTATGCAGCACCCTGAGCTGCCAGCTTTGTGCCACACTGCTGGGAGTAACTGGCGACACAGAGTGCAAAAGCAGTTGCTGACGGTGGCACCCCTTAATGTGAAAGGTTTGAGACACAAATATGTTTCTGCACAAACTTCAGAGAACAGCAGAAAAAGTAGGAAACCACAGGAGAGGATATCACTTACATTCACGCTCATTCAGGTGGCCATGGGCCAGGAAGAGGACAGAGACTGCCATCCTCGCAGCTCTGCCACAGCTGTGCTCCAGCAAATGTCCTCCAGGTTGGCAAATGCAGCCCAGGAGCCCTCGGCTCTGCCCACCTGCAGCAAGCCGCTGGCAGGAAGACGAGCTGGCTGTTTGGGCAGTGGCTGAGCGGCCCGTCCCTGGGCAGGACGCTTTTTGTCCTCTGAAGGACAAGTGTGCACAGACCACCCCACGCTAGAACATGGGCAGCAAATCGTTCCAAGCACTGGGGAAGAAGTGCTGCCCGGTAAGCAGAGAGGAGAGGCCATATGGGCTAAAGATGAGCTGGGTGAGCAGGACCTTCTCTGAGTCCAGACTTCAACCACTCTTCGCTTGCGTGCCTGCTCACGGGGCAGACAGACGCAGCAGAATAGCATGCCTGCTCTCGACCCAGTGCCCCTTTACCTTTTTATTTCCTCCTCCAGGGACGTGGCTGATGTTATCTAAGGACCCGATTTTTGATTGCACCTTATCTTTGAAGTCCAGTTTCTCAGATTTCACCTCCACCTGGCCACCGCCTGGAAGAGAAGAGCACGAGCGGGGTTAGCTCCTGTGCCAGCCAGGGCAGGCTGGAGAGAAAGTGGTCAGGTCTGAGCTGCTGCTCCGAGGCAGCTCAACCAAAGCACTGCTGAGGCTGAGCAGAGGGTGAGGACCAGGAAAACAGCAGCAAGAGGGACCCCATGGTGATTTGGAAAACCCAGGAGCCAGGGCAAGTGGGAACCAGGGTAAAGAGACTTTTGAAAGGATGCTGCAGAGCTGACAGACATCCCAATGTTTTACAGAGCCAAGGGAAGGGAGCTAACCTTACTCCCCTAAACACCAGCAGTTCCCCCTATTTATTCCTAAATACTTCCCATTTACAGTGATGTTTTGACACAGACAAGGGTGTCCATGGACCAGACCAGATCCCTCCCCTACTACCGAATGGTCAGGCAGACTGGAGAGGGTCTTGCAGTGACAGCTGGTAACAGCATCCAGCACCCCAGGGCTCACTCTGATGCTCCAGTCACTATCCCACGTGCCTCCCCTCGCTCCCTGCACTATCCCAACCCTCTCCCCGTCTCCGGCTGCACACCACGACGCAGCCTGTGAGCTCCCAAGGACCAGCACCCAGTGCTGCTGGATGCTGCGGAGTCAAAGCGTACCTGGTTTGTGATGGATGTTGCCCAGGGAACCACATTTGGATGTCACGTGGCTCAGGTCGACTGGCTTGTAAACGATTTGAACCTGTCCGTACGAGAAAGGAAAAGGCAATGAGCTTATTGCCACCACAGGCAACCTGGGGAGGGGGAGGCACAACACACACCGGCACCTGATCTGGATTCAAGGGAAAGGACAGCTTAAACCCCAGTAAGATTAATAATACAAAAGAAACCGTCATCAGAAATGGGAGATCATTAATGCCCGTGTGCAGTAGCCTCTCTTAACATGTCAGCATGCACAAGATCACCTCTCCACAGAGGGGGGAAGTAGAGGCAATTTTAGAGTGCTTAAGTGAGAGAGAAAGTGGAGTGGTAATTAATTTAAGATTTGCATACACATCATCCAAAAGGAGGAGATATACCAGAGAGAAAACGTAAAAAATAAATACCTTTTCTGGTGTAAAACATAAAGCTTATGTCCACAAAAACTGAAAGAACAGAAATGATCAATGTGCACAGAACTTTAAAAAGAGTGACCAAAATATGCATTTCTGAAAAATGCTGTAACGGAAATAAGGGTTAAAAAAAAAAGCAAAGCAAAGTCTAAATATCTGGCAGGAGTTCACATAATATAAACTAAAATGGCAATTATAATACATTGAACCACAATATTATTTCATGATACTATGCTCTGGTTTTTATTTGTTTTACCCATTACGTCTCTGAACATGGGCTCCAGCAATTCCACTTAAACCGCCCCATTCAAAGACCGGCCACAGCGCTGTGGCGTGCCTGGGCATGGGGCCGGCGGCCTCTTGCGCACGGACAACTGGGTTACACGAGACGCACACACAAGGAACAGTTAACACGGAGCTATTTAGTGGTTACGTTAGCGGTTAAACACCACACTGGAAAACACCAACGACTGGAGAGCTCTGGGACCATCAGGCGTGTCAGGGACGGCAAACCACAGCACGTACACACCAGCTACATCAAGAGCAGGAGACAAGGGGGTGAGGAAACATCCCCATACCCCCAGAAGTTACCTTCGACCCTGGTTTTGGACTCACACCTGTGTGTGAATTAGCTATTGCTGTAGTTAGTGGGGCTGTGCAGGAGAAATCAGATCATCAGCACCTCAAGGTTGGTTCCTCCTCGCTGGCTCTCAGTAATAGCCTGGATTTCAAGGCAAGCGTGTGCTGCTCTCTGTGTTTTCTCCAAGCACCACAGCAGGCGTGCTGCTCTCACAAATCTCAGGAAGGATGTGCCAGCACCAGAGGGACCTTTGCAGAGGAGCTGACTCCTCCAAGCAGCCAGGCAGCCTCTGGACCAACGTGGCCGAAAGCCAGCCCAAAGGATTCACCATAGCCACTGTTCTCCATCAACCTGAGCGCCCTGTGCTGACTCAAAAGCCCTGGGGTGACAGTGCATCCTTCAGTCCCTTCATGTCGGCCCCATGTCCACCCGCCCCATCACCCTCAGAGCTAGGTGTTGGACCGTGGTTGTGCACACCACTGAGAAACGCTCCCCACTCCATCATACAGCCAGGCAAAGGTGGGGGGAAGGCTCGGTGCCACCGTCCCACCGGCACGGAGCCAGAGCACCATGCACAAGGGCCTGCCTTGTCTCCAATGCTCACGCATACCCAAAGGCACATTTGACAGAGAGTGGAGACAGAGAGAGGGGAGAAAAGCAACCCTAGGGTCTGGGAGCACATCGCAGACACAGACATGAAGACAGGGTTGGGGAAAGATCACACGTTTAATGCACTGGGCAGGAGGAGAGCTAGATTCAGTCGGACGGCAGGAAACAGACCCCAAAAGGACAGCTGGCGCCTTTCTAATCCCAGCCGTGACCCCAAAGGGCCTATAAGCAATTCGGGCGCCACTGGGACCTGGGACTGAAAGACCTCCCATTTCCAGAGCAAGCAATCAGCATCTCAAACACTTTCTGCTCTCATTCCAGTTCCCTTTTTTTACAGACAGGACTCCATTAACCCTTASCATCCTGCTGGGGAGCAGAGAAGGGTCCTCCCCATTTTAGCAAGAAACGAAAAGGGGCACAGAATTGCTTGCCTGGGAAACCAGTGCCAGAGACCTGGGGATCCCACCTCTCAGCATCAGCAATGCTTATGTCAACTTTTGCCTAACGCATCCCCTTGTCAGAGCATCCACTGGCTTAAAAAATAGATACCAACCCCAGGTTACTGTAGCAACAGTTCATTCCTCTTGAAGCAGCAATGGCTGGGCAGGCAGTCACCACTGACAGCGTCATGGAGGATTAAGACATGACGGCCATCAAACCCCGGTGGTCTCTCGTTGCCCCTCTATCAGAGGAGMCCCAAGGTACAGCTCTGCCGCCAGGACAGCCTGTGCAGCCACACTCTGGCCACGTCAGCACATGACTGCTCCGAGCGCCTGCACCCAGAGCTAAGCTGCTGCTTTCCATGTCAATGCAGCCGGCAGCGATCACAAGATTTTCACTGCTGGCAGAGCCTGGGGAGGGATGACAACCTCCAGCCAAAAATCCAGATAATTCTTAACCCACTGCAGCCACTGCAGCTGCGAACGCTTGCCCATGGTGTGAGCTCTCAATGGAGAAAAGGATGAGCTCACCACCCTGTGCTGAAGCTAATTACCAGTCACAGCACAGATGATTCATGACAAACACTAACTCCTGGCGTAACAAGTGGTCCTCCACGCACCAGGCAGTCCAGCCAGTGCAGGACCCTGGGGTAAGAAAGAGCAGAAGAAGCATGGAACCTGCTTCACAGAGGTCTGACCTCCGCAAAGCAGCTCCTCTGGCCCGTTAAATAAACGCAGAATGACATCAAATTTAAGACGGAGGTTGCAAACCCAGTTACGTCCCAATGCTTACGTGCCAAGCCCTCTGCAATGCTCAGTTTCTCAGGGAGGGCGTCCACAGAGATTAAAAACAGCACAAAGAAAATCCATCGGCAACGTCTGAGGGGCACCAGAGGGCTTCCTCAGATGGCTGCAGACCAGGCAACCACAGACCCTGGGTCACACTGTTTGGGGTCTCAGTGATGCTCCTTCCTTGGTCCATCATCTTTCCTGGACCCAAACTCCGTCTCCAGAGAGACTGGTGTAAATCCACCAACCTCTGTGGAGTTTCTCCAGGTTTCTGGCACAGTAACTGAAAGCTGAGTCCGGCTATTCAGCTGGCAATGGCTGAAAATGCCGGCGTTCAAATCAATTAACTCARTATTACTTTAGGCTCAGCTGCCATGGGCACTGCCTAACATACACTGGACATAGTCATTAGCAAGCAGAAGCTTAGTATTTGCATGGATCATACTTGCCTGATGGGAATGGGCAGGAACCTGCGCTTTCACATGTTGTGCAGAGTCATGTGCAATTTAGCAGTACATTAAGCAATGAGGAGTGCGTTTGCTTATAAATCTATCCATCTACTGCATCAGCAACTACGTCACTGTCTGCTAGAGGCCACCCATCCTGCAGACAATGAGGCATTAAGCCTTCCAGGTAGTGTAAAACCTTCGAGTTAACGGGATGTTTTGTTACAGACATGGTTTCTACATGGGTCAGTTAGTTCTGTCCATGTCAGGCACGTACAGGACTTGTTAGGGTTCATCTAACCATGTCTTTTGGGTTAATGGAGTTAAATGACAGCACGTCACCAATGGCTATCTGACAGCAGGGTCGCTGCAGATAGCATTGGCGATTTGGTGTATACAACATGCCACTAATAATAAGGATTATTACAGTGCATTCAAAGTGTGAAGGTACTCACACTGCCTCCTCCCGGGATGTGTTTGATATTATCCTTTGAGCCACACCTGGATTGAACGCTGCTAAAGTCCAACTTCTTATTAACAATCTGCACCTTTGGTAGCCAGAAAAGAGTCATTGCACGTCACCAATAGCTATCTGACGGCAGGGTCGCTGCAGATAGCATTGGCAGTTTAGTGTATACAACATGCCACTTATAATAAGAACTATTATAGTGCATTGAAAGTGTGAAGGTACTCACACTGCCTCCTCCTGGGATGTGTTTGATATTATCCTTTGAGCCACACTTGGATTGAACGCTGCTAAAGTCCAGCTTCTTATTAATAATCTGCACCTTTGGTAGCCAGAAAAGAGCGTGAGAAACAACATGACCATCTGCAGCTTGACCATGCGTTATATCACTAAAACCAGGAACCTGTCTTCCAGTGCCAAGAGCAAAGGAGAATCTCTGGCTTGCTGCATAGATTTGTCTACTCATGGGTTGGAAACTGAAGATGGAGGTGGGCAGGTTATAGCTAGAGACTGGATATGTCTGGCTAGCAAGGCAGCCCTGGTTTCCAGGCCAGAAACACTAGCAAAAAAGTCAGCTCACCCTGTTTTCTTTCACTGAACAAAACGGGGAACTTGCTGGGCAGCAAACATGCTGGAAGGCACCAGTGGTCTGAGACTCAGCATCTGCAGAGCCAGTGGAAGAAGGAAGGATGGAGCTGAGAGAAAAACGCCTGCTCAGCCCCATCTCCCACGCTGGGCAGCATGCCCCCTCTCTAGGACAGAGATACATGGCCTCACATTTCAGCAGCTTGAGCAAACTGGGCAAATGGGTGCAGCTAGCCAGGGCAGCAGGCTGTAGAGCAGGAGCTGTGTGTCCAGCACTGTCTGGGAGAGGACGCCTGAGCTCTGCACTGTGCAGGGCTCAAACTCCCTCTACAGTTACAAAGAGAAAAAGCAAATGCTGCCAGGGATGCAGTCCCATGCCTGCAGTTTTCTCAACTCCTGTATAGATGAGAGGAAAGGGGCAGCACAGACCAACCCCAAGGACAGCTGCTCTATTGCATATTCCTAACGCCATCTCGGGTGGGAGAGAGGCTGGAAATGGCTTGGTGCCACACAGGAACCACATACCATGCTAACTTCACCCTCCAGTCCCAAGGCCTGTCTGCCCTCTCCCCACACACACTGATTTTTGCACTAATTAATTAAGCTGTTTGTTTCCCTTAGGGCTTGTTTTCCCTATTTGGGTTTTATAAGGGCAGCTATGCTGGAGTGAACCCATGCATAGGAGCAGCTATTCCAGACAAGACAAAGATGAAGATAGTCCCTGCTCCTTCCCCTACACGGACCGGAGTGGCTTTACAACCAATGCAAGTACAAACCAGAGGTAAATGCAGGTAAAAACCAGCAGGCACACAGGCCTGTGCTCCCTCAGGAGAAAGCCTGTCTGAAGCACAACCCTCACGAGAGGAAAAGAGACACAGCATCCTGCAAGAAAGCAGCGTTACATCAGACTGCACATGCAGTCCCTGTATGACAACGTCCACGAAGCTGGCTGCACAAGCAACCTCGCCCTCCGTTTCAGCATGTCCCCGGCCTGCTGCTGCAAGGACAGCTCCTCACTATACCCTGGTTCTTTAGCATGAGAAGCACCAAGGCTGACACGTGCCTCCAGCGTCATTTTCCAAGTTCACATCAACTAATCCTGCAAATCAGGATCCAGTTCTGCTAGACCAGGCTTTGCCAGAGCAGTACTCAGTGATCCAGCAACAACAAAAGCGCTCAGACAATGCAGAAATACTGGAAGAGATCTGGCCTGGCTGACTCCTGGCATATGTGCCCCATGTACCTTTGCTTCCCTAGGCTGGGGGTGTGAAATCTGCATGGAGAGGCAGGCTCCAGACTCACCTTCTGGCCACCCTAAAATCAAACTCGTTGGATCAGCCCCTTCTGCCCCAGCTACAACCATTCTGCTAAGAGCAGCCTTGTGTCCTACAAAACCCCCAGCAGAGCATCCAGCCATTCTCCCCTGCAAAGAGCAATGAATTGTCTCAAATTCAGCTGTTCTTACTCTTTCAATGACAATAAACAACATGTTGCCTGAGAGAGAAGCTGATGAGAAAAAAAACTTGTTCTTTTTAATCCAGCTTTTACAAGCAAACAATTTAACCAATTTACAGTAAACGGAAGGGTTCCTTCTAAAATCCCTGAAAAGCAGTGTTTTGTCGGGGCGGCAGGAAAAACTTATGCCTTGTGCTAAGCAGGCAGGAGGGCTGAGGCCCCGGGACACGGGCAGCTGGAAGGACACATGCTGCTCTGCTCATGACCAATGGCCAGAGCAGCCCTGCCCAGGCTCCAGAGCCCCCCCCGGATTGTAGTACAAAGCAAAAAGAGCATTGTCCAGTAAATCACCAGCCATGGCAAAAAATGCACATAAGGAAATGGAAAAACACGCTGCTAGTTAAGATGGTGAAGAGAAGCCATCTCAAAGCCTCCCCCCATGCCGAAGTCAAACATTGAGAGCCACGGAGTTACCTAGTCACACAAAATGGCATGCACCGCACTGAGGGAAGATTTGTCATGGCTCTGTTGCATTAGCAGCCGCAGAGCAAGGTCTGCAAGGCAGTGCTCCCCCCTGGGGCAGGCAAGCACAAGCACATGGGGACTCCTGACTGCATTGGCCATCAGATGTGCTGTTCTGTCATTTAACATCTGTGTGAGAGCCACCGGGCCTTCACCAGTCAGAGGAACCAGGTGCTTTCATGTCTCCATCCATGCAGCAAGGAGGATTTTATAAAAGCCTCAGGACACGTCCACACAGTGCAACGGAGCAGTGTAGAGAGGCTCGGATGGGTGCTGAGCAGCCAACACCACAGCTGGAGCCGTGTCACCACACACTGCTGCTCGTGGGGCTGCACGGATGAATTAGCTCACACCACTCCCTCAACCAAACTCTCCTCTGCTGGGCTTGCAAAATTTAACACGAGACCCTCGCTCCCAAGCATTTGGAGCACAGAGTTCACTTTGCTGCTCATGAAACAACCTCTCTGGGAGTGAAAAGTACTAGCGGTTGAAAGGATAATAGTGCCACCAGTTCTGGCCATGCCACACTGCATCATGTAGCAAGGCAGTGCCTGATCGCAGAACACAATCCAAAACCTTGCCAACAGAGTTGGATCCAAAATCACAACGTTCTGAAAAACATGCCGAGCCTGGGAGCCTCGCAGGGAGGAGACCATCCTGTCTGCTCGCTAATGAAGAAATGGAGGCAGCACTGAAGGGACTGCTCCAGATCACACAGTATAGGATTCAGAAACACAACCCTGATCCTGTGACTCTTTAGGGCTGCAGGTCACAATTTATTCTCCCTAACTGGACATCACGAGGGAATGTCACTCCCTTGGCAGCCAGTCCACACGTTGACGCACCACCCCATGAAAGCCACATCACAAGCTCTCTGCAGTCCTTTCTACGGGACAGCTGTATTGCACTAAGCCAGGCAAGCAATTTCAGGACAAGCACCAAACCCAATCAGCCGAAAAAACTCCAAAATCAGAATCAGGTTGGAGATCAGCTGAGGCATGGCTGCCCACTACTGTATCTCTGGCCCCAGCTGGGCTGATGCTGACCCAGGGAGGGTTCTCCCCTCCCAGATGCAGCATCAAGTAGCCGCTGTCCCTACAAACAGGCCCCTGGAAAGCAGAGTCCACATTTACCTTGCCACCTCCAGGCTGGTGCTTCAGGTTTTCAGTTGAGCCAATTTTGGATTTCACATTTTTCAGATCAGGCATGGGTGCGGCTGACGGCTGGATGCGGCTCTTGGCAGATGCAGGAGATTTCGGTGGTGTGCGAACCACTGCCACCTTCTTGGGCTCCCTGGCTGGTGGGGTGGGCAGAGAGGGAGTGCGGGAACGGCTGCCTGGAGTCCCGGGGGAGCCGGGACTGCTGTAACCGCTTCTGTCTCCAGACTTTGGCTGCTCACCTAAAGTTTGCAGACAGAGGAAGGCAAGCACAGGATAAGCAATCTGGGTAAGCAACCCTTTCCCCACACACTGCCTGCCTTTATGGGGTTGATCTGCCTGGTCCAGGGCCCACCCGCTACTCCTAGTGCAGACCATCAGCAGTGGGGAGATGGCTGCACTTTCTTCTACTTCAATTTGAAGTTAAAACTGTGATTAAAGGCAATTTCCTAGTATCTCAGAAGGAAGATGGTCTTCATTGTCTGGATCATCGTAAGACTCCCCACCCAAGCGTGACATTAGCATGCATGACAAATTACAGACAAAAGACACTCAAACAAAACCACCTTTCTATTAGAAATTTGGAAGCATTTTTACAAAATTATTTTATGTAATTAAATAAGGCTGATCACTGAGCAGCTTAGAACTGTCCCCAGTCTGAAAAGAAATGGAAGAAGAAAAGAAAACCCTTAAACATCACCTTTCTCAGACTTCGCTGCTGCAGGAGGTGGTTTTTTCTGCTCCTTTCTGCCTGTTTAATGAATGAGAAAGATGCTTAAACATAATAAAGCTGGAAATTGAATTGATTTAAAGTTTTATGCAGCTCTGGTTAAGTATGAAAAATATATATATTCAGTGAAATGCACCGTTTGAATGGAAATTCACAATGCCTGATGCTTTCTGGGGGTTTTCTTCTCTGAGAATAATGGGCTAATCTCCATTCCTGCAATCGAAGAATTGATCCTCTTGCCCCTGGTCTTTGTGAAATATTGTCAAGAGAAAAGGAACAGATGGATTAAAAAAACAGAGCTGCCTAAATCTTCCAAATTGGAGGAAATCCCAAAGGGATAAAGCAGCTGCCCTCTCCTACACACTGGCAACTATATGAACAGAGCAGATAAATCATAGAATCATAGAATCATAGAATAGTTTGGATTGGAAGGGACCTTTAAAGGTCATCTAGTCCAACCCCCCTGCCATGGGCAGGGACATCTTCAACCAGATCAGGTTGCTCAGAGCCCCGTCCAACCTGACCTTGAATGTTTCCAGGGATGGGGCATCTACCACCTCTCTGGGCAACCTGTGCCAGTGTTTCACTACCCTCAGCATAAAAAATGTCTTCCTTATATCTAGTCTGAATCTACCATTTTTAGTTTAAAACCATTCCCCCTTGTCCTGTCACAACAGGTCCTGCTAAAAAGTTTCTCCCCATCTTTCTTATAAGCCCCTTTTAAGTAAACCCCTAAAGGCTGCAATAAGGTCTCCCTGAAGCCTTCTCTTCTCCAGGCTGAACAACCCCAACTCTCTCAGCCTTTCTTCATAGGAGAGGTGTTCCATCCCCCTGATCATTTTCGTGGCCCTCCTCTGGACCTGCTCCAACAGGTCCATGTCTTTCTTGKGCTGAGGGCTCCAGAGCTGGACGCAGTACTGCAGGTGGGGTCTCACCAGAGCAGAGTAGAGGGGCAGTATCACCTCCCTTGACCTGTTGGCCACGCTGCTTTTCACAGAATCATTAAGGTTGGAAAAGACCTCTAAGATCATCGATAAGATCATCATAAAGCAGCATCCAGAAAGGCTCACTTCAGAGGAATTGTCCCTAGCTCTGCACCCACAGCCCCATGACAAGGCTGAGCAGCTCCAAATCACCACGCAGACCTCAGCCTGCACTGGGGCAAATCTGTTCACTACCCCCACATAATTGCATGGGAGCACCACCAAAGCAGAGCCTCTAGAGTCAGAGACACCATGGGAAGGTGGCTGCATGCCATTCTCGCCATCACCTACCAGAGCTGGGAGGTGTCTTGGGGGCCGTGGGTGTCTTTGCTGGGATGCGCGTGGCATTGGTCGAGTTCCTCTGAGCCTGCCCGGCTGCAGACCGCGGCGTGGCCGTCTTCGTGCCACCTCTCATCTCCGGGCCCTGGGGATGCAAGGGGGAAAGGGTGATGCAGGGAGGATCTGCCCAGGCATGGGCTATCACCCCTCATGGATCAGAGCCACATGACACCCTCCTGCTCCCTACCCTGACAGCCCACAGGAGCTCCCACGGGTTTCCCCACATGTAGGCATCTGCGACGTGCCTGTTCACACCCCGTTTCCCATCACAGTGCCAGCAACTGTTGCCCAGTCACTCCTGGGCTGGCAGAGTGGCTGCGCCGCCTCCCCATGTGAGCCCTTAGCTTCAGCGACATTATTCACTGCACGCTCAGGCCTGGTTAAAAAGTATGTTCAACTCCTTTGTCTGTTCTCTAAGTTTCATCGTTTTGTTTCCCCTGTTCTGCTAAAATTTTGTACAGAAGATAAATAAATCCATTGACTAGACCAGAGGCTCCATTCAGGAGTACAGTGCCAGACTCCAAACACAGAGAAGCACCTCCTTTATCCTGACCTGTAATACACTACTGTAATATGTACATAATCTGTAATGGCATGCAAATAGCAATATGCTATTTATTGTCTTCTGATCTGCAGAAAAGCCTCCCCAAATCTATAAACTAACATATCCTCTTTCTGATGACGTTCTAATGCTGGTCTGTGTACAAAAGCTCATGAAAAACATGCAAGTGAAAATTTACAAGCTGACTGGTCCCAAGGCAGCAGGGAACCAGAGCAGAGCCATCGCAATCCCTATCATGGTAAAACCATATCCCATTGTCTGCGACCTGCAACCTCTGCTCTTTCCCTCACCATGGATGTATTTGTATGACTAAACACCACAAAGGGAAACTCCAAGCTACTTTTTACATTGCAGAATAAGGATGTGCGTGCATTTCCTATTCTCTGTGTAGCACCTGGCAGATCTGGCTCAGGCACATTTCAAATACATCTGCTCTTTACAGCCAATGCACCCATAAAACATAGCATAAAGCTGCAAAACAAAGAGCATGAAAGAGCATAAAGGGACCTGGAAATGCCTCAGGGAGACCAGGTAACACCCTGCAGCAATGAGATATTTTTTCTGTAACGCAGAGCAAGGGGCCTAAGTGCTGGTGAGATGGACCCAGTTGCTTCAAACACCAAAACTGGAGTCAAGTCTGGCCACGGCCACTAGAAGGTGAAGGGGAAGCACATCCCACCCTCTCCACTGAATGGGACACGGAGAGACTGCCCAGCCAAGCACTGTCAAGACCTGTCAGGAATGCTTTAAGGTATTCCCCAAGGCAGCCTTGCCTCTCTCACATCCCATTTCCTTACCTTGGCTTTCATTTCTTGTGTTCCTGTACTGGCAGGTCGGGATGTGACAGAGGAGACTCTTTTAGAGGTGGAAGCAGGGCTGGAGGGTGTTTTCGAAGGGGTTGTGCTAGAGGAGGTGTGTCGTTGTGGGGGGATGGAGGGTCTATCGCCTGGGGGTTTGGCAGTGGAAGGTGAGGATTTCTTAAACATGGAAACAAAATAAAATTGGAACAAAAAAAAATCAGTATGGGAGGGAAACAAAAGGGGATCACCGACACTAAATAGGATTAGAAGGTGCAATACAGAACTGGGTGTGGGATAGGCGATGGCTGGTACTGCCCTCTTCCCTGCAGCAGAGCTGGGCAAGAGCTGCGGGGCCCAGGGCACTGCCGGGGTCCCACAGCTGCACTGGCAAGCATGGGATACCTCAGCTCTATTACTCCCACAGGGTGCAGCAACACGCAAGCCCCTTTCTGGGGAAAGTGTCACCCCGTGACAGCCTGCCCTTGCACCGCCCTCCACACCAGTGGCATGTTTTACCATCTGAACTGCTTTATTTACTCCCAAACTCTCTATGTGCTCCACTGGCAAACAGCACTATCAACACCAGCATTTCTGGAAGATGCAGATGACTGCTCCCAGGTGTCTCAACCCCATCACACCTGCTTTATCAATAATGGATCGATGGTTTTTATCTAGACAACTGCTTGGTATCATGTCAAATGCCTAGCCTGATACAACCCTGCCAAACCTCACTAGAGAAAGACCCAATTTCACATTGTTTGAAAATAATTATATTCCTCACCTTTAATTCTTCACCCACTAAATTGCCTATCAGCTTGTCCATTATCTCACCCAGGCACTAGCCAGGCTAACGGCCAGCTGAACTAAAGCTCCTCCAAATTAGCAGTGTGACAGATACCTTTAAACTTCTGGAATTTGCCCATATTAAACTCTGTTCCTCACCCAGAACACAGCATCTGCAAGGCCTAGATTATTTAATTTCATTTTTTAATTACGTCTTGCTCTTTTCACTGTTACGGTGCTTGTCCCCAGTACAGCCCAATGCAGTTTTGAGTTTGCTTTTGCAGTGGTTTGCCCCAGCAAAGCCAGCCGGCTGCTTTCCGGTCTTGGGATGGGAAAATGATTTCCCTAACCACCCACCCAACCCCATGAGCCACATGTTTGGTTTAGATTTGGTTCGCTTCCTCGCCCTCAAAGATCACCATGGATTGCACCACCCAAACCGGGGCGAGGGAAAAGAAAATAAAAACACTCTTGAAAGACAGACAGAAGAATGGAAGATAATGGCAAGGTTTCCTAAGAGGCACAACTGCAGTCCAGGAGAGCAGGAGAGGGAGTCAGGAACATGCACAGCACTTAGCGGGTTGACGTCACCTCAGTTTTTTTTTTTTAGCTTACCTTCAGTTTCTTTTCCTCAGCTTCAGTCCCTTCCTTGTCTTTGCTGTCAATACGACCTGGCAAATGCAAACACACACAGTTACACTTCTTGGGACTGGTCATTAAACTCTAGAGAGATGATAATGACTATGCTACAGCAACATGCAGGCTGGGTGGGCGTTCCATGTTCCTGCTCTCCTGTAAATTAAATACTATTCTTAGAAATATTACAAAAAGTCACTCATTTCTTGCAGAAATACTTCCACATCGTAAACACGTTCTTTCTGGGTTGATTATCCTGTGCACAGGCAACAGTGCATTAGTCATCACTGGAGCATCAGACACACGCAACAAGGTCTGTATGAGACCATTTTGCCCAGATTTGCACTCAGTTCCAGTAGCATCTGTTCAATTTAGCACAGAACAGTTCTCTTCAACCCTAAACATGAGTCTCCCTCTCTAAAACACCCATTGGTTCTAACACCATATATATAAAGACTAAAATGGAAGGATGCCCCAATCCTAGCAGCACCATGTTGCCCGTGATCTCATTTAAAGTTGTTGTTCAGTGTGTTAGCTTTGCAAAGCATTTTTATACCTGGCCGTTGTTACTTCCCATCTCTCCTGACACACTGCTTTCTGTCTCCCCAGCAGACAGTGCACCTTTGATCCGGGTCAGACCCTGCAGCGTCTTAAGGTTTTAGCTGTTGTCCTACTTGATTCGTATCAAGCTTACAGTGACTCTGGCGATATTTCAGTGTTTTGTCCCATTAGCCTACAAGCACAACAGACTGCAGTATTGCTAACTAGGAGATTAGAAACAGGGAGGAAGTAACGTTTGTACTATAAGGCACTCATAACAAAGACCCTTTTCCCAGTCTTCAGCTAATTCCTCCCTAATCTAGGAGGAAAAGCTCCTGATATTCTTCCCAGTATTTTGGAAACTTGCCCTGGGGGGTCAGTCCATTCCCAGTGACATGAACAATGTTGTTAATCCAGCAGTGATGACCCTGACCCATCCCAGCAGCCACTCCCAGAGCTGCTAGATGCACTACCCTTCCCAAATTCAGTTAAACTACAGACTGGAGCAAGGCTGGAGCTGAACAGCCACAAAGCATCTCTGTCTTTGAAGGAAAAGACCACTAAAGAGTTAAAGAAATTCCTCCTATTGAATCAGACACTGGTTGACTCTGGGCAATGCATCCCCAACCCGCCACCATTTTCAGGCTCCGACACTAGCGATAGCAAGCCATGCCAATGCCCTGCAGCACATGTACGAAGCTTCCTGCTGGCTTATTAGGTAGTGAACAATGAGAAATATGTTATGAGCTTTAGCTCCAATGGAAAAAGCTACATCAACAATTTCTTCATGAACCCCACGCAGCAAAGAGCACTCTCTCTCTGCCACAAACCAGCGAGCAGCGCTTCCAGGCTAATGGAAGCAGCCAAGCCAGCTTTTGGGACGCGGCACTGGGGCGAAAGGCAGAGCTTCCCCCAGGCCAGGCCCTGGACAGCCAGAGCTCAGGTACAACATGGTGAGACACCGTTGGGTTTTAACACGTGTCCTGCTGCCCCAGCTTATTAACACAATTCAGTGCAAAACCTGCATTTGGCCACTGAGCAGGTCCCCTAGTGACATCCCTCTGACCCTCAGTAAAAGTAGAAAATAGCTCTTGGAGAAAGAAAAGGTCTAAGAGCTGCTCTGCTGGCAGGGATGCTCATGCATTGAGCAGTGAACTCAGACCTTCACCCAAGACAGCTAAGACTGAGATTGCTGCATGAACACAGCAGCTCCAGGGTCTGACTGCCCTCCCAGCCTAGCCCAGCCTAGAGACACACACGCTGTTAGATGTAGCCAGGCCTCCACACACACAGGCAGCTCCCRCAGAACACCCCAAATACAGCCATCATGTTGGACCACCCAGGGACATGCCGTCCAGAACCGGGATCGGAGCACAGGATGCTTTGTAAAAGCATCGGAYGTGCCCTGTAGTGGGCAAAGGTCCAGCTAGCTGCAGACTTTGCCTCCAACAGCAGTCAGTAGTGGATATTTAAAGGAAAAGTACAAGAAACAGGACCAATGTGGGGCCTTTTCCATGGTTAGACCTGCCATCTCACTTGCCTTTTTCCTCCTCCCTCCTCTTTAGGAAAGCCAATACAAAGAGTTATTGGACCAGACAGTGGACACATGCAAACCAGATGGCACGTGTCTTGCTGGAACAAGCTGCAGCGTGTGCCGGGTTAGCCCCACTCCAACATGCCAGAACCAYGTCCATCCAGTCTTCATCTTCTCTGGGAAGGTGCCAGGCGTGAGTTAAGGTGCCCACCCCACAGATCCAAGGAAATCAAAACAAAAACAAGTGAACAAAGCATGATCGGGGACACGCTAGCACCATGCAAGGGACGCAAAACCGAAGCGTAAGGGTCTGGCAAGTATGCCAAGACACCCAGGATTAAACTAAAGAGGGAAGGAGCGGGAGGGAGAAGCAGCGGCGCTTTGTAGATCAGTTCACAGCAAAGGTCCAGGCCATTTCCCAAGCAGCAGGATTCGAGAGGTGGCAGCAAGCTGAAGTACTGGTTCAGGCAGCCTTGTTGTGAGCAAGCCACCGGCAATGTGAGCTCAGGGCAGGCAAATGTTGCACACACCTTTTAGGAGAGGGACGCGAGTGACAGCTTTATCTGCAACATGGGCACAAGGTTTCTTCTTGGGCGTCCGGCGTTCTCCTGTATCTGGCGCAGCCTCTTCCAAAGGAGCATCTTTGCCTTCCATGTCATCTTTTAACTCAACGGGGAGTTTGGCTGTTTCTAGCAGGGGTCCAGAATCTTCTCCCTCAACGGACTCCGCTTCTTTTTGGGAGATGATTTCAGAAGGCTCTGATGGGGTGACATCCGTGTCTTCTTCTCCCCTCAATGGCTGCCTCCTCTCCTCTTGGTCCTCTCCTGCTTTATGTGATTCAGTTTCAACAAGAAGTGCCTCTCTTGGTATGTCTCTGAGGACATCTTTGGACTTGTTTTCTTCAAAAGCGTATTCTTCAAGAGCTTCCTTGGCTGTTGCTGGACACAAGCCCATTTCAGGTCCTGGTGAAACATGCTGTCCCACCAGAGAAAGCAAATCCTGTTCCGAAGTTTCATCAATATCACGGTCCTCATCTCTTTCCCGTCCACTGGCATCTTCTTTTAATGGAGCTCTGGTATATAAAGGAGATGGCCCATCTTTAATATGGGAGTCATGTGTGCCACCTGCTCCTGCCAACCCCTCAGCACGCACATCACGACCTAGCTCTGTTCCCAGCACTGGATCCACACCAATGCCTTCTCTGCCTTGATGATCCCACAACTCATTGTTGTCTTCAGATGCTCTGGAGTCTTGGTACATATCCAGGGGTATTGGGATGGTGACCTCGATTCTGGTGGGAGCTGCTGTTGTAGCCTTCGTTTCATGCGACAGAAGAGGCTGCTGAAGAACCCCAGCTACCTGCTTTGTGGGCTGGCTTTCTCTTTTTATTGCGTCTCCTACACGTTCCTGAGGGCCAGGCTGTAGCTTTGGAGAGCTTGGCTCCCCTGGAGTTGAAGACGCAGGGTACGAAGCATGGGCAAACAATTAGCACAGGCATGTCAAATAGGTAGTCAGTCATGTAATGCTGAAGAGAGACTAAGGATTTCTACTATTAATCTAGAGGACAAAAGCAAGTCCCACATCGCCCCATTGAACAGACAACTCACTTCTACAGTGGCTTTTGCCTGTAAAGAAACTCTGATCCCTGTGGGAATCAGGAACAGTGACAGCCACAGGGGGTGGGAGACCAGACTCCTCCCTAGACCCTAGACCCCATGTGGCTGGGGTATCCCAGGCATGTGCCATAAAGGCCAACATCTGCCACACCCACACTCTAGGAGCTGGTTTAGCTATGGAGGTTTTCAGAAGCCAAGAACACACCCGTTTTCTAATCTAACACCACCACTGGACCATCAGTTTGCTGGTCAGTGACCACCTCTTCCTGCCTCAAGGGCCTGAACAGAACAGGCCAGACACCCTCCCCTCCTTCACGGGCTTACAAATTCCCTACAGTCCTCTCCTCCCTTGCAGGAGATGTTCTTGCAGACACAGCACCAGCGACACCCTCTCAGAGCTCAAACCATCTCTGCTTTGTTCTCCAGATCATTTCTATTGCTAATGAGCTTGGGGAAGAGCACTCCTATGTCTCCTCTCTTATTGCTGTATATTTCAACAGCCAGTGGAGCAGATAGCCTCAGTGGAAAGGACTATAAGTAAAAACGTGTCTGTAGCCACACGGCCAATTTTGGACTGTGCACCCACTCAGGCTAATCAGAGCTCCAGCGCTGCTGCCACCATTTGGGCAGAGTAGAAAGTGTGACATTTAAAACCCAAAATTTAAGGTCACAGAGACACAGATCTCGTTTTTGGGGTTTTTGGGGGGGTAAAAGAGAGAATTCTGTTCTATTGCTGATCCCATGCATGACACAGACCTTTACAATTTCACCCAACAATTGCGGCATTAAGCCATATATTCTAGTTGAGCTGGAATTTTCTGTTAGAAATTCATTCAGCTGAAGCAAAGATGCACTGAGCAATGAAGAATTCACCCTGAATGTAGGTAAATTGCTTTAAAGTCAACTGCCCTAGTAAGAATGTGCATCTTGTATTATGAATTTGTCCAGCTTCAAATACTCTTTGGTCTTTTTGAGCACTGATCAGGTAAACTAAAGAGTCTAGATCAGATCAATTCAGTACTGAGATTTCGATTGTTGCTCTGTTAGATTAACAAACAAGATTAAAACAAGAAAAGAAGTAGTCAAGACTGACTTGGTCTTTTATCAATGTTCTCCCCATTTTAAGAGAATATAATGGTTAAGTGAAACTACCACACAAAGACCTCCGAAATTGTGGTTTAAGAGAAATCTTAAATTGGCACCTATTGGCAGGTAATATTTGAAATGTGGCATCAAGAAACACCTTTTATAACCACAGGGATTTGAAGCGTGTTTATGCAGTAGCCAGCAGACCGTCCTGGCTCATTTCTTCTGCAAATGAACAGCATGACCATTAATGACCGCCAGTGCAGAGACGTGGACAGTCAGTTCATGAGCTGTACTTCCATACTCCAGGACCTGTCGGGGGTTCTGAGGCAAATGTGCAGCACAAGGTCAAGAGCTGGCAAAATGCCAGCACGGCACAAACGGTGAATCAGAAGATGCTTCTCCCCCTGAGACTCCAAAAGCATTTTAACACGCTCCATCTTCACTGCAAAGATCATCTTTTCAAAACCCACAACACGAAAAATGAAGGTAGCTAGTAACGAGATATTCAAGACTCTGTGTGTGTATCGATAATCACATTTTCCTCCGAATCAAAGAGAACCATTAAAAGGAAGCAGCACATTATTACAAGTCCACTTTCAGAGAAGTAACAATTTACATAAGAACCTAGAAATGTCATATATAGGTTATATCAGAGCTCCAGCTAGCTGTATGTCCCCATATCTGACAGCTGAAAGATCCCAGGACAGTACAGAAAGGTCTTATTAAAAATCTGGTGAGAAACAGCAGCTAGAACCAGACTGAACAGGGCAGACAGAAGAGAGAACTTCACACCCCTCCTGCTAACAATCTTGATTTCTTTTTTGCAGTGGTGCCACTATTTCAAATACAGAAGAGTTGCTAGTCCAAGAACCACTGGACAGGCAAGCAAAGGTTTTATTTTAATTGCAGTGAGCAGACTGCACATAACTCTGCTCATCTGTGTGTGGAAAGCAAAGACGACCTGAATTCTGCCCTGAGCTGAGAAGGCAAAGACCTGTTTACTTCTTTAAAAGACATGGATGTCTGTAAATGCACTAATGCAGCCATGAGGAGGAAAGACACTGCCCAAGCAACTGGAGGAATTTGTTATGTCTACTGTGCAGAAAACTACCTTACAAAATGGGGTTTAACTAAGATTTTAAACAGCACACCAAATTAGCGCTATGGTGTATTAGTGCCAGCAAGACAGCAATATCAAAGTGAGTTTGAACCCATAAGTCTGCCCCATTGGGCACGGAATTAAGCTAGCACTGGGTGCTTTGGGAAAATCCCATCCTGAAGTTTTCCATCAAGTCTGAATTGAGCGGAGTCAAGAGAGGCTTTCCAGACAGCCAAGAGGTCCCTGGATAATTTCTTCGCTCATCTGAGCAGACGCACAATTAATGCTCTAAAAACACTCACTGCCCACCGTGCCTGGCTTTGTCAGTCACATTCCCTAAGACTGGGATGAGAAAAAAACACCCTTAATGTCAAAGTCAGGGCATCAGTGAGTAGGTTTGAGACATGTTTTACGTTAGGAAGAGACACAGTAACTAGAGTTAAACAATTCACTTATTTCATGTGTGACACGCAGGGCCCAAAACTTCAATGCTGAGAAGTTCCTCCTGGCTAACTGCACCATCCCAGCTCTCTTTATTACCTTTCCTAGCCTGGAGGATGCCCCGTTTTGCAACTGGACAAACAAGCACCAGGGCTTCAGCCACCTGAGAGAGAAATTTGATGCGTGAAAAGCTGCAGTTTCCTGAAATGAGTATGTTGGAACATTCAAAGCATGTATGATCCTCCCCTGTCAGGAACAGGGAGAACTGCACAACTGCTCGTACAGTGCAGAGCATTTGCATTACAGAAGAAAATTCCCAAACCACTAGCAACCAGCCGCACATGTGGGCAGCAGTAACTGGACCCCAGTGACAGATGATTCACTAACCTTGAGCGGCATCTCCTGCAGCATGGTCCTCCAGGTTGGGAGTGGCTCCTACGCCTGCCTCTTCAGCTGGTCCCAGTTCAGAGAAAGAAGGGGAAAAACATGATCAAAACAAGAGTTAAGTTTAAGCGTGTATCTGGAGAATTTATTTACCTCCCTGCTGATTCTGCCCATCAGCACTGTATTATGAGCAGGGCAGTATCAGAAAGGCAATCAACCCACACCGACGATGGATCTAGGTAGATCTATTCAGCCTGTGCTGTACCAGACTGGAGGAGTGTTTCACCAACTTGCACATCCTTGGTGGCAGGTTAGTACAAGCTCCTTCAGGCAGCAGTGCAGAAAACAGGCTGTTAAGGAGCAGGGAAACTTGTAGATTTATATCCCCTCTTCTACCCCCACCTAGCGTTTACATTGCCRGCAGCACTCATATGAATGTCTAACTCTTACCTGAGCCCTACCTTCTTGGCACCTACTACCTAGCTTACTGTAACGAACTCTGCCAAGGCTATTTGACACCAGTAAATCCAAGTCTGATATAAATCTGACGCTTCAGGAATACTGGTACATTAGAGAAGCACAATTTTCTTCACAGCAATGATGGTTTGTCTCTATCAGAATTTTTTCAATTTATTATATGACTACTTTCAAACCGGCTTAATCAATTATATTTGTATGTCACAGTTCTACAGTCAAACGAGGACTTTCTCTGTTTTCCCCATTTTTTTCCAAAGAGTTCAGGACACACTGCTTCTTCCTGGCTCCCTGGTACAGTCAGATCTAGAACCAGAGACTGCGCATCCCTGCTAGCAGGCAAGCCACTCTGCGTTTCAGCCCAGGGCTCCACCAGCAGCCTGGGGACTGGATGCAGGATAGACAATTTGGCTGCCCGAGGGAGTGTGCTGTGGGCTTGTTTCAGTGTTCGGGCATTGGCAGAAGCCCATTTCCACCCACTACCTTTCTCAGGTCCTGCCTGATGCTTCCAGGAAAAGTCAGCAGCTACCGCACAGGGGACACATACTCATTTTTCACATACAGACCTGACTCTCCCAGGAGCTCCTGCCCTCTTGTACACACACAGCACTGCTGCAGCTCACTCCCTTCTTACTCTGCCTCTGAAAGACCCCCATCTCTCCCTGGAAAACCAGGCCCAGGTGCAGTGTTTCCCCACAGAGCATTCAGGCTGAATTAGCCACTTCACTTCCTCTGCATTATCCTTAAAACGCGCCGGCAGCCACAGAACTGCTGCAGTGGCCTGGTTTTCACCTGCCGCTTCAAAGACAACCGCATGGGCTGGGCTGAGCGAGAGCACCAGTGAGACAAGCAGCAAAGTCCTGCAGTGACTGCCTCGCCTCGCCAGCAAAGCAGGACTGCTGGCAGAGGGGCAGAGATGACCGGGATCTGCAGGTAAGCGCTTAGCCTGGAGATGGGAGGCGAAGCCACCACAGAGACACCAGAYAGAAAGACTGTCAGATGTGGAGCTGAGAAAGAGAGAAGAAAAGGCTGCAAGTTTCCCCCAGGATGGGGAAGGCAAGAGGACAATTGTAAGCTAGGAATTATTTCTGCAGGCCATGGAGAAGAAAGAAGCACGCATCAGGAGCAAAGCATGCCTGCGAGAGGTTTTGCACTGTTATTTTTAAGCACTAACCAGTCCAGCTCCCTGCTCTGTCTGCATCAAGAGATGAAACTGCACCTTAGGCTCCCTCACCTGTGGTTCCTTCTGGGATCTCCCCGTGCTGTTCGACACCACCCTGATCCTCGTGGTCTCCCTCCTCCACTAAAGGCGCTGTGGCATCTGAAAAACAACGCAGCTTTCACATAGCCGTTGAGTGACAAAACCCCGTGGAGGCCAGGACATGCCTGAAGAACTTTTTGCTCAGAAAAGCACCCGACTCGCTCCCTTGAGCCAGTGCTTGTGGAGGGAGACAACCGAGCATCACGTAGCGAAGCCAGTATCGCAGGGACACCATCAGCTGTCCCCTCTGCCACACAAACCACACATCTCCAGCATACTCCTTATGCAGCTGAAGGCTTTACCATAAACACTGTCTGAAAATGCACAGCTAAAGACAGCCACTGGTGCCTGATCTGCATGCACAGCAATGCTATCTGCATGGGGACATCACTGGTCTGGAGCAGGAAAGAACAGCTCCCATCGGATACCTTCATAAACGATCCGAGCACTGCGACTGCGTCGCACTCTGGGCAGCATTGAGAYAGACAGATACCTGGCTCCATCTACCAGAGGGATGTCTGCTCGTCATGACAGCCCCGATCCAACTGGAAAGAGGGACAATATCCCCTTCTGCACCAGCCAGGTTTTACATACTGATTTCTTGAGCCACATACACAGGAACATAGCCGCTTCACAGACGATCAGTCGGCCCACACCTCCAGCGGGACAGGGCTGGAACTGGTCAGCATCTCTGTCCACCTTTCTTTTAGATAAATTTTGCAAACTAATGCCTTTACCTAAAGCCTCCAAGAGGCAGATACTTGGGATTAAGGCAGCCAGAGGAACACAAAAAGTGCAGTTAATTAAAACAGTGAAGAAGTCTCCAGACCACTTTGGAATTAGATTCTTTCTATAAACAAGGCATTCAGATAACACTCTGGAGCAGCACAGACATGCCCTGAGTCCTACCAATATGACCTTTTAATCAGCACAAAGTTTTGTTTTACATATAGACTCTGCCCACCTCATCATTCCAGCATGAATCATGCTGTACTAATGAACATGTAAATACAGAGAGGGCAAAAAAAGAGCTATGAGGTACAGCTAACTCTGAAAGGGAACACAGTGACCAGGACGTGCTGCCAGTATCTTGGGGGAGCACAATGATGCAAACCTCTGGCCCTGGGAACACACAACATGGGATTGCTCCCGGCTGCACTGAGCTAACAGGACCTGGCAGTCACTGTGTAAAAAGTCTTCAGGAAACAAACCACAAGCAAATTCCTGAACTATAATAAACACTTCACCTTCTCCTGCCTTCCAAGCCACTCTCCACCTTTAAAGCTCATTATCTCATTCTGCAGAGTGGCAAACATCGCTTGTGATGAGACTAATGAAGAGCATTTGTCCAAGAGTGCAGACACTCCTCCTGAGAAACCCCACCAGAACACGGCACAGCAAGTCTTTCAGCAAGGTTTACCACGACCCCATCCATCATGGTTTCAAAGCAGTAAGTCAAAGAGCTCCCACCTTCCGTAGTTGGGGTGCTCTTAGCGTCAGATGTTTCAGAAACAGGCTCATCCGATCCATCATCGACTGGTATCTGAAGGGGATAGCCTGGAAAACATTCAAATACTTAGAACAAGTCCTTGGCTATGAATTATGGTGCATTACGAACTCTGTTTGCCCAGATCCACAGCAGCAAGAAACTGTAATTGGAGAGTATAAAACACCTGAACTAATAAGCAAGCAAAGCGTGAAAATGCCAACCAAAAGCACCAGTGTCATCACCAAAAGGAACAAGCAGAAACCCATCAGCAAAAGAAAAGCCCAGTGAACCGGACAGCTAGAAACAGCAAAGCATGGCACAAGCAGGAAAGGAGATCTTAGCAACGTAAGCAGAAAAGATGTACAACTTCTGAGTCAGTGTTGTCCTCTCTGCCATTTCTGGAGCCGTTAGCCTCCCTCCCAGACCAGGCTGCTGAATACTTCCATGATGCGTTAATTCTAATCATTGCAAACCAGCAAGTCTTTGTAAAGGGCTTGGTGTAGCACACAACGTACTGTGCGAAGACTTGGTAGCAAAAGTCATCTTTTGGAAGAGCAGGGCAAGAGGCACAAGTCTCCTCTCTGCAAGGAGTCTGGGCAAATAAAATAACGAGAACCAGAGAAAATGACTTGGAAAAGAAGATCCAAACTAGCATAAGCAAAATCCCTGGGAACCTGCGATGTGCGAAGCTGAGGCTACAAACTGAGAGGAGCTATCAGACTGAAATGCATTACAGAACCTGGGATGAATGGATGCGATGGATTCTCTCCAGGACAGAGGCAATCCATTTATCTGGTGTAAGCTGTGTCCAAAGCACCTCAAGAAAATTAAGATGATGTTTATATGGAGCATAGCCAGGAGTGAGTCCCACCAGGTTTGCTGGCGTTACGTGGGTTTCCAAGCTCAATTGAGGAGCATGGTGGAATGAGAAAGGAAAGGCTTCTTGAGAAATGCAGGTCTGACATATGGGGCAAAAGACTCTTGCATGGCCCCCRCTCCCAGAGCTCTCTGTTCAGTTCTCCCCATCTCCCTGTGCAGGTGAGAAAAGCAGGCAGCAAGCAGCATCYTTGAGCTGTGTCTCCAAATAAAAGCAGTGCTGTATTTTTATAGCAAACTAAGGAGTGAACACAGAAACACACATTTGCAAAGCTGCAGCAATAAGATCATCACTAGTCTCAATACTGGGGGTTGTTCTGCTCTTGCTGGGCAATGATATCAAATAGCAGCATTTTCCTATGACTATGAACATCAGAGCATCTTGTGGGCTACCCACTGTCCACTGGCTGCAGCCAGCTGATCCACGGTAACCTTCCAGACACACATACCACCTCCTCCTGGCCGTCCCCAAGGACCCCTTGCACCCCTCGCACGCTGGCCCTGCTCTTCCCACTTCGGTCATTCTCTCAGCAGTGGGCAAGGCAGGTCCTTTACACCATCTCCTCCTGGAGGTGCTCACCTGATGGGATGTGCTTCTCCTGGCCAGCTACATGATCCTCCATCATAGTGACGTCCTGACGCTGCTCCGCCATCTCTCAGCAAAGTTACCTGAAGAGGAAAGTAAAAACAAACACCCATCAGGCAAAACCTGACACAACACGCCTTCATCTGGAGCCCAATTTTGGTTTGTCAGCCAATTTCCAGGAACATTAAACATCCTACTGCAAGCAATCAGCCAACAACAGCCAACCATCTTTTCAGCCACTGTAAGAAGATACCTACTTTGTTCCCTTTTCCTGATGAGCCCTGAAATCACATCATTGTCCTTGGGGAAGGTCACAGCTCAAGATACATGTTACCTATCGGGTTTCACACCAGTGCTGAAATACTCCCCGGAGCATCTAACGCTAATCCACCAGGAGTGTGTTTTGTCCACACTCATCAAGCGGAGGAGGACAGCGGGAAGGGAGAACTAACATGCCAAACTAGCATCTAAAAGGGCTGCCCCAGCCAGACCACTCTTCAGCAGAGCTGCACCAAGCTCTCAGCACAGGAGGTCACAGCAATCCACACTCAAGACAGAAAAAATTCACCTAGGGGCATGAGCCAAAAGGAGAACATGGATTTTGCATACGACATATAAAGGAGCAAATGCTCCTTGTGAACAAAGGGAAGTTCTAATTATTCCTGCACAAGCAAAAGCATGTGCCAGTCTCTGCATCCATCGCAATAAGGGTATAGGCAACTTCTGCCCAGCTGCCACATCAAAATTCCACAGGTATTTAAGATGTCCCAAGYAAAATGACCATCCTGGTGGACACARTGGCAGGACACTGCTCAGACACTGTTTTGTCACAGGTGATCACCGGGAGCAGCATGCTTGGTGCAGATGTACTTCTGCTGCACACTCCAAACTCTGCATTTGCCCATTTAATCAGTCGCTCAACAGAAGTGTCTGCTGGCAAGGTGTGACGCTGCTGCAGGAAGGGATGCCTTCTACCCCTGTGGATACACCCAGCAGAGATACACAGCTATAACGATACACTGATCATCTTAAAAGCAATCCAAAAGTGACATACAGGGGTAAAGCAGGACTCTCCAGAGATGGACTTGGACCAGGCACTCTTACAGAAGAGGGTCTCGCTTGGCTGTGGGTCTGAGAGGACAGCACAATGGCTGCTTAACCCTGAATCCTTCTTGCAGTGCTCAGAAAGGCAACACTGTGGTATAGAGCGAGGCACAGTAAATAGGTCTGGACACTGGAGTGGAAGTAGAAAGGTGCTAAAATTCAGGGTTATTTTTCTAACGTGCATTTATCTGCAAAAGGAAACGAAGTCGCCAACAAACATTATCCACTTCTGTGAAGCAGGGACCATGTTTCTCCCTATTCTCCATGCTGGTTGGACGGACATTGCTTTTAGTTGACTTCCTAATAGCTGATATAATTACAGCCATTGGCAGTGATTAATAACCAGCTATTAGTGTAATCGCACGTTTTCCATGACCGTCAGGAGCGAATGAATCCAGCAATGAAGCTCAGGTTACCAGCAGCAAGGAAGCAAACTCATGTGGTTTTGTTTGCTGGCAATAAATTAACTGGATATATGGAACTACGCAAGAGAAACTCCAATGCTAGTAACCAGATCTCTCACCCAGCTTTTTTTAAGCCTTAGCAAGATGACTATGCAATTTAATTTCTGCCTTAGACAGCTACAAAGCTATTTGACCGAACTGTACCAAGTAAGTTCAAGAACTTGTCCTGAAAGGAAATCACCCATAAAAATGGGAGGTATAAAATGGGAAAGAATTAAGTACCTAATTTTTGCCCCAAAAATGGTGGGCCCTAATTATTTGGACATATGGCTGCCCTCCTCCCAGAGCTCAAAGGATCATATTGATTATATCCTGGTCTCATCTGGCTGCCACTTTATATTATTTACAGGTCTACTTAGCACTGAAATACTAAAATATAATGTTAACCTAGTGTACAGGGCACAAAAGCAACTTGGGCATGAACATGAGCGTAAAATGACACACAAACGTGCTGCTCGTGTGTGTGTGCATGTACAAAGAGTGACCTCTCTGCCCCAAACGCACACACGACACTGGGTACAGTTTTCCCCACGCACTGCCCTGTCTGTTGGTAGGAAAACATGGATGGGAGAAGCAGTTCCTACTCCACTCACAACTGGTGGTCCCTAACAGTCCTCCCAGCCCAGCTCGGTTCACTAAACATCTACAGATATTAACATCTTTGCTTCCCAACTGCAGACCCAGAGACAAACCACTCAGAAATCTGCTGTGCTGGATTTAAACAAGGCTTACTGTTTCCTTACTCTGCCTCCTTTTCTCTCTTCCTCCCACCTGTTTTTTGGAGAAGAGCAATTAGYGTTTCCCCAATCTCCTGGAAAGATACATTTAGTCCTTTCTTGCCTCTGGACAAGAATTTCCTGGGACACCATCCAGAGAGGACTCCTAGCTTGACAGCTAGTGAGCTTGCATACCCCGCCAGAGGCTCATCTGCTGGCTCCACAGACAGCATCCGACACAGCCGAAGATCTTCCACTTTTCCTCTGAATAGAGCATTTAGCATCTGTGCAACCCTGGCACAGCAGCAGTGAGCCATGATTCAGCAAAGGCCGGTGGATCTGCTGGCAGGCACGCAGGGCCGCCTGGTCGCAGGGCTGACTGTCGCCCCACTTCCCGCTGACCTGCCAGCGCCAGGGCTTTTCAGCACAAAGAAACGGCCGGGTGTTTTTCAGAGAAGCTGATCATCTTGCTATCTGTCTGAGCTTTGTAAGAAGGCCTTTAAYGCTGTGCTCACAGCCGGGCAGAGACAGCCCCCGTTCCCAATGAGCTCCATGCATGGCAGGATTCAGCCGTCTCAGAGCTAAAGGACTAGAGGTGGGCTCAGGAGGATGCAGCCATTAATTTTTCAGAGACAAGAGAGAAAGAGCTGCCTTTTCTGTTACAAGGAAAAAAGCACGACCAAAAGCCACAAAGATCCATGAAAAAACTACTCAATGGGACCCTGAGAGCACCTGAAACCTGGCTGCACATTACAAAACACCCTGGACACTCATTCATTTGGACACGGTGGTTCTGGGGGCTGATGCACAGTTTGGTATGGAGAGCAGAAGCACCTCCCAGCAGAAGAAGCACTATGTCCTCCCGCCGTGTCTRCAGCACAGCAGGCAGAGGAGCAGAGTCACTCTGCGACTGAGCCACTGTGTGCAGCAGTCAGTGGTGGAGAAGAACAAAAACTCCTCAAACTGGCACGAGCCAAGGGGCAGGGAGGGGGATCCAGCTCCCACATGGTTCCCACAGCATCTTGCTTTTAGCTGAAGAAATGCCCACTCAACAGATGCCTTTCTCACAAGCGCTGCCCCTCCCGTGCAGCTTGGGAAGCATTTCCTACAGCTTGCCCTCCAACGCCTGGCAGGGCTGAGATTTAAACCCATTACAATAGGGCTGATGAAATTTCATCAGCACCAGATAAGCAAATAAATAACATTAAGCGCACAAAGCAATTCAATGGGTAAGTACGAGTGAGCCGCCACCACCATTATCTCTAAGCTGCAAAGCTCTCCCAGCAGAATTTGAAATACACAGGCCATATAATCATACAGTCCTATTCACCAGGAACATCATCTATAAAGACATTTTATGCCTCTCCGATAGATGCGGAACTTCATTCTCTCCCTCCTTCTTTTTCATCCATTGTAAATGTCAGCTAAAAGCATTGCTCAGTCAAAACCGTACTGATGATGCACACAGTTTTGGGACAGATCTGTCTGGTTGAAACCAAGAAGCAAAACTGAACTGCCTATATGCAAAACCCTTCTTATTCTAGTTGGGAAAGTCTCAGCTTTGCTTCAGGTTTTTGCTCAGGTAATAAATTCATATGACTAAAGAGAAGTTAAACCTTATTAAAACTGCATATTTTAGATTAGACCTTTTAAACAAAGATGGTCTGAAAATTGCGCATTTGAAAAACTACTTTGAAATTTGAAAAAAGTCTGTAATGATAATCCTATTTGTTTTTCAAGTGGGGGAAGGAGAAATCCCTCTTGGGGAAAAACATAACATTAAGGGGAAAAAATGTTCTAAAAAACTGTAAAACCAGCCCCACCTTGAAGCAATGGCTCAGTAATGAATAATTACAGCAAGGATAGCTGTGCAGAGATAAACTTCAGCAGCACCCTCTGCATGACAGATAAAGCACAAACCCTCCTAAGAATCTTATCCATTTCCAGCAGAACTATTCTTGTTAACCAGGGACACTATCTAAAAAGCAACAGCCTATCCCATAATTAACAGCTCCTCCAAACCTCACATTTTTCAAACCCGCAGCCCGCCTTTCGAGAGAAGAGGCATATCGAGCAGTCATTTTGAGCTGCGCAACAAGGCACATGAGGAGGCAAGTAGGGGGGCAAAGTTTTTATTGCCAGGAGGAGGAGAAACCGGCTGATTTCTGGCAGTGCAGACTCAGCCCACCAGCACCTCTGGTGTTTGCTCTGTATGTGCAACCTAGTTAGGACCCTGAGCATAAATCCAGTTTGTCCAAGAGGTGAGTTTAACTGATGACAGCCCAGCCGTCTCCTGCCACCAAATGCAATTGCTTTGCCATTCGTGTTGGTGTTAAGATGAGACGCGGGCTGGCACACAGCGTATTTCACTCCCAGGCTTGGAGATGCTTTCCCAATGATAAAGGATTACAAAACAGTGGCCTCCAAGCCTCCCAACTGGTTTGAGTTGAATATTGCCATCCCCACCCTCAGACTGGTGTAACCTGGAGAGGAGCAGATATTCCAATTTGCTGTAACCGGAGTGGGCTGGAGGTGTGCATGGATCCATTGGCGGAGCAGAGGGAGCGCGGGGTGGCTCGTGGCATTCAGGCCACCGGGCGACTCTGGATGCACTTCTTCACGACTCAGCCAGCTAAGCTCAACACTGCGGTAACCAGGAGCAACTCTCCCAGCATTTGAACAGCATTTCACGGCTGAACCGGGCCCCAGAACACTCCCAGCAGGCCTGTGTTGTACAAAAAGGGGCTAAAAGCCAAAATAGCAATTTACACCCCAAAGAGCCCAAAGCATGCAGGACCACATAACCAGTAAGGAAAAGCCTTAAGTGAAATGATGCAAACCTTTAACAGCCATCGACAGCACTGAAGTTTAGGTCAGGAAGTGACAGCTGTTAGTCAGCTCAAGGTCCACAAGACATTTAAAGAGAGAAAAAAAAAAAAATTTTCCTTGTGGAGTTTGGCACGATACTGAAAGCAACATCACTCCTCTCACAGGAGGTTGCAGAGACCTGACAGTAAAGCCTATCAGCTTTATGTGATGGTTCCCACACTGCCTGCAAAACCACGCACCGCCTTTTGTCCAACACCCACAAAGGTCTCCATGCCAGCCCGCAGCCAGCCTGATTCTGCTTCGTTTGCAAGATGCACTGGTTGTGAGTCAAGACACCAGAGCCACATCCCTGACACCGTCCTGCATTCATGCCCAGGAGAACTGAGCCAGAAATGAAAGCACTGCTCTTCTGCTGCTGCCCATCCTGCAAATTTATTTTCTAAATAGCTTGTTAGGCTTGAAGGCATCAATAAAATGGCTTGGTCTGGTCTGACAGCAGAAGTAAAAGCTACTAGAGCACAGCTGGAGTGGCACTGTTTAGAGTAAAGCCAACTGCTCAATTCATGGCAACCTCCCACCACARCACAACCCACACACGTGAAAACTGGTCCAAACGAAACAACTGCTGCATCCTTCCTCCAAGAGGAACTGTAACAACGGCTACGAATACTATTTCATAAAGAGGGAAGGAGAACGGGGAAGGCCTATGCAACCCAGGATTAAAAGAGAGAATTAAATCAATAARTGAACGAAATACAGGAGAAGTTCCCGGCTAGAACACATTTAAGCCCTGTTTATAGGGCATAAACCAGCCCCGACTGTTGGAAAGAAACTTCTCCTGTAAAGCAGCATGTTTCTCCTGCCTGGTGATCCCTCTGCGCTGCAGACCACGAGGCCACACGGTGTCACACAGCCCCATGCCCACTCTGCAGCAGCAATTCCTGCACAGCCAGTGAACAGGCACCCCAGACATCTTTCAGGAGTGCAGTCAGGACACATCACCACCAGTGCAAAGACACAGCAGAGCCCGCATTCTGCTGCCGCTCAGGCTAACCACCAGCAAACCACCCACAAAGCCTCCAGCACTCTCCGCCTGGGAAGATTTAGATCCCAAATTAAGTTGGGCAGGCCAAAGTCTTAATCCCTTGGCAAACGTTTTCTTCGCAATGAAAGGTAAATAAAATCAGGGCTGAAAACAACGTACCCTATTGAGAGTGGCCCAGCAGCAGAGAGGGAAGAAAGCAGATGCCGAGGACCACACAGCTGTGCTTCGGTGGTGCTCAGCCTTGCATAATCTGTGCCAGACGACATCATTAGCACTGTCACAAAGGAGCACGAAAACGCATCCCCGCAACCCTTCTGGTGCCAGGAGATGAGTGCTCCCACGATGCCCGTCCAAGGGAAGTGGGCCAGCAGCTGCACCCCACTCACCCGTGGGCCCAGCAACACGCAGGGCTACAACCACAGCCCAAGGATCAACGGGACACAATCCAACAGCGGCCGTTTCTGAACGGCTGCAGGATTATCCCTGATCACAGAGGAAGAGGTAGAGTCTCAATCTGCAGCAATTCAAACTGCGCAGCTCCAGGGATCACGAGTCTGGGAACTAATGGCTCAATTTACATACGCACAAATCCCAAAATAAACTAGGCGTTGGCAGATCTGTTTGCGGCTGGGTGCGGGGGGTTACYAGCCACAAACTGGTAAGAAAACAGAGGAAAGAGAAATTTCAGCAGAAGGCGAGTGCAATGCTTTGCGAGATACTGGCTGGATTTGCACACTCTGTACTCATCACTGGGTCCAACTGAGCAGCTCCATCTTTCACACCAACCACAAAATGTCCAAGCAATCACCCAGCTAATTTCCAGACACAGGCAGAGTAAAGCCTCTTGGCTATTGCGTCTTGTGCTCAGCCACAGCAGTGTCTTCCTTCTCAGTTATTTAATCAGTAAGGGCAGTAAGCATCCACTCTTGTTACTTGAAAATGAAAATTCAACAAACACGAGCTATCTGAGCTATCTAAGTGTTACCTCTGAAAGGTGATCAAACACAAACAGGGTTTCAAAAAAAGCATCATTCCATCTGAATTACTTCATTAAAATGGAATGACAGCCTCGTGAAATAACATCAGCCTGAAAGGCTGTTCATAATTCATAAGCAACTTCCTTTTCATCTCCTTTGGGTACTTTTCCAAGTACTGTTTTTCTGAGAAGCTGACAGAGGAAAGAATATGGACGGTGATCTCATTAATCGCAGGCACTGCCTAATACGTAGTGAGCTGAGAAAYTGCATGGAGTTTCAAGTTATCTGGTCAAGAGGCTAGAAAAACTTCCTTCAGGTTCAAAGACAGACAAATGCCTCTTAGAACAATAGGAGGGAGTTGCAAAAGAAATAGTCTCAAAAATGCATCCTCCTCCTTTTTTTTTCCCCACATTTTTTCCATATTATAGTTCAAGTGACTCCTTGAGGGACCTGGAACTTTTGACACCTTTCCTTGGGGGCAGGACACCTTCCATGCAGACGTGAGATGGGTTTGGGTTCATAGCAGAACAGCTTTGAGACACAGGAGCCTCATCACAGCAAGGGTGGTCACACTGGCTTCATGCACACCCATTTGGGACCCGAAGGTTACGGAGACCAGGCAATAAACAACTCCCACACCAGCTAATGACATATTACCAAATCTGGAAAGGAGATGGGGAGAGTGGTAACACTGAGGGCTGAGAAGCCCCAAGCAATGAGATGCCATGATTCTGTACAAACAGCATCAAAAGGGAACAGAAAAGCTGGGTTCAAAGACACAAGAGCTCAGGGAACCATCAGTAAATAGCCCTTACAAATCTAACCTCTCCACAGCCAACAGCTCTGCAAGCTAACTGCTGGGGGTCACCAGCTGGCAAAGGTCTCCAGGGCATGCTCGTGGCTAGAGAAAAGCCAAGGGATACTCACGTGCTGACAAGTTCCTCAGTGTTGCTGAGAATTAAACTAACAGAATTTGCCATCCCAAATCAGCTTAGGTCCAGTTCAGCAGCTGCCTCCAAGCAGGGTGGCAATTAGGAGACCAGATTATCCAGGCACACAACTCCAGCCCACGGCCCGAGCTGCAAGAGTAGCTGGACTCAGGAGATGGGAAATGGTTTTATCTGCATGTCTCTTCCCTGCCCAAATAAAAGGGCACCACAAATGTGGCCTCTTCCAGGAAGAGGAACATGCTGGGAATCACTTGAGGGAACATACACAAGTGTTTTGCAATGTAGGAATATTAACCCTAAATCTTGCATCAATTGCTATTGACAGAAGCACATGGTGGTATACCAAAGACATCATTATTCCCATCTTCCCTGCAAGGGGAACAGAGATGAAAAGGCTTGTCACGGAGCAGGCTGGGGACAAACCAGAGTAGAAGCCAGGCCCCACAGAAACCACAACCTGCGTGCTCCCAGCTGCACTGCTCTCCTTCAGCAGGCCTCTCTGGAGCAGCACTTGAGTAGAGAAACCAGAGGAAGCTCCTGAGGGACGCTACGGGAACATAAGGGCAGCAAGGCTCCACCTTCACCTCACCTGAAACCAGAGCACCTCCGTGTCAACCTGCAGCATCTACTGCCGCTATTAGTGTCTTCCTTCCTTGATCTTTTACCCCTTCTTACCCTTCTTTTTCACTTTTTGTCTGGCTTATCTGAGCAAGTCAAAACCAACCTTTTGCAACACCACTATAGCAGGCCCCCCCACCCCAGCTTTCTCTGTGCACTCACAGGAGGGCGTTTAAGGGCGACTGCTGCCCAGGGAGGTGTCAGCACTCCGGATCACCCTTCTCATTCCATACTATGATGCAAAGATCAGGCTGTCTCTAAGTCCACTAACTTTAGCTAGATTAAAGCTCTGATCAGAGGGGCTTACACGGCAGCAAAAAAGGAAGCAACAGTAGTTTTAAAGCTTGCCCTGTCTGTTCAGCCGGCTCTTTGTGAATAGAAGGAAGAGAAGCCTCTTTATCAGGGATTTACTAGGCTACCTTCGGATTTCTTCCCAGCCCCCTGCTAGAGTATCTTGCAGTCGTGCATTTCACAGAGCCATGAGATGGTCTATGGGTGGATAAATTCTTCCTCCCCCAAAATCCTGCTTGCTTGGGAAGCCTTTAAGCAGTTGAACACGTAGAGCGGATCAAAGAGAAGGCAGAAGATCTTATTTACCAGCTAATTCTCTTTGATTCTTCCCATCTCAGGCTCAGCCCAACCTGCTGGAAATCAGAGCATCTTCCCTGCTGCTGCAGGTTTTAAGGCGGGCTTCACCAGCATTCAGGCTTGTACGAGTCATTATTCACTTAACAGAAAATGGTGTAAGCTTAATATTTCCCCTGCACTGCCTTTCAAAGGCCACACTGCATGCTGAGATGTGGCTGAACTGCTACGCATGGCAGTACGGCAAAGTCCTCGGGCAGTCTCACTGGTTGCTGGGAGGAGCTGCTCCCCCGGCCTGTCCGCCACCACCGAAAAGAATCCAGCAGGGAAGGAAACACATCATACAAGTCAATGCGTTCTTAGCATGTTACTTTCCAGCAATAGCAGAAAAGTAATGTTAATGTGCGCCTGGATGGGGAGAGGGAAAAGAGGAAAGAAAAGTTCCCAAAAATGCCGCTGGAGTCTTAATGAATTAGGACAGTTGACAGCATGACAGCGTTCTGCCCCATCAAAAGTCTCCTTTACCTTGGCTGGCAAATTACACCGTGAGGAGGAAGAAATTGCTTTCCTGAGAGATTGCATTGCCCGAAGAAAGAAAAACAGACATCCATCCCCACTAACTGATGGCTGCCACACTCCCCTCTGTCGCTCACGCGGAGCAATTATAAAGGATGTTCCCATGATAAACAGTCAAGGAAGGTCCCTTTCACACAGCAGTCGGTGGTAAAAGGAGCCTGGCAGGGCTCATCTGGTCTGTGGACACTTGCAATCTACCGCAAGCAGGACTATTAGTGTGGCCAGCAGTTTCTCACGGTTATCACAATTTTCTTCATTAATATGAGGTCAGAAACAAACTGACAGGACTTATTTCATGCTCCAGTGGGTACCACAACACATCCCAGGACAGGGAAAGGCTTACAGATACAGGATCACCCCCATTTTCCTGAACACAGCCAATTTGGGAGGGCACTGAGCACTGTCACACCCTTCTTGGGTTGCCAGACAGAGCTCCTGAAATGTAGTTCAGTCAATCAAAGAGCTGAAAAATACCCCAAAACTCACTCTTTATTAGCCAGCCAGACACCAAACACCCTCAAACAAACAGGAGGGTGAAAACACCCATGCTGGCTGATGAGACAGCATGGAGCCGAGCTCTCAGACGGGCGCTCACTCCACCTAGCAGGTGTGGGATGTGATCAACCGAAGCGCCAGATAAAAGCATTTCTAGCAGGTTAGTGAACAGCGACTCCTTGAAAGCAGCTCTGCTGTTCATCTTACACGAGCTCGCCAGCACCGTCTCCATTTTACAACCTACTGCTTTGCAGCACAGCTGTGTGCTGTAGGACCCAGCAGAGATGACTGCCAGTGCGAGAACCAAAGCTCTGCTAATTTCCTTTCTCCGCAGGCTTTTGTAGTGGCACACATAAAACAGCATCCATTTGGTGCATCAGAGCCACGGGCTAGAGAAATGTCTGAAACCTGGTGTGAACATGGGATCAAATAAAGGCCCTGAGCCATCTGCAGAGTGCACACACCATCGGCACACTCTGCATTGAAGAGTTTAAGTTAAACGTTCTGCATTTAAGTGCAGAGTCCACTGCAAGGAAAGAAACCCCCTACAGTACTCAGCCACCTTCCTGCCAGTCCCATGAATCTTTTCTTTCTTTGCTGCAGGAGAAAACAGCCACCATCCACTTTTCCTGCGGTGCACAGAACCAGAGTCCCCAGGGACACACAAGCAGRATTAAGCCTTCCTGTGCTGGGAAGGGCCACGTCCTGCACTTCCCAGGAGCTGCTCTAGCCAGCTAGTCTCAGTGCAAGCAGTGAGCAGGCTGCACACCAGCTTTCTTCCCCTACCCTCTCTATGTGCAAAGGCAGACAATGCTGCTGTGTTTGGTGCTAGGCTTAAAGGATGCTGACACTGAGAAGAAGAGATCAATGCGCAACCAGAAGCCTCATAAATTAATAGAATTTAATGAGAAGGAAACTTCACTTACACCTGTAAATGGACTTGAAGATCTGGGTACTTGCTATCGTCTTCCACCTCAACCAAGCTGGTAACACGTGTGCATGCGGTACAGCACCACAGGAAGGGCCCAAAATATGTGGTGAAAAAAGTAGATACCTTGGCCTCAGAGCAACAATGTTTTGATTGTGGAGAGATCCAGAGAGTGAGGCCCCTACCTCAAAACTGGGCAGAGCAAGGCTGCAATTCAACAAGACAGACCACACTGCTTTGTCCCACTCTTATTCCTTACACCACCAGCACTGCTCCAACACCCCACCAGGAGGTGGATCAAGGCACTAAACCAGTAGAAACTGAACCCCTCACAAGCAGAAGTTGTGTGTGACAGCAGTGCTATGGGTCATCTCACCCTGGCTTTGGAGCACCAACGTAGCAGAGGGGGAAAGCATGGGAGGCCAGTGCYGTGCCAGCACCAGCCGCCATCCAGCTGCACCTTGAGCCCCTCCAGGTTTTGCCTCCGACTTGAAAAAGATGCTGTCAAGACACAAGGTGTGTGTTTATCGCTTACTTTGATCTCAGCTGCTCCTCTTTCTTTGATTTCACAGTGCTGACAACATTTGCTGCACCATGACGGAAGTTCTGTGAATATTCAATGCTGCCACAGTAATGAAGATATTAAATATAAAAGATTCTTCATGCTACAGCTCTAGCCTACAARTGCGAGCGATCCTAGTCAGAGTGGGTGGGACAGAACCAGGAAAGTGCTGTGGACACTAACATTGCGGGAGATTTTCTCAGGGCAAGGAAAACATTCAAGGTATCTTCTCGGATTGGGCTTTCGTTTCTTAAGTTATTTTGAGCTGTTTCAACACATGGATAGAAATTAAAACGATGACAACAGCACCATCTGCTCCACCTACTGCCACACCACCGTGGCTGGCATCGCTCTTGCAGCAACAGAAAGCCCGTCCTAGGGAAGAAGCCAAGTCAGRGGAGTTTTCTTAGGGAGCACTATTTTACTTCTACAGGTTTCAAGCCTGCAGAGCTCCTGGCTGCAAAGATTGCCGATGCAGAAGTGGTCTACAGTGTGGTACAGGAGAGAAGCTTCCACTACTGCCACAAGGAACAGGGAGGGAACAGGCAGGGTGTCCAGGCAGTTGGGTTAAGCAGCGATGCTCACAGCTCTCAGCGGTGGCAAGAAGCAACAGTATTTATTAAAAACTAAAAGCAGCATTTTTTAATTAAATCTGTATCAGAAGGGGCAGTAAGAAGATAAATGCAGAAAAAAAATCCTAATCTGGAGGAGCTCAAGAAAAAAAAAAAAAAAAAACCATCAGCAGGAGAGCACAGCCTAGGGATGAGTGCATCATTCAACTCCTGACAGAGAGGGCAGGGACTGGGACATGCCAACCAAGCCAGTGAGCGATGGGGAAATAGGTGGGCACCCCAACAGGTTCACACCTCACTGAGCACCGGGAAGTTGCTGCCCCAGTCACAGGGAGTGGCTGATCAGAGTGCTCATGGGCTGCCACGGTTCCACCAAGGGTACTGGTGCCTGTTTTAGCTCCGAGTTTCATACACCATGCCGTGAACAGCAAGTGAGAGATGCGGTGGGAGATGGTAGTGTCTCCTGATACCCAGCACAAGCTAACAGAATTTGAGAGCCAGAGCTCTTGCTTCTAAAACAATAAAAACCCAACAGAAGCTGCATTTGTACCTTTATTTTTTCATAACGAGGGAGCACAGTTTGAACCATGCTGAGGCACAAGACAAGGATTTTCAAGTGAGTAAGGATGCTCAGCAAATAAAAACCTTTATACACAAAACACATCCCTACTGAGCACTCAGGTGTCTCTCTCCAGCTGGTCTTTGCCCAGTTTGGGCCACTCTGGATGACAATCAGGTAGCAATCTGTCTTGCTTTGATTCTAGTTTTATCGAGCCGATGAGCAGATTTGCAACAAAAGCAGATGCAGGCAGCATGAACAGCGACAATCCACATGGGAACCCAGACCATAAATTCAGCCAAAGAGTTGTAAAACCATTATTTCCCCTCCCAACCCAAAGGCTAAAGGAGGAGCAAGTTTAAAAATCAGAATCCACGTGCATTTCGTCCTCCCCACGAATTAGCTGGCAGCCCAGTTGGTGCCCATCTTCCTTTCCACAGGGAAGAAGAGTGGAAATTGTCCAAATTTAAGACTGCCCCAAGTCTAGGAATTCAGGCTCAATCTTCCCCAGTACATTTGTTAAAAATAAATGAGGTGCAATCAGTCTCCTCAGGGATTTTATCCCCTTTCAGCTCTAAATGCAGCTCTGCTGTCACATGTATGATATGTATAAAAGGACAGCCTGATTCAGAGCCTTACTTCTTGCTTAAAATAATATTGCTCCTGGTCTCAGGTTACGAGGCATCCATTCATGTTCAGTAAGGTCACAGGCTCTCTCTAAATCACTAATACAAAGGCTGGAATAAACAGAGTTGCCGGTATTTCCGTAGTGCTTCTTTTTATTGCAGTGCATGAATAGAAACAGACTATTTGAAGAGGCTCTGACCACACCTAGAGCCACAGCGCTTTGTCATTCCTTATCGAGGGAGGCAGAGAGCAGTCTACTGCCGATGGCAGACGCTGGCTTCGGTTCTCACACTGACATCAGGCAGCAACAAAGCAAACCCCGCTGCAGCCCGGCAGCTTTACCCATCTTACAGGACTGCCCATTTTCACAGATGGGAAGCGTTCAGGGCATTTCTCTCCCCGCAGACTACAGGACTTTAGGGCCTAGCGATCCTTACTCAGTTCCAAAACTCATTTTATACACACTGATCTCCCTTCAGCATCACCCGGGTATGCCCAGTTCCCTCTTGCTAATGAGGACTTTCTAGTATTTCACCCAGGCCATTTCAAGCTATTTTGCAGTAAGCATTGGTAAGGTGCTTTTTATCTGCACACAAACACTGCTACAACCACAGTACAGGATTCTTCCATTTAAGAACTTAAGTGCCAAGAGGCTCTTGGATGTTGATAGAGCAAACAAACCCATGGAGTCAAAAACCCCTCCATAAGGGGATTACATGAGCAACAATAACTAATGAAACATGCTCTGGAGCTGAGCACGGACTTCAGACAGCTGTGACAATAAACCCTATTATTAGACACAGTAAAAGCAGTGACATATTTGAGAGATTAAGCATTAATAAGTGCCTTCACATTACACAGTATTCACGACTCTCTTCCCCTCTCGCCTGGAGGAACCTGAGGGAAGGGAGGAGCTGGCAAGGTAATTCAGTTAACACTAAAATAGGGGAAAGGCAAAACTCATGCAAAGGAGGCTACAAAACCATAAAATAAGGATGCAGCGATGACAGCTCAGCAGTGCTGCAGATGAGAGATTCCCAATGCTGGAAGCCCAGTACATCCTGCAGGGAGCTGGGCCCCATCTTGCTCTCAGCAAGTCCAGTTGCCGAGCTCTTGCCCAAGGCAAGGGCCAGGCAAGCAGCGGCTGCCTCAGCGAAGAGGCCCCTGGGGCACTGCAGAAGAACATGGATCTGGGTCTGCCAGGCAAGATTTAAAATGGAAGGGAAAGAGGAGAGGAACAGGAAAGATTGATGAGAAAGGAAAGGAGACAGGACAGCATGCTCACGTGTGCACATGGCGCTTGGATTTGGCAGGTGCCCAAGATGCACACACTGCTCAGGATGAGAACAAAACCTGGGAGCATCATGGTGAACTCCTTTCTCCAGCTCACAGTTGCCCTTTATTCAGATCATTTGTCCACCACCACAATCCCTGCAAGTCTCCTCTTTGCAAGCCCCCGAGATTCACTCCCTTTGACACAGGACAGGTCCAATACCCTCATTTTAGTCCCACCCTTCCTGAATCTGTTCTCTTGCTTACTGATGGGCAGCGATTACAAGCAACACCACAGTTTGAGCAGTAGATCTTTAGCTGAACTTTCACCTGCTTTCCTTTTTGTACCCAACAGCAACATTTATTATTTCTGCTTGCATATGCCTGCCAGGCTCTCCATTATTACACCAGAAGATGCCAAGGGACAAGCATGTAGTTTTCTGTCCAATTTGGAGATGTCCATTGTTAAAAGCTACTTCTACAAACCCTTCCAGCTACCTCCAGGGCAGCATCGTTTGTCATTGCTGATGAGGCAGCAGTTAAAACCACATATAAAGTAGTAACTTCAGAGGGCAGAATTTGCTTAGGGTAAAGTCTGCCCTTGAATTCAAAGTAAGTGGGAGCTGAAAATGAACCACAAAAAGCAATTCTGACTTCAGATTAAATCCTAGCCTTGGGCTCACTAACACCCAAAGTCTGACACCACAAGCTACAGCTACTGGCAGAGAGCACGTGAAGCTCCACTTCTGTAACATGACCACATGAGCCAGCTTCATCACGGGTCTCACCTTAAACCACAAAGGTAATTCAGTCCCAGCAACTCTTAGCCCATCACATCCAGGATCTGCAGTGGGAGGGTAACAAAATACTCAGCACCTGCATGGAGCTAGTCAGCACTTTGTACAAGGTGGGTCGGCATTAGGAAACGAACACAAGCCACATTTACATCTCTTAGGTTTCTTTTACTTCTGACCACACCAAAGTCAAGTACACTTTCAGATAAAAGTTGCATACAGATAAAAGTTTTTATACAGAGGCTCCTCTTGCCAGCCTGCACTGACACATAACCCTGAGAGTTCACAAAAGGCTAGAGCTACAAGCCAACCTCCAGGAAGCTCATCCTGCTGATTATCCCTTCTCTTGGGAAAGTCTCTTCCAGCACACCCCTTCCGTCATCGCTGTGTCCTCAAACTAACCACACAATGAACACACCCACCTTGAGCCCTGCAAACCAGGACAGGAACATTTTGTCACCTATAAGCCCAGTGCAAGCAAGTTTCCAGCCTGGACGCACGGTTCTGACACTGTTGTGCAGACGTGCTGCTGATCRCCACTCCCAAAGCCCTCCTGCTACCATACCTCTGGTCATCGAGGTCCAACAGCCCCTTCCCAGGACAGGGACGCAGGGAGAAGACAGTAYGCGCATATCCCCTCAGCCCTCAGTTAGCTTTACTCCCTCTCTTTGGCCCCCTTCTTGTCCCCCTTCCACTCGCATCTTGCTGCATCTCAGCCTGACGAGAGCTCAYGTGGTCCCTGTGCTCACCACCCACCACTGGGGAATAATCCCCTTCACCCTCTGCCAAAGGCTCACCCTGCTACCTGGATATGTGAAGCCACAGCAGCCAGCCAAGACAAACATTGCTTGCCCATCACTTTGCCTCTCATCTTCACTGTGACAGACCTGCTCCGCCCTCAACTCAACTGAGAACGTGCACAGCAGGCCAGATGTGTTCCCTGCACCAGGAAGCTCACGTGAAGTGACATTTGAGAGAAAGAAGGAGCAGAGCTGCTTGTGAGCAAGACACACACACCTTTATGGCAAGATCAAGCCAGGACACTCAGGATCTAAGTCAAGCTTTGATCAAATAGAAGATGAAATGTTTCTTAGGCAGGGAAGAATTTCACCACTCTGAACACACCCCTACTTCTCCAATTTCAACTTCAGAAGGGCATCCCAGCAAACACTTCTTCCCAATGTATGGAAGACAGTGGATTTATCTCAAAAGCGGATCTCCAGGCCAGYACAAACGTGCATGTTGCTGAGCTGGATCATAGGAGAGGCTTCTTTAGATTTTTTGAGCCATTTACAAACACCTCAAGGAATTTCATTCTGCAGCAAGTGACTTGAAACACTGATGAAATCCATCTGAAATTACATCAGGCACTTCCAGGCAGACAGCCTGGGACAGGAGCTGGTGGGGAGCCACAAAGTGAAATGCTGACAAGTGGCAGAAAGCCCTGCAACTCTGCAGCACACGGCATTCAAAGTCACACACACGCTATCCAAAACCATGAATACAAGTGGTTTCATCACCTCTCTTGTAAGTGCTGAAGTTTCTCTGTGAACAGCAGAGTTTAATACAGTCCTTCTTCCTATGGACTTGTATAATCTGTCCCTTAAGACTGCACCTCAACCCGCAAAAACCCCCATCAGCCTTCATCCTTCCCCTGTGCCTTAGAGCATCATCACAGACAGCCGAGCCACAGCCCACTTTGAGTAACGCACACACTGACCAGCCAAACAGGACAGCTCAGGGACAAATCCACCTGCCTTCCCAGGGCATTAGTGGTGCAATCCCACCAACCACTCCAAAGCAACTCAAGAAGAGTACTGAGGGAGGGCAGAGAGGCAAAGATGGACAGAGTGATACCAGAYCTGCTCTAGGAAGAGAGGTCAGGGCAGGTACAGTGGGGAGGCTGCGAAGATGGAAATAATTAGCCCAACTGCAGCGATAATCCTTTTAGCTTAACAGAAGRTATCCCCTGGTGCTCCCTTTCCTTGGATATTTAAAGAAAAGACACTGAAAACTGGAGCCACACCACAGGTAATGACTGCCTTTACTAATCAGACTGCTTGGAAGGAAAAGGGAACAAATCAGTGGATTGATTTCTGAGGAGCACGAAGAGCTCATTAGACTTGCAAAGAAAATCCACCCAAGTCTAAAGGCACAGATACATCTCCTCCAGACTCCAGTGTAAACTGCATATGCTTTCCACAGGCACTTTAAGAAACAGCCTACAACCGGCAGATTTCAGTGCGAAACAAAGCTCCAACTCACAGATGGAGGAGATCCATCCTGCTGCAAGAAGAGATTCAGAGATTCGTTCAGTCCCTCACAGCAGAGCTGTGCCCACCTTAAAAACCACACAGGGGGTTACCTAAAGGTCCACAATTCTCTGCTATATCCACCACATCCTAGGGTGATCTGCAAAGACAGCTTGGGATTGAGGGCTGTTCATGCTAAAAAGCCAGACGGGAGCAATGCTGCACAGAGCAGACACTCCACCACTTGTGCATCTCCAAGAAGAAGCAGTGATCCAAATTGAAGGCTGCACCTCTGGCAAGGCTGAGCCAGCCTGGTGCTCTGCAAGGTTTTGGCAGGGCTGTCTGCCACCAAACAGCCCACTGACCTCTGCCCAGGATCACTCATCCTAATTCTCTTCCCAGGACTGGTTTGAGATGAGTGGGAACATCTCTGCACTGCTCTGCAAGGATTAGCAATCCAGCTCAAGTTACTTCTGCAATTACCTCCTTTCTTTTCTGTCTCCATGGGTAGGCAGAGCCCTGCCGGCAACCTGTGCATTACAGCACTGCCTACTTTATTGATGAGCACCCCCAACTGCAAGGACATGCCCTTGGGGTGAGCCCCAGACACCATGCCAGCCCACATCTGGAGTCTAAACACCACAGTTAAGCAAGCAAAGCTCCTGAGGTAGAAAGCAGAGATTACAGTGGATGGGCAGAAAAACCTAGAAAGCCAGTCCAGCTCTGATGCAACTGCAGCACTAGTGAGAGATCCTCTGAGAGCTGCTGTCCTCCTCCCAAGACATCAGCTGGTGCTTCTCTGAACAGAGGCTGGGAACAGCCAAGATGCTGAGCCTGGAGCTCCCCCTCCACCTGGCTAAGGGGCAGGCACACAAGGGAAACAATCATCTCATCTCTGATTTTGTTTAAGTCTCAGCTGTTCTAACACAGCTAGAGAGGTCCATTTTGCTTTTGCAAGAAAGGGCTCACAGTGCTTTTTCAGACTACACAGGTCTGCAGACCTCAGAGCAAGCCATATACCCAGAAAGCACAACACATGACCCTGTTGTTCAGGGGCTGGTTGCTCCACCTGCATGCAGAGCCACGACCCTCCTAAACCTGTGCCATGTTCCAGCAGCTCCAGAGACAGCCCTGACATGCCACACATCCTCTCAGCATCACCCAGATGAAGGACCCACGAGTCTGTCACAAGTCCAGGGCAYTTCACTACGAGCTTCCAACTCTCACAGTCCAGCCCCACACCTACGTACAGCCAGCACACAGCCTAGGAAGCAATAAGCCAACCTACTAGCCGACTGACCTCATCAACCAGCAGGCTAAGCAAACTGGAAAATACTGGGAGCTGGGTGGAAGCCAGCRCCCTGATTCTTTCTTGACTAATTCATCAAGTGTCAGAGCATTGCTACAGCTAAACTAGCAGCACTCCCTCAAAAGATGCAGAGACAACAACCAAGCCTCATCAGAGCGCTAGGCTGGCAAAATAAGCTTATTCTGCTCCAGACAAACTCAAGTCTACAGCTTTCTTCCAGCTTTTGAATAACGTTCCTATTGGGGAAAAAAGGGAACGGCCACCCTCAGCACTTCCCCTCAGACACTGCTTCATGATCCAATTTTCAACGCTTCGCAAACCAAAAGGGATTTGTCTGGAAGTCTGGACGTGGACACACCCCAGCACTGGCATCTCAAACGGCAATGCCAAACGCCTGTACAGGCGCACACAGACACTCCGACAGGCAGAGCGGTTACAGTTGTGCTGCTGTAAGCGTCAGGACAATTTGTTACTCCCATGCTGATGAACGCAGGCTTTCAGAAGAAACGGCAGAGACACCATCTCAAAAGCATTTTCAACGTGGCTTTCCCCAGCCGTTTCTAACAGCCCCATGATGCTGCAAAGCCCAACTTCCAAATGAGGATATAAACGTCACCAAGGAGCAATTTGCTCTACTCCCCGCTACTACACAGTAAGAACCGCTCAGCTAAGCCCCAGCAACTATGCAAGGAGCAAGGTGGTACCCAAACACTTCCAAATCCCATGGCTGGCAAAACCCTGAAGAAAGACAATGATGCAACATAGATCAACAAGCATGCAATGAAGAACACGGTTCTTTGAAATGAAGCAGAGGAACATGAAAAGCAGCAGATTAAGACACCCACCTTACTGGCATGCTACGAGTGTCCCTGACTAGATACACCGGGCTCAGCCTCAACGTGGAAAGAGCAGTTGCAGTGTCACATTTCCCTCATTTTTATCCCATGAGGACTGCTCTCCTGGCCCATGGCTTTCGGGAAGGAAATGAGAAAGCTCCAGCACTACTTGTTCAGGACAGACAAATATGTTTACTTGGTCCAGCTGGGTCCTGCTGAAACTGCAGTTTATTAAGCACAGCTTGAATGAAATGCCTTGGAAAGAAAGAGGCCTGGAAGCAGAGGGCAGCAAGGTGAGACAGAGGAACTGATGCAGGGCGAGGAAGACTAAATTAGAAGCCTGACCCATAAATACTTAACACAGTACTTGAAAAGGGCGAGTAATGAGGGAGGGAGGGAGGGAGAGACACAAAACCCACACTATTGCACTTGTCACCTGCATCTTGTCACCTGAAGGGACTGGAYCCATCTCCTCTCCATGGGAGCTCCCCACAGGGCACACAGAGGTCCTGTCACTTCTGTCCTCATCTCAGCTAATCCCAGCTGATGAAGGATAAATGTCCATATCTTATCTGTGATGCCACCTGCCCCTTCCAGAGTAGCTAAGAGCCTTGCTCTCCCAGGCAGAGACCACATCATCTTGATGTGTCTCATGTTCATGTCGGATGGGACCTTTGCAACAAGTTCACCTGAAAGCTGCAGATCAGCAGCGAGCTGTTCCAGAGCAGGGCTGAACAAATGGTCCTCTTTTAGAGAGAAACACTGGACACCTCCATGCACACACTAATGGCCTAATAACCTTTTAAACCAAACAGAGCTTGCCAGGTTTCATTTTAAGCTCTATGTGTTCAAGACTCAACTGTCCTAAGAGCCTCTCATGTCGCAATCAAGCCTTATGGAGGATGGAGTCCCAAGCAGCCAACCTCTGGGACAGGCATCACGTTTTCTCAGAGCACAAGAGCTGGGTCTCAAAAAACAAACCCCACCTGCATCTTAGTTCCACAAGCCTTCATTTCCAAGGGCATTCAGCAGCATGAGGTACCTCTGCTAACACTGGGGGATGGCACAGGGAAGTATGCCACAGCCATACACCTCCTTCCAAACATCATTATTCCATCTAGAGCAAGAATAAGAACATGCAATACTATCAGGTGTGAATTATCTGCCTGGAAAACCTCCATGCACTGCAGTTAAGTCAGCCAGCACCTTCCTCTTCTCCTTAGTTGCACATCTTAGGGGAAGAAACAAGCATTTTGCATATCAAGATGGAACAAAGTGTAACTGGGTTAGACTATTTCTCATTTCTAGAGAGAATAAGATTTTAACATTCCTTCTCTCAAGAGAAGCCTGTAAACGCCCAACTGAGAGCTGTTTTGATTGACCACCTTGAGAAAAAAATGCAAAAAATCTGAACTGCACAAGGAAAACCATTAAACACTCCAAATCTGAGGTATTGGCAGCAAAGGTAAAAACCCTTCATCGGATGTAAGAGGGCAGCCATTGCTCAACAGAACAAATTAGTGATTCTCGGTAGTGAATTTTGTTCCACTCATTCAGACATGCGTTAGACATCTGCCCAGATCCACGCAGATAAGCACAGGGCAGCTCAGGAATACGCTGCATACAAATTGCTGAAGTGACAGCTTAGCTCATCTCAGCTGCTCGTTCCAGCAAGCCCGTTTCTAAGCAAGACCAGCCTCTCGCTGCAAATGGAGCTGCACCTCGCGTGGTGGTACCACCAGCAAATGGAAGGAGAAACTCCCTTTAAAGTGATGGCAGCTGCCCTCTGCGAATGAACAACAGGATTGCATTTCTAGGTGTTAAAAAAAATCATCTTCCCTAACAGAATCCTCCCTTGTGCTAACACGGCAGACAGGGATGCAGGCAGAAATCTCCATCCCTCACCTGAAGTAAGTGGTTTCTACTCCTTATGGGTTTAATCGCTCCAAGCCAGGAGGGCAGGTGTGCCACGCAGCACACCTGGAAACACCTGGCAAGAAAACTTCCCTTTTCACATCTGTGAAGTTAGACTTAAAACAAAGAAACACCCAGCAACTAAAGGAAAAAAGGCAAACCCCAGAAAGGGGGCCAGCCCCACGCCCTGCCTGGTGTGATTTTAGGACAGGAAAGAACAGGCAGCACGGAAAGAGGCAAATGAAAGGGACAAGGGGGCAATTTCAGCACGACACGGGGATGCCTGCGAGGTGCGAGGCACATCCAGGGACCGCGGACACCACCAGTTACGCCAAGTAGCACCACCCCAGCCTCAAATCCACAGGGCTCGGCACCAGCATCCCCAGCCCGGCTGGAAAACACCCGGGGTTTAACAGCACAGGCACCCACCTTGGGCAACCGCGCTGTTAACGTTAAATATTGGAATCCCTTGGCCGGGCATCTGGGGGATACAACAAAGCAAGGCAACTCCGGGGCACCGTGACCTCAATAACGCTTGCCACCCCCAAATTTCAGGCTGGGCRTGGACAGCTCCGTTTTCTGAAACGCCTTTTCCTCATGGTTTTCTATTATTGATTAATTTATCTTTTTTAATTACAGCAGCCTCCCCCCTCCCCGAGGGCGGCTGCAGAAGATGGCACCGCGCCGGGGCGGGAAGGCGCTGCCCACCCCTCCTGCCGCAGCCCCGCCGGCACAGCCCCCGGCCCCACCTGCCGCAGGGAACGGGGCAAAAAAACGGCGAAAAAAGGGGAGAGAGAAAAAAAAAAAAAATCTGCCTCCCTCCCTCCCCACCGGCCACCCCGCCCCGCCGCGCACCTGCAGCCGGGCGGCAGCGCTGCCGCAGGGGACGCCCCTCGCACTGCTGCAGCGACCGGGCTGCCGAGGCGGCCCCCCGGGCAAASCGGCACCAGGGGGTGACACGCCCCTCCGCGGCGATTTTTTGGGCTGAAATAGCTGGGTTTGGGGTTTTTTTGGTTTTTTTCTCTCCACCCGTTTCACGCCTTCGGCGTGGGGACAGCGCAACGCAGCGCCGGTAGACCGGGGAGAGGGGGTCCGGCCGTGCAGTACCCCCTCCCACACGCCCCCCCTCCCGCCGTCCGGAGGCCATGCCCCTACCTGCCGCTGCAGGGGAGTCCGCACCGGAGCCGGGCGGCGAGTGACAGCGG
>JAYKAV010002860.1:23865-36006 GCA_035582835.1 Phoebastria nigripes | reverse complement strand
GGGGGGGGGTGTCTCCCCGGGGCAGCGGGCCAGGCTGGGTGCCTGTGCACCCCGGGGGACACCGCAGCACCCGTCCCCCTGCTCCCTGGGAGGGAGGTTTGTCCCCCAGCCCACCCGCGGCGGGGGCGGCTGCGGTGGGTCCCACGGTCGAGCTCTCCCCAGGAGCGCTGGTAGCTGTCCCTGCCTGCTCGGGCAGCGCCCAGGTCCTGCCCGAGCCAGGGCAGCGTAGGCGGGGGTGTGCCCGGGCAGGATGAGGCCCCAGGTGCTGTTCGGGCACTTCCAGGGATGGGGCAGGGGTGACAGCAGCTTTGCAGCCCCGGGCTGGAGCAGCCCAGGTGCTGGGAAGCACCGGAGGGGTCTGTCCGCAGGAGTTCCGTCGGCGTTCCCTCTCGCTCGGAGCTCGAACACCCAGCTGGGCCCTTCCTGCGCGGGAAGAGGCTGCTGAGCTCCTCGCGTCCCCTGGAGCTTCTTACCTTTATCATCTTAACACATATTTGCGTTTTTCCCTCTCTTTGCACTGAGCATCACGGCAATGTACCCAGACCCACCAGTGCTCCAGACCCAACTGTGGTGTCTGGGTCATGGTTTTAGGGGCTTATTTTTTTTCCTGGATGGAAAAGGGAGCAGCTCCCAGCTGAGAAGGGAGCTCGGATGCAGCCGGGAAGCCCTCGCCAGCGCCCTGGAGGTGCTCGGCTCCCCCCTACAGAAGGGGAGAGGGCCGTGTTGTGGCACGTTTTAAGCCATTCAGGTGTTGCAGYGCTGTGAGCGAGAAATTTTCCTCCTGCTTGCGTAAGGGTTTACGTGAAGGGCTGGATCAGAGGGAAGGATCCGGCGCTGGGGCGAGCGCCCTGCCTGCGGCGTGGTTTTGCAACGGCCCCGTGGTCCGTGGGGAGCGTGCCAGGGCGCTGTGCCGCCTCGCCGCCGTCCCGTGACGGGCACAATGGGACCTGTGCCCACCCTGCAAACAGCACCCAGCTCTCCCGGCGGGGCTGGCATGTGCGGCTCCGGGATAGACCTGTCCCTGCTCGCAGCCTTGGGCACCTAACAAGTCCAAAGCCTGTAATTGAGAGATTTATGGCTGCTCTGACCTTGCAAAATAGCTGAGTCAGATGGCGAAGGGTGTTGTGGTTTGTTTTTTTTTTTTTTGCTGCATTCCCTGGCTTTAAAAAAAAACGTGGGTTCCCGAAGCCTAGAAGCCCTCCTGCCACGGCCCCGTCCCGGCGCGAGGACCATCCCCAGGCTGCAGCGAGGGGGAGCAGCTGGTCCTGAGTGTGCACGGCACACTCGGGCTCGCTTCTCCGCGTCCTCCTCCCGCAGGAAGGCTGCAATATCCCCCGCTTCCCGAGGGCCGAGACGCCAGCCACGGGGGCCACAGCCTTGCCAAGCCTCGGGGGTGGGGGAGGCATGCAGAAGGTTTTGAACGTGCGAACCCTTTTTGGGGCTCTTGTTGCAAGCTTGCACCCCCTGTGCAGGGGGGATCCCCCCCCAGGTGTCCCTCCATGGCTACATTGGGCTCTGCTGCCTTCTCAGCTGGGGGGGACTGTCGTGGCGCATCTGGTCTTTGGACTTTGCTCCTTCTTGTCCCTTAATTTTCCAAGCGCAGGGAGGGGACGATCCTCCCTCCCTGAGGACACAGAAGGGTGGCCTGGACCATTCCCACCTCTCCAGTGAGGCTGGGCCCGCTGCCAGTGGTGGGGCTGGGGGGTGTTATCGGGGCTGGGCCGGCCCCAGGAGCGGTCCCTGTCCCCTCCTGGGGGCAGCATGATTATGGGGGGGGGTGTGCCTGCCCTGCGCCACGCTGATAGCGCAGCCGGAGGTGGGACGCCTGTCCTCGCTGCAGCGGAGCAGGGATGCTGGGGGGGCTCCCCGGCGAGCCATTGCTTGTCCCTGGGCAGGGACCCCCCCCGGTAGCACCCCCGGCCTCGAGCATCGCCCTGCCGTGTGTTGCAGGAGGGCAGCGCCATGGCTGAGAAGACGTCGCTGAGCCCCGGCGGGGGCATCACGCCGCTGCAGCAGATGCTGGCCTCAGGGACAGGGGCCATCCTCACCTCCCTCTTTGGTGAGGACCGTGGGGAGCGGGTGGGCGCTGGGAGGTGGGATGGTACAGCATGGCTAAAGGATGGTGTCATTTCAGTGACGCCGCTGGACGTGGTGAAGATCCGGCTGCAGGCCCAGAGGACCCCCTTCTCCAAAGGTAACCCCGCTCGGGGCAGGGCAGGGGTCTCCGGTCAGCAACCCCCCCCCCAGTCAGCCAGTGAGCAGCCCATGTGGATRTCTTGGTTGGCAGAGCCAGTGGCGGGGATTTCTCAGTCCTGAGCGTGGGGCCGGCRCGAGGTGGCAGGTTACCATGGGCCCCTCGTCCTGACGGGCGCGGGGGGCCCTGCCGGGGGAGCCAGGCTGATGCTCGGCTCCGTCCTTYCCCCTCCGCAGCCCCGTGCTGACACTGAGTGGGGTCAGCGCTGTGCCCRGCAGCCCCCTGCCCGCCGAGGAGTGGGGTGGAAGGGCTCAGCTTGCTCCAGCCGCTTGCTCTTATCCTTGCTGCCTTTGTGTCCATCTCCACGCTGCTCCCCGTGGCTCCCACGGGGCAGGAGAGACCCCGTGGGCTCTGCCCCCACCCCCRTCTGCCCCCCTCCCTGCGGGGGCAGCGGGCTGGGGCTGGTCCCAAGGGACTGGTTTGGTGACAATAGGGACTGCTTGGGAAGTGGCTGCGGGGGCATCCAGCCCCTTCACCCACAGAGCTCTCCCACTGCCTGGCTTGGAGCTGCGGGACACGCATGTGCCACAGCCCGGGGAGGTGGCACGTCCCCCGTGTTGTCGCTCAGTGTGTCCCCGTTGTGTGTTTCAGCGTTGCCAGCACGGTCTGTGCCCTGGGGCACTCAGCAGGCCACATGTGAGTACGCCCGGGGGCTCCGGGCAGCTCCCGCCGCCAGTGGCTTTGCTTTCCCAAGCCTTGACCCTGGTTTTCTTCCCCGCTGGTGGCAGCTCGGGCTCCTCTGCCTGGGAGGACATCCTGCTCTGGTGTGGGGGCTGCGATTGTCCCCAGCCCCGCAGCTGCTCCTGCAGCCCTGCTTTGGGGCTGGCTGTGCAATGTCCCTGCTGGGTCCTTGCCCGGGGGGTCTGCTGGGGGTCTGTTATGCAACAGGCCTGGCTGTCTGCAGTCCCCCTGTCCTTGCCCTGTCTTGTCACCCTGTCCCGTCGCTACGTCAAAGTCCCCTTGGATCTCTGCCGCTCCGCTTGCTCCCCGCAGCCTGGTGTCCCTGTGCCCGGTGCGCTGGTCCCGTGGAGAGCATGGCGGGGGAACCATGCTGGCTCCCTGCGATGGCACCCCAACTGTGCCGGGGCAACGGAGCTGATGCCAAGCGAGGCGTAAACCTCTCCTGCTGCCGGCGATGGCTCCTACCATGCCCCTGTCCCTGTAGTGGGGCCAGGTGCCCCCCCACCCTGTGGGTCTGGCTGTGGTCAGACCCTTGCTGGAGGGTTATCCCTCTCCTGGCCTTGGTCTGGGGCTGGTCCTTGCTGGGCTCAGGCATTGAGGGTTTGGCTCTCTCCTGGGAGAGATGATGGTTTTGGGGATCAAATGGGCTGGGCAGAGGGGAAGGGTCCCCTGTCTAACAATGCTGTTGCCTCCCGCCCCAGGGAAGTGTTTCCTCTACTGCAACGGGCTCATGGACCATCTCTACGTCTGCCAGAACGGCAACGGCTGCACCGCCTGGTACAAGGCCCCCACCCGCTTCACTGGCACGCTGGTAGGGGCTGCAGGTGCAGGCAGGGTGGGCAGGGGTCTCCCTGTCCCAGGGAGGGGGTCAGGGTGTTTGCTGGGGGGGTGCTTGCCCCTCTAACCCCTCTCCCTGTGCTCCGCTCTCTCCCCAGGATGCCTTCATGAAGATCACACGCTACGAGGGTGTCAGGTCTCTGTGGAGCGGCTTGCCCCCCACCTTGTGAGTTTGGACCCTGCCTGGGGGAGAGTATGGGTGCAAATGCCTGCCCGGGTGCACGGGCATCCACCCCGAGCCTCCTGCCAGCCCCCGGGGAGGGCACACATGCCCCTCACACCCCTCCTCCTCGGCAGGGTCATGGCTGTGCCAGCCACCGTCATTTATTTCACCACCTACGACCAGCTCCGGGACTACCTGCATGCTCGGACGGGAAGCCGGGGGCACCACATCCCCTTGCTGGCTGGGGCCCTCGCCAGGCGTGAGTACCCCTCCTCTCCGGGAGTCCCCCCGTGCCCACCCTGCGTCCTCGCAGGAGAGCGCAGCGCGTCTCTTGGCTGTTGGTGCCCATGTTCAGCACTTGGCTCTCCTGGCATGATGCTCTGATGGCTCCGGGACGGCTGCCGGAGCGGACGGGGCTGATGCCCGATGTCCCCTCCGTTGCAGTGGGTGCCGTGACAGTCATCAGCCCCTTGGAGCTCATCCGCACCAAGATGCAGTCCCGGCAGCTCAGCTACCGGGAGCTGGGCATCTGCATCCAGTCGGCGGTGGCTCAGGACGGCTGGCTGTCCCTCTGGAGGGGCTGGGGACCCACCGTGCTGCGAGACGTCCCCTTCTCAGGTATGGCTGTGGGGGGACGGGGTGAGCGGTGGCACTGGGAGATGGGGGAATGAGCACAGGGCAGGGCAGCCCTGCGCGTGGGGAGGGAGGAGGTTGGCATGTCGTCGTAGCACTGGTGTTTCTCATCTCCTCCCAGCTCTCTACTGGTTTAACTATGAGCTGGTGAGGGAATGGCTCTGCGGGCAGGCCCGGCTCGACGAGGCCACGTTCATGATCAGCTTTGCATCCGGGGCCATCTCTGGGACGGTGAGTTTGGGGCCCTGCGGTCTGCACCACACAGGGGCTTGCTCAGCCGTGAGCTGGGGGAATGGCCCCCATGGGGAGCAAGGGATGGGGCTGGGACGGCGCCGGGAGGTGATGGCAAAGCCGGCACTGGGCAGGGACGGCAAGGTTCCAGCTCACAGCCCAGCTGCTGGCCCCGCAGGTGGCTGCGGTGCTGACGCTGCCCTTCGACGTGGTGAAGACCCAGCGGCAGATCGAGCTGGGAGACAGCGAGGTGCACCCAGGTGAGGGGCCAGGCTGCAGGTGGATGCCTGGGGGGCAACCAGGACTCCCCAGTGGTACATGGGCATCCCCAGACCCTCACCTGCTCCCCTCTCCCCGCAGTCGCAGCCTCCAAGCCTTCCTCCACCTGGCTACTCATGCGGCGCATCCGTGCCGAGTCTGGCACCCGGGGGCTGTTTGCAGGTAAGGCTGTGCCCCCCGCCCCGGGCTGGGGTTTACTGGTGCCCTGGTGTCACCAAGGGGCTAACGGGGTTGTCCTTGCAGGCTTCCTGCCCCGCGTCATTAAGGTGGCACCCGCCTGCGCCATCATGATCAGCACCTACGAATTTGGCAAGACCTTTTTCCAGAAGCTGAACCAGGAACGGCAGCTGCGCGGGTTGTGAGCTGGGGCTGGGGCAGGGCTGGATGTGGCCGGTGCCCCAGGGGACGCTGCCAACCCCGCTCCCGGTGAGGCGCCCCGGGAGCAGTGAACTGCACTCGGCTGTGCAAAGCCCAAGTGCCTTCGTGCTGCGCTCTGCCTCCCCGCTGCCTGCGCACAGAGGAAGGGCTAGCCTGGCCCCGCTCTCCATCCCAGCCGCACTGGGGGACATCTGTGCCTGCTGCTGTGATGCTGGGGGGGATGTGGAGTCCCCTGCGCTCATCCTTGGAGGCTGGACATGCTGCTGCTGGATTCACGGATGCTCTGGCAAGGATGGGGTGCCCTGGRAGACTCGGCAGGGCAGGAGATGGGAGCTGGGGCTCTGGCAAGGACCAAACCCCTGGGGGCTTCTCTGCGTGCCTGCCCAGGCCCCCCAGCCCTACTCCGGCTGGCAGTCTGCCCCTCCTTGCCATCAGTCACGCACAGCATCCCTTTGCCGGCTCTGTGTGGCACGGGGATGCGTCAGGACCACCCTCTCCCTGCCTCTGGACCTCTTCTCCCACTCAGGGTGTCCCTGTCCCCTGGCAGACCCTGGGCTCGGACCCTGCGTGGGGACAGACCTCGCTGCTGCTCCAGGGGGGCCGGCAGGCATTCTGGCAACAAACCTCTGCCCATGCCCCGTCCCTTCACCGCGAGGGCCTGCCCCAGCATTGTGCCCAGTGTGGGCGCTGCCCCAGCTTGCCCCGGGACTCCAGGGGGGAATTTCTCTTATTTTCTTAAATAAAAGAAAATGTTATTTGTCTCTTAGGGCAAGAATTTCTTTCCCTGCTCCCTGCATGGGCTGTGGAAGGCATCCCCACGGGTGACAGCTGTGTCCCTGCTGCGTGGGCACGGTGCTGTCATCCACCAGGTCCTTGTTGGGCTTTTACTGGGGGTAAGGAGACCCTGGGACCTCACTGCTACCCCCAGCAGCAACGCACTGTGGATGGGGCAGGGGRTACCCCATGCCTGGGTGACCTCCTGTGTCCCAAAGGTGCTAGCCCTGCCCTCGTGGTCTGTGGAGGAGGCTCACTGCCCCCCCCCAGCATCCCTGCTTGGGACAGGACCTYGCGGCTGGGGGCACAAGGGGTCTTTTCCCCCCCTTTCCCTCTCCTGGCTGGGGGGGGGGAGCTCACAGAGGCCAGCTCGGCTTGCTGCATTTATTGATTCCTTTTGCTCCAACAAGGCAGATGGGGCTGAATTAAAAACCAAAATCACCCAAAACAACCCAAAACCCGGGGAAGGATGGGAAGGAGGCAGGGATGGGGGGGGGCGGGGGGCTATCCCTGTCGTGGGGATGCTGCTGCAAGGAAGGACAGGCCAGCCCCCCTGCGGTGCCTGGGTGTGAGGGGGGGCCAGGGGGGAGGCTGGGCACTAGAGGGCAGGCAAAGCCCGGGTGGGTGCCTGAGGGAAGAGCGGTGCCCGTGGACCGGGGCCGTGCCCAGACCCTCACCCCTGGAGGGGCTTTGGCCCCAACCCCCTCCCTTGCTCCCCAGCAGCGGTCGCTCCCAGTGTCCCCTCGTGGCACAGTTCATCCCCCCCCCCTCAATCCCCAGCTCGCATGGGTCCTGGTCCGGCATCCCCCATCCCAACGGGTCCGTGTCTCCAGCCAGGGACTGGGCTGGGTGTCCGAGGCGCAGCCGGGGTGGGGTGTCAAGATGGGGAAGGGGATGCCCGTCCCCAGCCTCCCCGGTGGGTGGGTTCGGCGAGTCCCTTGTCGGTCCGAGGGCGGCGAGGGCGGGGATGAGGTCAGTCCTCCGCCGCGATGCTGGGCTGGGCGGCTGGGCTGTGGGGCGGCGAGGGGGCCGGGGGTCTCAGCTGGGGCTGCGGGTCGGGCTGGCTTCGGTGCTGTCGCTCACCAGGCATTCGTTGGACTTGAGGCTGGCCAGGGACTTGCAGCTGGGCAGGGAGGCCAGGGAGCCGCAGAGCCCCAGCATGGAGGGCGTGGGGTCCTTCCCTGCGGGCACAGAGCGGGGCRCCGGCGTTGTGGGGGGCTGCGGCCTCACACCCCAGCCCTGCCGCGGGGGGACAGGGACCACCTCTCTGGGAGGGACCTGGGTGTCCTTGCACTGTTGGGACAGCATCCCCGGTGTGGGRCGGGGACTGCTGGGGGGGTCCAGACACCTGGGTGTGTGTTGGGGGACATGCTGAGCCCTGTGGGATACCCTACGGTGGGGGGGGCTCTTACCCAAGGGCCCCCAGGGCTCGCCTTCGCGCTTGCCCTCGCCCAGGCGCTGGGAGTCGGAGCTGAGGCTGTTCTCGGCTGAGAGCTGGTCGGTGCTCACGAAGCTGTGCCTGCAGAGGGACGGCGCTGAGCCCCCCTGTGCCGTGGCCCCTGGGGCCAGGACAGCCCCCRCCAGTCAGGGCCAGCCCTTCTCCCCATCCCCTGCCCGCGGCAGACCCCCCCGGGGCGGGATAGGGCACTGGGCGCAGGTCGGGGCGGCTCTGCCCCTGCCGGGGGGGGGTTACCTCCTGTAGAGCTTGCTGTCCGAGCCACTCTCGTTGCCGTTGAGGGTCCCTAGCGAGGGCCACTGGTTCACCAGGGGTGTCACCATCTCCTTGGAGAGCTGGGCCAGCTGCGGGTTCTCGCAGGGGATCAGCCCCGTCCTGCAGCAAAGGCGGGTGCTCAGCACCTGGCACAGCCATGAGTGCCAGGGACCTGCCGGGCGACGCAGCCCGTGGGTCATATGGGACACTGGGGACCAACCACGTCCCACAGGACATATGGGAAACTGGGGACCCTCCATGTCTTACAGCACATATGGGGTACCTGGGTACTGGGGACCTGCCACCCATCACATCCTGTGGGGCATATGGGACACTGGGGACCCACCACGCATCACACCCCACAGGGCATATGGGATGACAGGGACCCAGCACTCACCCTGACCCTCAGGGTCAGTGGGGCACTGGGGACCCACCACCCACCCAGAGCCCATGGGGCACCCAGGCTCCAGGGACGCCCCACCCACCGTGCCCAGCCAGGCCCGGCAGCAGCAGTGGGTCCCCACTCACAGCTGCTCCTGCAGCTCCAGGATGACGCCCTCCAGCTCCCTCTTCTCCAGCTGGTTCTGCACCATCACCTCCTCCAGGCGCAGCTTCAGCCGCTTGTTCTCCGCCTCCAGGTCCTTCAGCTGCGACTCCCGCAGCCGCACCAGCTCCTCCAGGTACCCCTGCGTGAGGCCGCCATCAGCAGCGCCCTGCTGCCCCCACCGGACCCCCCCATGTCCCCAGGGCCACCCAGGGTGACGAGGAGAGGGCTGGGTCACCGCAGCAGCGGGATGAAGGGCTGTGGGTACCACCGGGCTGCAGGAGCAGTGGGGGGATGCTCTGGGCTGGAGCATCCCAGGGGGCTTGGTACCCGGCCAGCCCCATCCCAGCTCCCGGTACCTTTTGGGCATAAACGATGCGAAATTTCTGCTCCATCTTGCGCCACTTGTTGTACCAGCTGTCCTCGTCCGTGACCAGGGGCAGGTAGGGGTGCTCGGGGGAGCTGTCCTCGCTCGTGCTGCTCTCCACGCTGCCCCGCTCCTCCTCCTCGCTCAGGTAGTCGTAGCTGGGGGGTACGGGGGCTCAGTGGGAACGGCACTGTGGCAGGGGGCTGGCACATGCGGGGGGGAGCCCAGCTGAGCCCCACCGGGGTGCCAGGGGAGAGGCAGTGGGGTCCCCACCCCAGGCAGGGCACCCCAGCTCCTACCTCTGTGTGAACTTCAGGTAGGGTGTGTAGTCGATGACCACGGGCGTTTTACCGTCCATCACCTCGCCCTTCAGGCAGAAGCTGAGCGGTGGCAAGAGAAGGAGCAGAGGATCAGGACAGCCCCAGGGTGGCCGGTGGGGGGGCCAGTCGGGGCAGGGTGCCTGCATCCCACCGCGCCACCCACCCCTACCTGAAGTCAATGGCGCTGAGCCCGATGAGCATCCCCGTGAGCACCGTGGACTCCTCCCGCAGCATGATGGCTCCATCATCGTAAAAACGCCTGCGGGGAAAAACGTGGCTGCATGCGCACCCGCCAGCACCCCAAAACGCACCGTGGTGCCCACCCAGGTGCACCCGCACACCCGTAGCACTCCCGGGGCGTGCGCGTGGCCGTGGCCGGCCGTGCCGCGGGTTGGTCACCTGGTGGTCCGYGTGTCCCGCAGGGCCGTGGAGATGTACTCGGACATGCGCTTCTCCATCAGCGCCACACGGATCCAGGCCCGGCCCTGCAAGGCACCGCCCCGTGGGGCAGCCCTGAGGATGGGTGCCACCATCGGCGGGTGCCACCCTCAGCTGACCCCGCCACGCTCCCGCCTGCCCCTGGGGCTCTGGGCACCGGCAGGCGGGTGGTCCCCACCCGGGAGCTGCTGTTGGCCCCGTTATCCCCCCGCGGGGACCCACAGCTCCTGTTTCGCCTGTGACTCCGTGGGGTCCTATGGGGTGAGATGGGGCTGCAGGAGGGCAGGGCGGAGGGGATGGGGACAGGGACAGAGAGGGGATGGGAACAGGGATGGGGATGGGGATGGGATGGGATGGGATGGGGATGGAATGGGATGGGATGGGGATGGAATGGGATGGGATGGGATGGGGATGGGGATGGGGATGGGATGGGTTGGGGACAGGGATGGGATGGAGATAGGATGAGGATGGAGGTAGGATGGGGGTAGGGATGGAGATGGGGATGCGATGGGATGGGATGGGATGGAGATGGGAATGGAGATGGGGATGGGGATGTGATGGGGATGAGGATGAGGATGGGGATGGGATGGGATGGGATGGGATGGAGATAGGATGAGGATGGAGGTAGGATGGGGGTAGGGATGGAGATGGGGATGCGATGGGATGCAATGGGATGGAGATGGGAATGGAGATGGGGATGGGGATGTGATGGGGATGAGGATGAGGATGGGGATGGGATGGGATGGAGATAGGATGAGGATGGAGGTAGGATGGGGGTGGGGATGGAGATGGGGATGCGATGGGATGGGATGGGGATGGGAATGGAGATGGGGATGGGGATGGGATGGGGATGAGGATGAGCATGGGGATGGGATGGGATGGGATGGGTTGGGATGAGGATGGCATGGGGACAGGGATGGGATAGGGATGGGATGGAGATAGGATGGGGATGGAGATAGGATGGGGATAGGGATGGGGATGGAGATGGGATAGGGATAGGGATAGGGATGGGTCCATGTGCCAGGGACAGGGTGTGAATGGAAACAGGGGCAGGAATAGGAATGGGGATGGGCCAGGGATAGAGACAGGGACAGGGCTGGGACTGGCACCTTCCTGACCTTGGCCCTGGAGGTGCTGATGTTCTCCATGTTCTCGATGCTGCTGACGCAGTTGTTGGGGACCTTGCTGCAAGCCAGGCGGATGTAGTCCCAAAACCCACGCTGCCCATCCGAGCTGAACCAGCTGACGGGGCCTGAGGGGACCGAGGGGCTGCGGTCAGGGGCTGCCGTGCCGGCAAACCCCGTCAGCCCGGAAAGCCTCAAGCCAGAGCCCGGACATGCTCCCTGGTGCTAGCATGTGCATGCATGCATCCCCATCCACCATGCAGCACAGGGATGGGGACAGGGACACGCCAGGGGCTGCACAGGTGGGTGCCTGTCCCTGCGGGCCACCGTTACCTTTAAAGCGGTGGCTGAGGATCTGCTCGAGGATGGCGGCAAAGTTAACGAACTCCTCGGAGGAGTCGTCGATGGGCTCTGCCGTGTATTTCTCCAGCAGGGTCTTCACTGAGAACCTGGCGGGGGGATGGATGTCACAGGTGGGAGGGGACGGGCACCCAGCACCCTGCACCCAGCACCCTGCACCCTGCACACGTTAGGTTTTAGCAATGGAGCAAAATGCTTCTGCAGACGTTGGCTTTCGAGCCCGGCAGCGGGAAGAGGGCGGTGGGCTGAGCCGCAGGCTGTGGCTCGCTGACCCCCGTGTCCCCATGTCCCCAGGGAGCCTGCCAGGGCGGCCGCCGCTCCCCCGCCGTGCGAGTGGCCAGGAAGGGCGAACAAAGGCCCCCTTCCTCCCCGGCCGTGCGTGGGCGGTGATGGCTTCCCCTTCCGCCCAGCCACTCGTGCTCAGCGGAGAGAGATGCCGAAGACACGAAATCTACTGAGCCTGGCAGGACAGAAGGGGACAGGGCAGGTGTTTGCATGGGGGGGGATCACCCCATCTGTGGGTCATGGCCACATGAGGGGAGGATGAGACTGGGGATCCCCATGACGGCAGGTGGAGGGTGCCTCATCATGGCAGTGGGGTCTAGAGGTGCCTCATGGCACGGCAGTGGGGTCTGGAGACATCCTGGTGTCAGGATGAGGGGTCAGGAGGTGCCCTGTGCCATGGTGAGGAGATCCAGGGGGTCCCCATGTCATGACAGTGGGGTCAGGAGGTGCCCTGTGCCATGGTGAGGAGATCCAGGGGGTCCCCATGTCATGACAGCAGGGTCTGGAGATGCCCCATGCTATGGCGAGAAGCCCTGGAGTCCCCCCAGACCCCAACAGCAGGACCTGTGGGTCCCTGGCACGGTGACCCCAAGCCTCGGTGCCCCCCACATCCCCCCCGGCAGCCCCGGGGCCAGGCTCCGCTCACAGCCCAGCACAAGCAGCCCCTAACCAGGGGCTGGGGGGGGGGTGTCACCCCCCAGCTTGGGGGCTGGGGACAGGCAGGGACCACCAGCCCCACCCCCCACCCCGTGTCCCCCTGCC
>JAYKAV010002860.1:6499-17936 GCA_035582835.1 Phoebastria nigripes | reverse complement strand
GGGGGGGCGACGGGGGCAGCCCGCGGGGTGGGGGTGGGGGCACAGGGGGTGCAGGGGGGTGTGTGCAGGCACAGGGGGTGCAGGGGGGTGTGTGCAGGCACAGGCTGCCCCCTCCAGGCACCCACCCACCACCCCGGGGGCTGCAGAGGCTTTGGGTGCTGAGCGGGAGCGGGGGGGGGGGCAGCAGGGTCCGTCCCCCCCCCCCGGCTGCGCAGCCTGGGTTGCCGCGGGGTGCTCGTGCACCGCCTTCGAGAGGTCCCCGTGAGCCCAGCTGTGCCTCAGTTTCCCCTTTCTCACCCCAGTGCTCTGCCAGGGGGCTGTGGGGGCTTGCTGGGGGCCCCGGGCACTGCAGTGTGGAAGCCCAGCCCCTGTGCGTGGGTCTATATGGGACCCCACCCCCATGCGTGGGACCCAGCCCATGTGCGTGGGTCCATAGGGGACTTGACCTCTGGGTGTGGGGTCCATAGGGGACCTGACCCCCGGGTGCAGGACACGGCAGGACCCGTCGGCATACGTGGGCAAGGGTGGGCAGGGGCGGGATGCTGCGTCCCTGATGGGAAGCTGCCGGGGCTCTGCTGTCGCCTGACGTCGGTTCCCATCCCGGATGGCGGCAGGGCAGGGCACCGCTTCCCTGGGGACCCCCAACCCCGGGACCTCCCRGCCCACGAGGAGCAGGTTACACAGGCGCGGGGGCTGCAGGAACAGCCCCAGCGTCCGGCCCCAGCCCCATCCCAGGGGACAAACCCCACATCCCGGGGGGCACCGAGCGCTGCCCTGGCCTCTCCTAACATATTTTCCCTCCCTTTCCCCCACGCCTGCCCTGACGCTGCAGAGCGCTGGGTTATGGTGCCGCCGGGCTGATTGCCGGGACGCAGCGAGGCAGCGGCGGGGGCCGAGCCTGGAGCCATGGAGGGGCCTGGCCAGGTAGGGAGACCCGGCCCCGAGCCCTGGCTCTGCTGCTGCCCCCCGACCAGCTCCCACCCCTGGCACGGCACCGGCGAGGCGCTGGGGGTACCGGTCCCCGCTGAGCCCCCTTCTCTCTGTCCTGCAGGAGGCCTACGAGGAGAGGATGAGGAGGACCCTGGACCCTGAGGGCTACGAGGACCCCGGCATAAAGGGCTCCCTATCGCTGGGGGAGATGAGCAGTGAGTGGCTCCGTTGGGTGCTGGGGGACACCGGGCACGCATGGGCACCAGCGTTGCATGGGGGATGGCATTGCATGGGCACCAATGTTGTACGGGCGCCAGCGTTGCAGAGGTGACGGTGCTGCATGGGTGATGGCATTGCATGAGCGATGGTGCCGCACGCGCACCGGCTGTGCACGGGAACCGGCACCGGGTGGGTGCCAGCATTGCAAGGGTGCCAGTGGTTCAAGGTCGCATGTTGCATGGGCACCAGAATTTCATGGGTGCCAGCTATGCATGGGTACCAGCATGGCACAGGTGTGTTGCACGGGCACCAGCATTGCCTGGGTGCCGGCGTTGTATGGGTGCCGGCATTGTATAGGTGCCAGCATTGCATGGGCACCAGTGTTGCATGGGTGCCAGCATTGCATGGGCACCCATGTTGCATCGGCACCATGTTGCATGGGTGCCAGCATGGCACAGATGTGTTACATGGGCACTAGCATTGCACAGACGTGTTGCATGAGTGCCAGTGTTGCATGGGCACCAGAGTTGCATGGGCACCAGCGTTGCATGGGTGCCAGCATTGCACGGGTGCCAGCATTGCACAGATGTGTTGCGCGGCTCCCAGCGTTGCACGGGCACCGGCATTGCATGGGTGCCAGCGTTGCACAGATGTCCCAGCGTTGCATGGGCAGCGGGGCTCACCTGGAGCCCGGGGTGGTCAGGCAGGGACGCGCAGCCCTCGGGATCACATTGCCCAAAGGCAGCGACGCCCTTTGCCGAAGCCCTGGAGCCGGTGAGGGGCCAAGCTTGGGGACACCCGGGGTCCTTGAGGCCCCGACCAAGACTCCCTGGGGAGGGAGGCGAGGGGAGTTTGGGGGGGTCTGTGTGCCCCGGAGCATCCCCTTGCCCAAAGCTCAGTTGATTTGGAGCTGCCATCCTGAGGGGGTGCTTGGGCTGCGCCGGCTCCTGGCATCCAGACCCTTGGGTCCCCGTTTGGTGTGACACAGGTCGGGGGGTAACGCTGCCGCCTGTTCTGCGCAGGGGCCAGCGCTGGCACTGGGTCCCCCTTGCATGCGTGGAGGGCCAGAACCGAGGAGCTGACGCCCCTGCGGTGAGTCCCCCAAATCGGGGAGGGGGCTGGATGCTGCTTCGCCTGCCCGGCTGGCATCGKCAAGGGGAGGCTGCCGGCACCCTTGGGTGCCCGGCGCTGACCCCCCCGTCCCGGCGGTGTGTGTTTTGCAGCCAGTATTTGCCCAGCCGCCGGGGATGCTATGACCTGGACGGGAGGAGGCGCGCGGCCGGGGTCCCCCCGGGACAGGCGAGCCGSCGTGGCGGAGGGCAGCGTGAGTGACCGCGGGGGCACCGGGGGACGAAGCCCAGCCCTGGCGTGTCCCCCGCCCCAGCCCTCCGTCGTGCCGCCCGCCCCGGCTTTGCCACCCCTGGCCTCGCGCTCTGCGGGGTGACTGTCACCCRGGCGTCAGGGCACGCTGTGGGGTGACCGCTGCCGCTTGCCCGTAATCGCCCGCTGATTGAGGATAAATAAAGTCTTTGTTTGGGATGAGGACAAGAACCACTTGGGGCTGAACGCTGGCTGGCGCCGGGCGGCTTGGCGGCGGCGGCAGCGGGCCGGGACGAGGACAGGCTCATGCCCACGTGCCACGGCCAACGCCGTCGGGGACACCGGGGGGGGACGCACCCCGTCCCCGCTCCCCGTCCCCGCTCCTGTGGCCACAGCATCCTTCAGCCGGCAGAGCGGGATGCGGCTCTTGTGGCATCACCCTGCCGGGTGACCTGGCCGGGGGCAGCGAGGGGACCGCGGTGGTCCCCAGCGGGGGCAGAGGGGAACAGGGTGATCCTGTCCCTGGCACCGGGGTGGCTGCGGGCGGGCAGGAGCCGYGCTGGTGTTTACTGTCAGCAAAGGCAAAGTGCTCTGGGATTTACGGTGCACACAGGGCGGCTGTGGGGCGTGGGGCTTGGCCCCCACTTTATAGGGCCAGAGCCTGTGGGGCCGTGGGGAGCACAAGGGGGGCCGCAGGTAGGCGGAGGACGGGGACGGGGACACCTCGAGCTCCTGGGGTCTGGCTGGCCCAGGATGTGCTGTTCCTGTCCCAGTCCAAGGGAGACAGTGCTCGGTGCTGGGGTCAGGGTTGTGCCGGTGGCAGGGTGGTGGGGCAGAGTGTGGCCACGAGCCCTGCCCTTACCCCGGTCCTGGTGATGTCCCCAGACTGTCACCCTGGCCCGGGAGCCAGGCTGCGGCGATGCGAGGGGCTGGAGGTGGGCACCGGCAGGGCGGGGGGTGATGGAGGGACACATCCAGCAAACCCCAGCTGGGTCTGGGATGGGGCAATGGGTGGGGGACACGTCCAGCGAGTCCCAACCGGGTCTGGGATGGGGGTGATGGGGGGAGACAGCTCCAACAGACCCCAGGAGGGTCTGGGCCAGGGCAGGGACCAGCTAACGCAGCGGTGGCTCCGCTCGCAGCTCTGTCGGTGACCGATGTGGACCTGGAGGCGGCAGGGAGCAGGAGGCCCGTGTCCCGACGGGACACCCATGAGGTGGGTGCTGCCCCGGAGACCCCCATTCCCTCCCCATTCCTGGGGGTGGGCGAACTGTGGCCACCCAGGGACCAACCGCACGCCAGCCCCCCCCCGGGGACACCAGGACGTGAGGGGGTGCTGGCACGGGCAGCCGCAGCTCTGGGGCTCTTGGGGGTCCCCAGTGCAGCTGGGGGGACCCTGACACCCCCGGCTCCGGCTGCAGGGCTACGTGGAGCTGCACGAGCTGGTCATGGACAGCACGAAGGAGCTGTGCTGGATGGAGGCCAGCCACTGGCTCAAGCTGGAGGAAGACTTCAAGGAAGCTGGGCACTGGGACCAGCCCCATCTCTCCTTCCTGACCTACCACAGCCTCCTGGAGATCCGCCAGGCTTTGGCCAAAGGTGGGGACACCGGCTGGGGCTGGGATGGCGGCGGGGACCCCGCACCGGCTGGCTGGTGACAGTGCTGTCCCCGCAGGCACCGTGCTCCTCGACGTAGCGGCCACCTCGCTGGCGGCCATCGCCCACATCCTTATCGACCAGATGATCTACGAGGGGCAGATCAAGCCGCAGGACCAGGAGGACATCCTGAGGACGCTGCTGCTGCAGCACAAGTACGGATGGGGCTGATGGCCCCGTGGGGGGGACCCCAGTGTCCGGGCTGGATCCAGCCCCAGCGAGTCCTGCTGGAGCCTGGCACGGGGTGGAAAAGCCCCTCTSTGTTTTGGCTTTGCCTCCCAGCCCAGTTTGGGGGTCCCCATGCAACCCTGAGGTTGGGGCTGTCTTATGGGGGGTTTGGGAGGGTCAGTGGCGCTGGCCCATCTGACGCCATCCCCCCGGCTGCTCTAGACACCCCAGCGAGGCCAAGTCGGTCGGGACCCTGCCGCCGGCACAGCTGCAGCGCTCGGGCATGGGCCAGGCAGAGACGAAGCAGCCGCTGCTGCGGGAGCAGCAGCCCCTGGAGATGCGCAGGCTGGCTGGGGCCGAGCAGGCGAGCGGGGACGGGGCTGCGATGGGGGGCAAGGGGGGCAAGGGGGGAGCGGGGGGCAGGGGTCGGGGGTGCTGGGTCCAGCCAGGGTACGGGGAGGGCTRCTAGGAGATGCAGACATGCACCCCGGTGCATGCACACGCAGAGACGTGCGCACACACACCTTGGCACACGCGGGTGCACACACCAGGAGGTGTGCAGGCTCTCGCACAGCCCCCCCGTGCTGTGCATCCCCGGGGAGTGCACACACCCACTGACACACACTCGTGCACACTCGCACACCTATCCACACACACTCACGCAGGCATGAGCACGCAACAAGTGCACGGGCACAACCCCCCCCCCCCCAAACTGCCACGCGCACCGCTTTCTCTCGCCCTCGCACGCAYGTGCACACATGCACTTGCACACACACGCATGCACGCACATGCACGCGCGTGCATGCACATGCACGCACACACCTGCACGCTTGCAGGCACCTGCACGCACATGGGTGCACACGCATGCACATACATGTGCACACACGCAAGCAGGAGAGGCATTGCCATGGGATGGTGCAGAGGTGGTAGCGAGGGAGCTGGGCTTGCAGGGGACGGAGGGGGACGCGCRGGGGATGGCCACCAAGGACAGCCAGCTGACTCCTGCCATTCGTCTGCCCGCCACAGAGCCCGAGCGGGGCCACTAGACCCCAGCTCCCCGAGAAGGTCCCTGAGGATGCTGAGGCCACGCTGATCCTCGTGGGTGAGTGGTCAGCAGGGCTGTGGGTGCAGGGTTGGGGTGGTGGGTGCAGGGTCAGGGCGGTGGGTGCGGGGCCAGGGTGCGCAGCGGAAGCTTTGGTGTCTGCCTGCTCGCTCACTCGCTGCTTTTCTTGCGCTTTTTTTGACTCTTCCCCATCCTCAGCCCTCGCCGCCGCCTGCTGCTGCTCAGCGCTGCTCTCTGGGCCCCGTGTCCCCATCTCCCTTGTCCTCATGTCCCATTTCTCCACTCCAGTGTCCCCATGTCCTCATGTCTCTCTGTCCCCTGTGTCCCCGTGTCCCCATGCCCTGATGTCCCTGTGCTCCCATGCCCACCTACCCCTGTGTTCCCATGTCCCTGTGCCCCTGTGTCCGTGTGTCCCCGTGCCTCTGTGTCCTCATGTCTTTGTGTGCCCTTGTCCCATTCCCTTTGTCCCCCCACGTTCCCATTCCTCTGTGTCATCTTGTCTCCAAATAACTCTGTCCCCGTACCCCTGCGTCCCCTTGTCTCCATATCCCAATGTCCCCATGTCCCCACGTTTCGGTGTCCCCATGTCCCCATGCTCCTGTGTCCCCACGTCTCCATATCCCCATGTCCCTGTGCTCCTCTGTCCCCATGTCCCTGTGCCCCGTGTCCCTGTGCCCGGCCCCCCGTGACCCCCGTCCCGTCCCGTCCTCCCCCCAGGCTGTGCAGCCTTCCTGGAGCAGCCGACGCTGGCCTTCGTGCGCCTGAAGGCTGCGGTGACGCTGGACGCTGTCCTCGACGTGCCCCTGCCCGTCCGCTTCCTCTTCGTGGTCCTGGGCCCTGACACCCCCCACGTCAGCTACCACGAGATCGGCCGCGCCGTTGCCACCATGATGTCCGAGAGGGTATGGCTCACCCACCACCGCCACCGGCACTGCCACCGCCACCAGCACTGCCGTCCAGGGTGCCAGCCCCCCTGAGCACCCCGAAGTCCCCAGCCCTGGGGCTGCACCTTCTAACAGGGCTCGTCCACCTGTGCCACATCCCTCTCTGTGCTCGTGTCCCTGTGTCACCATGCCACTGTGTCCCCTTGTCCCCACGCACCTGTGTCCTCATCCCTCTGGGTCTCCATGTCCCCATGCACCCCTGTCCCTGTGTCCCCATCTCCACATTCACCCCTGTCCCCATGTCCATACGCACCCCTGTCCCCCCACTTCTGTGTCCCTGTGGCCCCATGCTCCCATGTCCCCATGCACCTGTGTCCCCATGTGCCCATGCCCCTGAGGTTAAATGTGCCCTTGTCCCCATGTGTCCAAGCAACCATGTCCCCATGCACCTGTGTTCCCATGCCCCCTGTCCCCAAGCCCCCGTGTCCCCATGCTCCCCCTCATCCTCATGCCCCCGTGTCCCCATGTCCTCATGTCCCCACGATGCCCCATCCCCGCGGGGATGCTCAGGGGCCGGGCGGGTGCCCAGCAGCACCCAAGGGTGCTGGAGACGGCTGAGTGCCTGTCCCTGGACCACCCCGTAGGTCTTTCGCCGGGATGCCTACCTGGCCGAGGGCCGCCAGGACCTGCTGCAGGGGGTGGAGGACTTCCTGGAGGCCAGCATCGTCCTGCCGCCCACCGAGACCCCGAGCGAGCAGCTCCTCCACAGCCTGGTGCCGCTGCAGCACAAGCTGCTCCGCCGCCGCTACCAGCCCCCCGCGAAGGCGCCGGGCAAGGGCTTCCTAAAAGACCTGGGTACGGCAGGGACCGCCCCGGCCCCCCGGGATCCCCCATCCCCATGGCTGGTGGGATCCCCCCCTTGCATGCGATGTCCCCCCATGGCCACCTGCTTGTGTCCCCAGGGCTGGAGGCGCCGGCACCGGAGGACGATGACCCCCTGCGCAGGACGGGGCAACCTTTTGGGGGGTTGGTGCGGGACATCCGCCGCCGGTACCCCAAATATCTCAGCGACATCAAGGATGCCCTCAGCCCCCAGTGCCTGGCTGCCGTCATCTTCATCTACTTTGCAGCGCTGTCACCTGCTGTCACCTTTGGAGGCTTGCTGAGTAATGGGGGGGACAGGCTGGGGACACGCTGGGGGGGACGGGGACGTCCCCCAGCTGGGCACGGGGCTGGGGGAGCGGCGTGCCACTGTCTGCAGCACCATCCCCTGGGGATGCTCCTGGGGGGGTTATCGCACCCCCTAATCCTGGTGCCGAGGAGTTTGGGATGGGGGACACAGCGCTGTGCCCCCCGGCACCCACCGGCTCTGTCCCCCCCCAGGTGAGAAGACCAAGGGCATGATGGGGGTGTCAGAGCTGCTCATCTCCACCTGCGTGCAGTGCATCCTCTTCAGCATCCTCAGCGCCCAGCCCCTGCTCGTCGTCGGCTTCTCGGGGCCCCTCCTCGTCTTTGAGGAAGCTTTCTACTCGGTGGGTGCCACCCCGCACCCCTGGGTGCCCCCCACCCACTGCTGGCGGTTCCTGCAGGGAACTCATGGCATCCCCACCAGCCTTGGCAGAGGCACGGGGTGCTGCCACGTGGGTGATGGCACAGGGGTGCTGCCACGTGGGTGATGGCACAGGGGTGATGCCACGTGGGTGATGGCGCATGGGTGATATCATGCAGGTAGAGCCATCTGAGTGATGGCACAGGGGTGATGCCACATGAGGGATGGCACTTGTGGGATGTCACATGGGTGATGCCACGTGGGTGATGGCACATGGGTGATATCATGTGGGTAGAGCCATCCGGGTGACGGCACAGGGGTGATGCGAGGTGCATGACGCCATGTGGCTGATGCCAAATAGCTGACACCACGTGGGTGACACCACACGGGTGACACCACACGGGCAATGCCAGGCAGGTGCTGCCATTGGGGTGCTGCCAGGTGGGTGATCCCACAGGGGTCCTGCCACACCGGGGTACCACTATCCCCATCCCGACACCCCCCAGCCCCCAGGCAGGAGCTGCAGGGCYACCGTGGGACCCCGGGGTCCAGCCCAGCCGGGTGCCCATGCCGGGGGCTCCGGGGGGCTGACGGGGGCTGTGCCCTCTGGCTCCCCAGTTCTGCAATGACCATGGCATGGAGTACATCGTGGGCCGGGTCTGGATCGGCTTCTGGCTGATCCTGCTGGTGCTGGTGGTGGTGGCCTGCGAGGGCAGTTTCCTGGTGCGCTACCTGTCCCGCTACACCCAGGAGATCTTCTCCTTCCTCATCTCCCTCATCTTCATCTACGAGACCTTCTCCAAGCTCATCACGGTGAGGGGCGCAGGGGGTCCCGCAGCGGGGAAGGGGCGGGGGGGCTGCAGATTGTGGTCATCACCTGGGTTTCCATAGAAACGGTGGGAGCCGGGCGAGRGATGCAGGCGAGGGATGGAGCCCGTCTCCCAGCGTTTTCTCCCTCTTCCCAGGTGTTTCCCAGCTTGTGCTTCTCTCCGCAGGGGGATTTTGGGGCAGGGAGGTGAAGCCCAGGCAGATGTCCCACTTGGGCTGCAGCAAACATAGTCCTGGCCCAGGAACTGCCCAGAGAGCCCCGATTTCTTCCCCCATCCCCTGGCTCGGACCCTTCCCGGGTGGCCGGTAGCGATGGGATGGTGTCACCCCATGCACTGGGTGCCCACAGGGACATCTCTGGTGCTGGAGAGGTGACAGACAGGACACATGCCCCATCACACCCTGGACCCCCATCACACCAAGACACCCCTGTGCACCCCTCTACAAGCTCAGCACAGCCCCAAACGGCCCGGGTGATGCATGGTCCGCAGCGGGGCCACGCTCATCCGTCCCCGCCGTGCCACCCAGCCCCTGCTCCGGCCCCATTTCCGAAGGAGTGTAGAGAAAACCAAGCCTAAAAATAACCCCCTGCTCACAATGTGCCAAGCTCCCAGCCTCTCCGGTCACCCTGGCACGCATCCTGCACCCACGCACCTGCCGGGACGGTGCCGTGGGGCTCCCAGCATGGCAGGAGGGGTGCAGGGGGATCCCCCATCCCCACCCGCTAGCGGGTCTCCCGTTCTCCCTGACCCTCTCCCCTTTCCTCCCCAGATCTTCGAGGATCACCCGCTAAAGCGGCAGTACAACGTGCAGTCCGTGGTCCAGCCCAAGGTGCCAGAGCCCAACACGGCGCTGCTGTCCCTCGTCCTCATGGCCGGCACCTTCTTCCTGGCCTTCTTCCTCCGCCAGTTCAAGAACAGCGCTTTCCTGCCTGGCAAAGTGAGGATGGGGGGGGACGCGGTAGCATCCTCCCCACCCCACTGGACCCTCGGTGGGGGCAGCGCTGGGGGTGAAACAGGGGCTTGGTGGGTGTGGTTTCCCAAAAGGGGCTGGCTGAGACCATGCAAACTCATTGCATGCTCCTCCRGAGGTCTTTGCAAGAGCTCACTGCCAGTGGGGACATGGCGGGGGGGACCCCCTCGGCTGGGTGGGGACGCAGGTGGGTTTAACGCGGTTGCGGTGTCCCCACAGGCCAGGCGCTTGATCGGGGACTTTGGGGTGCCCATTTCCATCTTCATCATGGCGCTGGTCGACTTCTTCATCAACGACACGTACACGCAGGTCCGGGAGCAGCAGGAGGGCAGGGCTGGGGGGGATGGGTGTCCCCAACAAGGGGACATGGAGCTGGGTGCTCATCCCTGTGCCCTGTCCCTGTCCCCTCACTYGCCCATCTCTGCTCCCATCCAGAAACTGAATGTCCCCAAAGGGCTGGAGGTCACCAACGCGTCCGCCCGGGGCTGGTTTATCAACCCCATGGGGAATGACAGCACCTTCCCCATCTGGATGAGGTTCGCCGCCGTGGTGCCCGCCCTCCTGGTCTTCATCCTCATCTTCCTCGAGACGCAGATCACCACGTGAGGAGTGGGGTGGGGTATGGGGAGGGAACGGCTGCAGGGTGCCCGGTGGGACAGGGACGGAGGGGACATCCCCAGGGTGCTGTGTCACCAACTTGTCCCCTCTGTCCCCGGCAGCCTCATCATCAGCAAGCCCGAGAGGAAGCTGGTGAAGGGCACCGGTTTCCACCTGGACCTGCTGCTGATCGTGGCCATGGGGGGGCTGGCCGCCCTCTTCGGCATGCCCTGGCTCAGCGCCACCACCGTCCGCACCATCACCCACGCCAACGCCCTCACTGTCATGAGCAAGACCTCYGCTCCCGGCAAGAAGTCCCAGATCTTGGAGGTCAAGGAACAGCGCATCAGCGGCTTGTTGGTGGCCGTGCTCATTGGTGAGCTGGGGAGGTGTCCCCCACCCCGGGCGGCRAGGGCTGGGTGTCCCCAGAGGCTCTCCCTGACTTCTCCTTCTCCACCACAGGTGTCTCCATCCTCATGGAGCCCATCCTGAAGTACATCCCGCTGGCCGTGCTCTTTGGCATCTTCTTCTACATGGGCGTCACCTCCCTCTTTGGCATCCAGCTCTTCGACCGCATCCTGCTCTTGCTGATGCCACCCAAGTACCACCCCAGCGAGCCCTACGTCACCCGGGTGAGTGAGCCCTATGTCACCCGGCCGGGTGGCCATGGGCTTGGGGGTGTCCAGGGCTGTGGCACCCCATGGTGCTGCCTGCGATTGCTTGGGGCTCCCCAAAGAGCCTCCTCCTTTGGCGCTGACCTTCACTGGGCTCTTTGGGCCACTGGTCCTGCCCCCGCCCCAGCACCCAGCACCCCAGGAAGGGTGCAGGGTGCTGGACCCACCACCCTGACCCCGCTGGGCTCCTCGTCCTGCAGGTGAAGACTTGGCGGATGCATCTCTTCACCTTCACCCAGATCGTTGTCCTCGGGCTGCTGTGGGTGGTGAAGTCCACTCCTGCCTCGCTGGCGCTGCCCTTCGTCCTCATCCTCACCGTRCCCCTGCGGCGCTTCCTGCTGCCCAAGATCTTCCGGGACACCGAGCTCAAATACGTACGTAGCCCCGGCATGGGCTGGGAGCCACTGCGGTGCTGTCCCCGTCCCTGTGCCCGTCCCTGTCCCCATCCCCACCCCTGTCCCCATCCCCATCCCTGTCCCCATCCCCATCCTCGTCTCCATCCTCATCCTCATCCCCATCCTCATCCCCATCCCTGTCCCCATCCCCATCCCTGTCCCCATCCCCGTTCCCTGTCCCC
>JAYKAV010002859.1:797402-815571 GCA_035582835.1 Phoebastria nigripes | reverse complement strand
GATAGGACGAGAGGAAATGGCCTCAAGTTTTGCCGGGGGGGGTTAGATTGGACCTTAGGAAAAATGTCTTCACCGAAAGGGTTATCAAGCATTGGAACAGGCTGCCCAGGGAAGTGGTTGCGTCACCATCCCTGGAGGTATTAAAAGATATGTAGATGTGGTGCTTAGGGACATGGTTTAGTCCAACTTTGCAGTGTTAGGTTTACAGTTGGACTCAGTGCTCTTACGGGTGATTTCCAACGTAAATGAATCTATGATTGTATGATTCTATGATTTACAGTAGAGGATACACTACAGAGTTTTGGTGCTGTTCTTCTCTGGGTGTAGGTCTGAGTTCAAAAGCGTTATTATATAGCTTATTTTCTATTAAGGAATTTCCAAAATGAAAAATTGCTTTAGCTGGTCTCTGTGTTCATTCCAGATTCATAGGATTTCACAGGATTTTTTAATTTCTTTTTTTCCCAACAAAATATTCTCCCCCCATGGGCAATAGCAATCATAAATAGTACTGAGGTAACATATGGAAAAAGATGGAAAGGTGATCCCTATATAAGGTGGTTCATAATATCTGGCAAGTTATGTGAATCACACTGTAGAGAAAATATTTCTCAATATTATGAAGAAACTGAGATATAAATGAATGAGATGCATAAGTATCTCTCTGGGGATACAATTTCCTGTAGTAAAAGGTCTTTAATATAGCAAAAAAAAAAAGAAAAATAATCCCCAAAAGCCAATAGCAAGATTCAACATGCAGATTATGAAGCTAGAAATATTCAGATGAGGAATAAATAGCAGTACTGTAAAACTAATGATAATTAACCAGGAAAATAGCCTAATCTGAGGGGTGGTGCCTTCTCTGTCACTTGGGAGTCCTGAGATCAAGTTTAGATGTCTTTCTAAGGGATATGTCCATCAAGAACCTCCAGATTAAAATCTGCTAAGTAGGTGGTCAAACTACTCTGCCTTAGTGTCTTACATGTACGTGCTGAATTTCAACCTTTCTGAACTCAGTGGAAGAATTTGGATTAAGGCACTGGGGCCAGTGTTAATTCTGTAAATTATGAAGACTCCTGTGCCTGCATAGACTTCTACTGAATAGAGAATATTAATTACAGTGTAATTAGATAAAGACAGGAAAGAAAGGAACATGGGTGCAAGGCAGTAGAAATTACCATGATTAGAAAAAATGAAACCACAAAACAGTTAGTGCTTCACACTAGGATACTTAGCTCTTACTTTTGAGAGCATCACACAAAGGCAAATTCTGAGAAGACAAATTAGAAACTACATTCATACTTTCACAAAATGGTACAGAAAGCTCCTTTTCATATGTGATACTATGGGAAAAAAACTGCATAATGATTGAGGGAAAATGGATTGATTTAGTGATATAAAATAGGATGTGATTTTCATTTGGCCACTCTTCAATTTTACATCAGAAAGATTCAAATATGGTTGGTATACTACTAAATAGCATTTAAATTTGAAGAGTATTTGAACAGGTTTTCATTTTGAAAGGCAATATATAAATATGCAGGGTGGTAGTACTGTGACTAATTGCAGGGTGCTATTAGCATGCGACTCTTTTCTGAGAGTTACAAAGACACGCATTTGCTGACCGGACACGCTCTCTGGAGAGGTGTGCTGCTTACCAGGGGCTTGTATCAGGGATGTCACCGTGATTACCAAGCCTCGTACAGTCCACTGGCTGTTATCCGCTGCTGTTGTTTCACGTGAGCAGTCTGAGGAGTATCAAGAAGGATTACAGAGCCCTGGGAGCGGCAGTAAGGGACTCTGGAGTTCAGGTGGTTTTTTCATCAATCTTGCCGGTCAAAGGGAAGGGATTTGAAAGAGCCAGTTGAACCTGGCGAGTCAACGAATGGTTACAGGACTGGTGCCACAGCCAGGGGTTTGGCTGCTTAGACCATGGGACTCGCTTTGAGAAACCTGGTCTACTGGGGGCTGATGGGGTCCATCTGTCAGAGAAGGGGAAGAGCATCTTCAGTCATAGGCTTGCCAAGCTGGTGAAGAGGGCTTTAAACTAAAGTTGCTGGGGGAGGGGAACCTCAGTCCATCCCACTCCTACCAGTTTGATGCCAGGGCCAGCAATAGATGCCCAGAGCCTGSAGAAGGATCACAGGTCAGCAGGAGAGCRCCTGAAGARCAGCACAAAGGAAATCCAGCCACTCCAGCCARTAAGACAGCTTCATCGGGGGCCCAACTTAAATGCCTCTATGCAAACGCACGTAGCATGGGGAATAAACAAGAGGAGTTAGAGACGYGCGCGCCCGTGCAGGGCTACAACCTTATTGGCATCACGGAGACATGGTGGGATGGCTCCTATGACTGGAGTGTTGGGATGGAAGGATGCAGGCTCTTTAGGAAGGACAGGGAGGGGAGACAAGGAGTGGGTGTCGCCCTCTATGTCAATGAGCWGCTGGAGTGCATGGAGCTCTGCCTGGGGACGGATGAGGAGCCGAYCAAGAGCTTATGGGTMRGSATTAAAGGGAGGGCAGGGACAGGTGACATTACGGTGGGGGTCTGCTACAGGCCACCCGACCAGGAAGACCAAGCGGATGAGGCCCTCTATAGAGAGATAGGAGCAGCCTCATGTTCACAAGCCCTGGTCCTCATGGGGGACTTCAACCACCCCTAYATCTGTTGGAGGGACAACGCGGCAGGGCATAAGCAATCCGGGAGGTTCCTGGAATGCATTGATGATAACTTCCTTCTCCAAGTGGTAGAGGAGCCAACGAGGAGAGGTGCTATGCTGGACCTTGTTCTCACCAACAAGGAGGGGCTGGTGGGGAATGTGAAGCTCGAGGGCAGCCTGGGCTGCAGTGACCATGAARKRGTKSARKWYCCTTAGGGCACCAAGAAGGGTGCGCTGCAAGCTCACTACCCTGGACTTCAGGAGAGCAGACTTTGGCCTCTTCAGGGATCTGCTTGGTAGAGTGCCATGGGATAAAGCCCTGGAGGGAAGAGGGGCCCAAGAAAGCTGGTTAATATTCGGGGATCACCTCCTCCAAGCTCAGGAGTGATGCATCCCAGAAAAGAGGAAATCGGGCAAAAACACCAGGAGGCCTGCATGGATGAACAAGGAGCTCCTGGACACACTCAAWCACAAARAGRAAGCCTACAGAGGKTGGARGCAAGGACAGGTARSCTGGGAGGAATACAGAGAAATTGTCCGAGCAGCCAGGGATCAGGTTAGGAAAGCTGAAGCCCTGATAGAATTAAATCTGGCCAGGGATGTCAAGGGCAACAAGAAAAGCTTCTATAGGTGTGTTGGGGATAAAAGGAAGACTAGGGAAAATGTGGGCCCTCTCCGGAAGGAAACGGGAGACCTGGTCACCTGGGAGATGGAGAAGGCAGAGGTACTCAACAACTTTTTTGCCTCAGTCTTCACCACCAAGTGGTCAAGCCTCACTGCCCAAGTCGCAGAAGGCAAAGGCAGGAACTGGGAGAATGAAGAACCGCCCATTGTAGGAGAAGACCAGGTTCGAGACCATCTAAGGAGCCTGAAGGTGCACAAGTCCATGGGACCTGATGAGATGCATCTGCAGGTCCTGAGGGATCTGGTGGATGAAGTTGCTAAGCCACTATCTGTCRTATTTGAGAAATCGTGACAGTCCAGTGAAGTTCCCACTGACTGGAAAAGGGGAAACATAAGCCCCATTTYTAAAAAGGGGAAAAAGGAAGACCCGGGGAACTACAGGCCAGCCAGTCTCACCTCTGTGGCTGGGAAGATCATGGAGCAGATCCTCTTGGAAACTATGCTAAGGCACCTGAAAAATAAGGAGGTGACAGCCAACATGGCTTCACTAAGGGCAAGTTGTGCCTGACAAATTTGGTGGCCTTCTGTGACAGGGTTACAGCGTCGGTGGATAAGGGAAGAACAACTGACATCATCTACCTGGACTTGTGCAAAGCACTTGACACTRTCCGGCATGACATCCTTGTCTCTAAATTGGAGAGACATGGATTTGACGGATGGACCACTCAGTGGATAAGGAATTGGCTGCATGGTCACACTCAAAGAGTTGCAGTCAATGGCTCGATGTCCAAGTGGAGACCAGTAATGAGTGGCATCCCTCAGGGGTCGGTATTGGGACCGGCACGGTTTAACATCTTTGTCGGCGTCATGGACAGTGGGATTGAGTGCACCCTCAGCAAGTTTGCCAATGACACCAAGCTGTGTGGTGCGGTCGACACACTGGAGGGAAGGGACGTCATCCAGAGGGACCTTGACAGGCTAGAAAGGTGGGCCCCTTGCAAACGTCGTGAAGTTCAACAAGGCCAAGTGCAAGGTCCTGTGCATGGGTCGGGGCAATCCCAAGCACAAATACAGGCTGGGCAGAGGATGGATTGAGAGCAGCCCTGCCGAGAAGGACTTGGGGGTGTTGGTTGATGAGAAGCTCAACATGACCAGGCAATGTGTGCTTGCAGCCCAGAAGGCCAACSRTAYCCTGGGCTGCATCAAAAAGAAGCGTGGCCAGCAGGTCGAGGGAGGTGATTCTGCCCCTCTACTCTGCTCTGGKGAGACCCCACCTGCAGTACTGCGTCCAGCTCTGGAGTCCTCAGCACAGGAAAGACATGGACCTGTTGGAGCGGGTCCAGAGGAGGGCCACGAAGATGATCAGAGGGATGGAACACCTCTCCTATGAGGAAAGGCTGAAAGAGTTGGGGTTGTTCAGCTTGGAGAAGAGAAGGCTCCGGGGACACCTTATAGCAGCCTTCCGGTACCCGAAGGGGGCATACAAGAAAGCTGGAGAGAGACTTTTTACAAGGGCATGTAGTGATAGGACAAGGGGTAATGGCTTTAAACTGAAAGAGGGTAGATTTAGATTAGATATAAGGAAGAAATTCTTCACTATGAGGGTGGTGAGGCACTGGCACAGGTTGCCCAGAGAAGTTGTGGATGCCCCATCCCTGGAAGTGTTCAAGGCCAGGTTGGATGGGGCTTTGAGCAAGTTGGCCTAGTGGAAGGTGTCCCTGCCCATGGCAGGGGGGTTGGAACTAGGTGATCTTTAAGGTTCCTTCCAACCCAAACCATTCTATGATTCCATGATTCTATGAAATAAAGACCTCCTCCATGAATAGAGATTGCAAAGAATAGTGTTATTTCCCTGAGAAATTAAACAAGCAAAAGGGGACATAATAAAGCGTTAAAAAACAAATGCTGTGTGGCAGGAGGAATGGGGACTACTATTCCCTCCTGGCATAAAGGAGGCGTCCAATCAAACAAGAAGGGACAATTGCTGATTATTTCTAGACAATTAATAATTAGGCTGTGCAATACACAGCTGCGTGATACAAAGGGAGACTGGACAGTTATATGACTAACAACACTACTGACTTAATGATCCAAGTTTTGGGTAGGGACATAAAACCCCATAATTTAAACCAGYGTCTGTTAGCTATTAATAGCAAATCTTTTGGAAGTAAGCAGGCATTTTTATCTTTTTCAGCACGTATTTTTTGTAGCTACTTCTCTGCAGCTACTATTGAAGACAATAGAAGATGAGATGAACCATCGATTTGATACCTTATGACTTGCACTATACCCTCATGAAATGCTACAGCATATTTCACCACTGTATGTGATAGACTTCTAATTTTGGGTACTGTTCATTGCAAATATATTGCCCTGGGAACAAGATGTAAAATGATCTAGTTCTGGTAGAATTATGCAGAACCTAATAATCTCCTATTAAGTCACACACTCAAACTCTTAACTGCTCATCCAGCATCAGAGACACGAATATGTTCAGAAGTAGCACTTTCGGTCATAAATTTTATAACTAACAGGGAGGGCATGTGCTAGAGAGACAGAAACCAAGCCTTAAAAATTTCCACAGTCGTCTTCTTTCAGCTTAATGGGYTGACACTTCTACATCGCTCAGCTGGCTGATGGTACCTCTATCCTGATCTGACCTCCAGGCTACCGCAGTCAGCTTCTGATTTGCCTTCTGGTGTTGTTCAGAAAAAGTCAACTTCTATACTGCATGTATACCTCAGACACACTGCACAGAGAGCTAATGTGGGCCAGCTGAGCACAGTTTTAATAAACTCTGCTATTTTTCCTGTTGTTGCTGATACTTCCACGGTCCAGCAGTTCCAGGAACTGCATTTCGCATACCAATTCGCTTCATGGTGTGGCTTTTCCCAAATACTTCTGTTGCTGCAACTCGTCTTGTTCAGCAGAAATTTATGAGTCAGAAAGCATCCAGAAGAAGCAGAGCAGATTTGCCATTTTAGGGATAAACATTACCATTCACAAGCCATGCACTTGTTAGACAACTGTCATGCTGCCACTGCTTGGCCAAAACCAATAGAACAGTCCAGATCCCTGAGGATTAGTAGGACCTTTGGATAGTGAAGGACTTACTAAATTGGCAGGACTRTACACCATGCTGGCTTTAGCTCTGTAGGAGTCCAGTGAGCATCACTCCTGTAGAGTTAATCAGCTGGCAAGCTTTCACAGTGCTCTTGTCCTTGAGTAACCTGAAATGCTGTTTTTTGGCCCTATTCCTCAAAGCAGCCTTGCCATGGGGAAAGATTTGAACCTCTTTTTCATATGTGAAGAGAGAATTAGCTCTCTACTTCAGCATGTGAGGGTGGGTTCAGTGAGGAGACCACTATCGGCTCAAGGGACATAGCAGAGTCTCTGAAGAAGAATTTGTTAGGGTTTTATTACAGGTCATATTTTTAATCCTTCCTGGCCCAAGGAGAGCTCACTGAAATGTCACMGAAAGCGCAAGCATGTTAACATCCATTACCTCCTCTACATAACACCTTTGGTCAGCACTGCACAATGCTCATGTCAATCGCTTAGATAGGTTGCCCAGGGAGGCTGTGGAGATATATGAATATCTCATTGGAGATATTCAAAAGCTGTCTGGACATGGTCTTGGGCAACCAGCTTTAGGTGGCCTTGCCTGTGGGTGGGGGGATGGGATGGGTTGGACAAGATGACCTCCAGAGGTCCCTTCCAACCTCAACCGTTCTGTGATTCTATAAAAGCAACGACAGGGCAGTTAATTATAATAGTTTACTTATAATCAGCATTTCTTGTGGAAAAATACTTTGTTTTATAACCATTTACTATCTATGTTAAGATAGCCCCAAGGTTGGAGCCCAATGTCAGAGACAGCGTCAAGACCCCTCAGTCTTGTAACACTAAGGCCAGACTAGTGAGGCTGACCATTGCCTCTCTGCCACATTGGTGGTTATAAGAGCAGGGGAGAACCATGTCCTACAGCCCCTTCCACATCAGCTGATTGCGCATGCATTACCATGCAGTTGTACAATGCTCCTACACAAAGCCAACATTTTCCCCACCATGAGGCAGGTAAAAACGTCTCAGTAGCTGGGAACCTGCTCTTTCCACTGTTGACTTCTTCCCAGAAGAAAAAGGGCTGCAGGAAGGAGACACAATTACTCCCAAGAAAGATGACTTCCAATTCAACTTCTTCAGACAAAAGCTAGTAAACTAAGTGCGTAGCCCTGAACAACTCAGCCCTAAAGGCAAGTAAATCTTCATACAATGGCACAAAAATTACCCTGAGCCACAAGAGAGTAATACTGCGCCAAAATGCATCAGCATCAGGTCCTAGAAAACTACCACCCTACACAGTTACCCAGCACCTGGYGCTGGAGACAATACTGTTTTACAATGGCAACTTCCAAATTGCACTTTTTAACCAGTAATTAATCTTTCAAAAACAGAAAGCATGTACAGAAGATGGAATGCTTTCAATTGTTCTAATCAAAACCACATTTTCATACATCTATATACATACAAACAAATGAATGAGATCTCTTAGGAACACATCCTGGCTATTACGCAAAATCAATATTTTTTAGTACAAAATATTTGCAACAAAGTTCTCATTTAATTGCAATCATCTGGGCCAAATTTGTTTTGAAAGGATGAAATGCACAGGTTTCCTTGATGGGAATTTATCTCTCAGTAATTTGACACAGGATTGGAATATCTGATCACTACTTTGTTGAGCTGTGTTGCAACGATGCAAAGCTACATTGAATACAGTGTAATCTGGTGCTCTGGGCTGGGGATCAGCCAGCCTGGATTCACTCTTTCTGTGTCCTTTGACCTGCTATATGATCCTAAACAAGACGCTTCACTTCCCCATGCCTCTCCTTCTAGACATCCTTCCATGTCATTGTATTTTTTGTTCAATTTCTCATCTATCCCACATGCTGGTTGTTTCACTTGCCATACATCCATTATTTATAGTATACATATTATACACCATTGTTTTTAGGCTATAAATTCTTTATCTTTTACCAAGTAAACATAGTCCTGATGATAGAAGAGCTCTAAAGCCCATTGTTAATTACCCATCATGAATCACAAAATATACACCTAAAGGGATATACACACAGTATAAATTGGTGGGGGGGAGTGGTGTGCTTTCAGGGGCAAGCTGGGGGGCAAGGCGGGGAGAGGAAGCCATGTGCTTCTTCCAAGCCTTATGAGAAGATTTTATAATGAACTATAAATGAGACTCCTATTTCAGTGGGAATTTCTGGGTGCTATTGTAATGAAAGTAGTAAGTATCATTAGATACACAATCTCAAGTTACGTTCCAGGTTTAATATTTTTAGGTTACAAATGTGGCACTGATAATATTTCCTTCACTGATTTTTAAAGCATTTATAATTAGCTGCCAGAGCAATTTTAGCCACTGACTGGAAATCTCCCAGCAAGGTCCCTATAAATAAACGGTTCAATAAATCATGGGATCTTCTCTCCATGGAAAGATTTGCTATTATGAGAAGCAATGCCAGTAGAAAATAACTAGAAAAATTACATTTATTTATTAAACGCAAAGAAGACACAAAAAAAGTATTTAAGACATTATACTTGCTTAAACCTTACCAATTTTTTATTCATGATCCCTTCTTCTATAAAAAATTATAGCTTTTCTTGGAGATATGTATTATAAAGATGTTAATTTTGTATTGATTATTATTTTTTATCATGTTTATGACATTGAACAGTGTTCAGAGCACAAACATGGCTCTGTATCCAGGGCTCAAAATGCTTATTGCAGGTATGCACAAGTACTACTCCAGGCTATCTTAAAGCACATCTGCCTCAGAAAGATCAATACCACAGAGGAAAATAATAGAGTGGGGTTTGTTTTTTTTTTTTTTCCATGGCATGTCTAGATAGGTCAGCAAAGATGGGATTTGAAGGATCATGGTGAAAATTGTTTCCCATGTCCAAGGAAAAATACTGCTGCAGCATAAATATTGAAGAGCTGTGAAAAACCTGCATTTTTTTTCCCAGCTTATTAAGGTAAGTGAAGATACAAATTAAGTAGTAGTGAGGAAAAAGTAGCAGGCTCATAATCTGTAACAAGCTCTCACCAGACCTACACATAGTAGAAGCACCTTTATAATGCAAAGGCCTCTTAACACGTCTGAAAGGCATTCAATGTGACTGACACAGTGAAATGTGCTGTAAAAGCACAATTACCTGCGAACATATCAAGTCTGATCAAGCTCTTTTCATCCTTGGTTCTGAATACCAGGAATTGTTTGTCTATACACCTTTTCATTCTGTTCATTCTTTCCCAGAAATACATCCTTTTCACAAAAGCACATGTCAAAACACACATAACCTCAACGAGTGTATGCACACATGTATAAAAAAGCTGGGCTACAAAGACCCTTTGTGGTGGGGAATTTGGGGTCATGGGGCAGCAGGACATGAATTGGATGTTTCAAAACCTAGGCATTAAGTCAGGGCAGATTTTTTTATCAGAGCTGAAGAGACAAAGTGGTGGTGGTGAGGGACCATGGAACCAGAGCTCTTGTTTGACTGCAGAAGGGGAAAGAGAAAGTTTCTTTGGCCAAAGCGGTGGAGGCTGGATTTTGCCCTACAGGACCTAATTAACCATCACCGCCTCTCTAGCCTTTATCCAGCCTCACAGCGAGCTCTGGCAGCAGCTAAGACAGGACTTATCAATCTTCCACTCACCCATAGCCCCTGCTAACCCCACCTTCACCTGAAGAAGTGAAGAGCTAGCAAATCTCCCCTTCCGCCCCCCTCTCACCAGCAGAACTCTACATTGCAGCTCATGAGCCACATTTCTCTCTAATAAACTGTTCAGCCTGTGAGATATCCTGAGGGGTGCGGAAGCAGCAAATGCAGGCAGCGCAGCAGCACACAACAAGGTCAAAAAGGGCACAAACAGCAAGGGAAGACATGTTCAGCATAATCACACTTGCCCAAAAGATATTATGGATTGAACACCTCTAGAAGGTAAGGGAAAGGTAAAGAGATGGACATACAGCCTATTGCTTTTTATCACTTCGGTGCCATCTGCCATCCCACCAAGTCTGCTTCTTGCTCCTCAGTGGGAAGCCTGGTGGTCATTTCCCTCTGCATTGAAGGCAAAGATGACATGGGTGCTAGCTGGCAACATTTGGGAACTGTGATGAGGACTGTTCATGCAGTTGCTGAAGATACTGGTCCTTACTCTTCCAGCTAGGATGTAAGACCCCTCCTGCAATCTCACAGAGGTTTTGCATGGCACAGCCAGCATCCTTTACTCAGAGGGCATTTGTGACAGCGGTGATCAACCACCCACTTGCAGTAAGCTTATCAACTACGTATTTCCACAAGGCATGCAAAAGAACAAAGGCAAACTGTGTATGCACTCCTGTGCTGACCAGGTACGGTAGCATTACCCAGCAGCACAGGGGTAGGCAGCCTTTCTGAGAACACAGACAGGTACCCAAATGCCATAAAAGGCTCTGTCCTGGCACAGAAACAAGCAGTCACTTCAGTCTGGAAATCAGAGCAATCAGGCGTTGCATGTTCTCCTGCAAAACCTCCCGAGATAACTGTAAGCCTGCCTAAGCGTTTCACCAAGGCCTGCAGAACAGACTACAAGGCTTGTACTGAAATGAGGTTACAGCTGCACTGGATTGTGCTGAAGATCATGCCAAGCAGTGCTCATACACTTCAGGAATGGACACAAAGTAAAGGCTAGACGGCTTTGTATAAGAGGGAGGTGGATGTTGGCAATCAAAGGGGCAGTATTGGGATGGTGGCTATGGAGACCTCAACCGTCTTGAGCGCAGCCAACTTGGCAGTCTCCAACTAGCTAATCATTAACCAGTAGGTGCCAGAGACCACAGCTTGGGAATCTGTGAAAATCACGTTCTTTAGCTTAAGTATGGGCTCCCAAAAATTTGCTCAGCTATTGCAAAGTTGTGGTGACAGCTTATAGGAGAGGACCTCAACTCTGCCTCTCTGCACCTTCCAGTTCTGCACTGAGGACACTACATTTCCACTAGCATGAGCTCAGCTCCTACATCCATAAATTTCCTCTGACTGGGACAGAGCAGTGCTATTGAAAAGGTGCAAGAAAATGAGCTGTAAAGAAGTCTAGGAACATTGGTAACAGGTCATCAAGAGTTTCCTCCAAACCATATTCTGCAGACATATGAGTTACCCCTCCCTGCTGGACCTGCCTGTGTCCGATGACCAAACCAGGAGCTTGGCAGGAGAGGGGAATTGGGTCACAATACCATGGTATTGCTCATGAATCAGGAAGAACAGGACAGCTAGGATCTGGAACAGAAATAAGCCATGACTTTAGCCAAGAGCAGAAATGAAGCTTTATTCTGCCTTCTGAAAGGGATGACACCAGAAAGAAAAAAACAAACAAACAAACAAACTCCTACCATCATTTCCGTAAGACAGATGAAAGGGCAGCATGGCACTTCTGAGGATGGTCTCCTGAAAGGTCTCCTAGACCTCCTCTCCTACTGAGACAAGATATTCAGGGACATAATTTTATTTTGGACAGCTTCAGGCTACATGTTTATTGGGGTTATTTTACCCACAGACCAGACTAGAGCTAATCTAAGGTAAAACACCTGAAATGTCGGAAGGACATACATTAAATTTTTGGCATCACCTGCTTCAATCTACTTGATCTGCTCTTGCTGTGCTAATGAAAGCAAAGCCTGGCCATCAGTCTAAGACCCTGGACATCACTTTCTGCATATTGGTTAGGTCTCAGGATTAGCTTTTGAAGGAACCAACTAGTTCTGTCTGAGGATAAAGTCAGGAGAAGTGTTTCAGATGGTCCTCTTTCCCTCCCACGCTCCTAAGGAGCGATCCGTGGTGCTTTTTCCTCTCAACAATCACATTCATCTGCTGCCACAATCCAAAGCATACAATATGTACATTTGGCTTTTGTCAAGTCTGGCACTTCTGGCAAGTTGTGGCAGAGGACTTTTAAACTTTTTGGAGTGCACTTTGAGCTGAAAAAGTATAAAAATATGCCCTCCAAGTGCATTTACTAGGACCTGGAGGAGATCCAGGCCAGGTGCTCTGTGGTGTGAGTACACACTTTGTGCTCCACAAGGAGCTAGTCCTGAGCAGTGTGGGTAGAGTGTGCAGTTCTGCACCATGGCCTGAATAGCTCAGTTGCAGGCACCTTTATCACTGCCAATGTTTTCTGTCTTTTTGTGCTTATTGTCTGCATCTCCCTACTTAAATAATTGCAGCAACATCAAACAAAGCCTGCGCACCCACAAAGAAAAATTTCTAAATATCTGAGTTTCAGGAAATGGCTCCAGTGATCTGTCTCTAAGGGATTAACCATTTCCAGTCCGGAGAGGAGGGACAATTTTCACGTTAGTCAGCACAACTAACATTTCAGCAACTCTACACACCAAGCTTCAATGAATTTTAACTCAGTTCCTTTTATAAAAGATTCACATTGTCTAGGAAGGCCCTCCACAAGAGGCTTAAGTGCGTGTTGTAAATATATATTTTACATAAGGTAGACATTACATATTTTTTATCCAGGTATACTGCCCATGCAGAACTTAACTTACCAATATGATTCTTTTGTTGAGTCTACTCATGTTTAATCAACAATGTGCAAGAAATCAAAATAGACACAGTAAAATCATTACTCTGGCAGGGAACTCTTTTCTAATCATTCCCCTGGAGCCCATGCTTTTCACCCACATTAATGGTCACTCAATGGGCAGGTGAAAAAGCAGGGAAACCTCTTGAGAAAAAGGTGTAATTGGAGTGCCAGCATCTCTCCTAATAAGTACATAGCAATTTTACACAGAAACTGGGCACTGTAATGAATGTCCAATAAAACAAAATTGCTGTATAAAGTGCACAAGCAGGCATTTGAAGAGGCTCTGAGTGGATGGATACTAGCCAAGAGCAAGTAACAGGGGAAACAAAACACCCAATGATACTTAAGTGAAGTGTTTGCATGGGGTTGGACTGTTAAGTCTGTGCTCTTTTGTGCACCGAAAGATCTGCCATTTTGTTGAACTTGCTGCAGCTGCATGACCTGATGGCAGGAGAAGGTGCTCTGCATGCCCAGTGTTGATTCCCTCAGCTTCAGCTGATTACTTTGCCAATCAGTCAGATGCAATTTACAATCAGTTTTAAGATTGCTTATCATTTCCTACGACTGGCATGCTGACGCTTTGACAGAACAACGAATTATGGCCCATACCAATCAACAGCATAAACTGGTTTCAAGCCTTCTCCCTTTGTTAAGCACTGGTGTCTACCTCCCTTTCTCTTCCTGGAGAAGCTGGCCACCCTTTGTCAGTGGAAATGGACACAATGGAAGTTCATACACACTGATAGTATGAATTATTGGATATATATACACTTAGCACAGTATCTACATTTAAGATAACAGTGATAAATTGAACCTTCCTACACAAGTTTCGTAGTTTCCTGATACAATTAATAGAAAAATAGCAAACTGCTCTAAGCAGCAGCTTGAGAGGCAATAGTGGGGTATCTCTCTGACTCCTCTGGCTGGAAGCCATGTTCTAGCAGCCTTGGATAGAAGAGYATTTCAATTTTCTTTAGTCTCTTGATCTCATATACCATAGTATCCAGTAATGGTCACGATGGATGTTGTTAAGTGCATGATCTGCTGCATTCAGAAAATCTAAGCTAAGACTTCATGGAGGAGAGGCCTGATGGTCACATCCTCATCATTTTTAGCAAAACTACTAGTATGTCCCTACATCAAGGATTAAAATATCAACATCTTGARCACAACTTATTGCGTTAATCACTGTTATCCTTACAATAGCATACTCTCAGCTGCAAATGCCCCATGAAACAATAGCAACTTGAAGAGTTTACCCTGGCACCAAAGAGCTGGCAAACTCACATTAGAAGTGGACAACAATTGTGAGAAGGTGCTTCTATATTTGACCACGATAGACTCTTCTTTTAGGACTTGAAATAGTTTTATATCCCCATAGTGAAAAATTTTCTACTGCATTCAAACTGTTGGTCATCCACTGAGTGAGGAGTTTGCATCCTTTAAGAGGGGATTTTCATCTGAACTGTTGGGTAATGAACACACAAACGTCTCTGTTATTTTCTTCTAGTTTCTTATGTCTTTATTTTCTGATTCTCCATTTGCTCTGCTTAGGAATTGTTTTCCAAGCACTACTGATTTAGATTACCTTAACTGATATTTTCTTCTTTTGAAGGGAATCAAGGCTCTGATAGATAAGGCAGGTGATTCAAATCGTTTACTGAATTGTACCTCAGTCATCTGATCTGTTTTCAGAATTGCCTGGCAATGCAGGAAATGCCTTGTACAATGAACCTCAGGAGCTAAGTTGCAGACTATCATAAATCAGTCGGACTTGAGCCAAAAAATTATTCAGGGGCATTAAAACAATTCAATGCAATGCTAAGTATTTGGGACATCTGCTTTATTTGCTGCAGGTGTTTCAAGCTGGAATCATGCCAGGTAGAGATCTCTTATAACACTCCTTCATCCTATGTAAGCAAGGACACACTCCTTCAATATATATAAGGGTTGGAAGAATCAGAGCATCAAGATGCTTCAAACACTGAGGGAAGCTCCAGTGACCCCAGTCTTCCTGAACATCAGCAATAGCAACAGCAGCTGTGGATGTGGTCAGTAAGGCATTTGTCTAACAGAATGTTAAGCTGCTTTCCTTTACAATCATTGTGCGGTTGACTGATTCAGATGTTTTCATATAATTGTCTTGCTTGATGAGGAGTTCATTCTTGTCTCCTCATTTAAGATAATTTCTCTGACAACCATATGGACAGGATTTGTTTGTTAAAAAGCCCGCCCCTACTGTGAAATGGTTTTTGGAAGCAGCAACTTTTTTTTTTTTTTCCTGTTTGAAGAAGAGATGGAGTAGGAGAGGAAAACATCCTTTGTTGTTTATCAGTAGTTTGACCAGATATTTTGGTCAGTTTTGTCTGTTGGCTTAACCTGGGCTGGAGATTTTGGATAGAATTATGCAAAAGTAACATGATGCTTTGAAAATCAGTGTACTCTAAAAACAAACAAATCACACCTAAAAAATTTCCCGCAAGAATGGGAATCTTGCTACTACAGACAAATATTCAAAATAAAGCAGTCAAGTCCCTGTGACAAAGCTTCTAAAGCTATATGGTAAAGAAAGTCTATAATGACATAACCTAGACAGGCTAAAACAAAAGAAAGCATGGAAAGGAGATGTTGTCACAGGGTAAAGCCTGTATTATTTTTGTAACAGCCCTTAAAAACATTCACAGTATTTACAAAGAGGTTTGGTATTTAGAGAAGAGCTTGGAAAGTCAAGGTGGTTGAATTGTTTTCCTATCCTTTGTATTCCTTTATGATGGTATGATCTTGGGCAAGTCAGCCAGCATTTCTGTGTCTCAGCCTCATATGGATAGAACAGAAATGCTTCTCTCACAAGTAAGTATAAAAAGGCCACATACACTTAAAGACACCTCAGGAGAGGAGGAAGAGTAGTAAAATCCCTATCAGTATAACATGATCAAACTGTCAATTAAAGCTGGGTAAGGGCTTAGCCAGCCTTGCCCCAGTCATAATGTGGAAGATGCACGTACCTGTAAGGAGAACACCTTTGCAGTCACATCAGTACTGCTGTTGCCTCACTTAAAAAAGCTGTTCAAAGGGGAAGTGAAAACCAGTATCTCTTAAATCTGAGTGTCGAGAGTATTTGCCTGCTGTTTTCCAAGGATCCATTTCTGCAATATCAAGAAAATACCAAGTAAGATGCATCTTTTCTGTATATGTATACAGGCAGACTGCTGTCCTGCCCTGGCTCAGAAGAGGATCGTTGCCACCAGGCAAGAGTTGTATATAAGTATTAAAGAGTATTAAAATAGGAAAGAGGTTTTTTTAATTTTATCTGTGTGTTTTAAATGCAATGACATAACCAGGGTATGGGCTTGTGCTAAATTTCCATAAAAATGAGTATTCATGTTTCTGCATAAGTAGTAGTTATACCATGAAAATCAACATTAAAGTACATTACAACTTCTCAGTCAAAGTTTCTTCCTGTACTACTGTAAMACAGGACGAAGTTAAACCATACATACTTCACATGCAAATCACTGTGGAGTACTATCTCCTAACACTGCAGTTAACTGTACAAGTGTTTTAACATGGAAGACAATTTTTTTTTCTGACACTACAGATGAGTTCCTTCTCTCCCCAGCCTTCCCAAGGGTGATCTTCTCTGATAGACCATCTACATAATTTTCCAGAAGAATGCAATCCTATTAATTATTTCTATTGCAACTAATATCATAGACATGCCAAGAAAATATCAACACCGGTAATAATTCTACATCTCCCACACTCTGCACTAGAAAACTGTTCCCACCGTAAAGCTTTCTATGTGTTTTATTTTCTTTCAATCAATTCTTTCATTCCCTGTTCCCCTGAGGCACCTGGTAAGCACTCCTTGAAAGTTACTCCAGGATCACCCCGATGCTAAAGCACCATTTTACCCTCAGCCATCCAACCCTCAGCTCCTTGCAATTAAAGTCTGAACCAGAAGGCATTCAGCTCCCACTTTACTCTCTCAAGCATGAACAAGTGCAATTACTTCAGGAAGCTGAGCATCCTTGTCGGAAGCAGCAGGAACGTCTGTCCTTAAAACGTTACTGTCATGCCACTGTCACTTACCCTGGACTCCAACACGCCATGATAGGGTGTCTGGTGTCCTGGGAATCTGTCCCAGTCATATTCAGCAAGGCTAAGAAAAGACTTTGCCAGTTAAAAATTTTTGTTCTGACTGGTGAGTCTTGGCTCATCTTCTGTTGGACTTGGTGTACTTAATTGTAGTCAGTACTTGATTGCAGCAGTCTCTTATCAAACATACCTTTTCAATGCTTCTCATTCAAACACGCTTCTTTTCCACTAGCTTCTACGTAAAAACCCTGATTTARCATGTTCCTTAATATTCACCACAACACTCGTAATTTATTGTGTAATGGATAAGGTCTTTATTGTTGGGATAAAATGATAGATGATCTGGCCATCTTTTCTACAAAGACTGAGAATTTACTTAGATCTCAGAGATACAAATGAGGATGAGACATCCATCCTTCTAAGCTCCAGAAAACACTAGATTTCCCCCACCTTGAACAGTTACTTTATTTGAGATTTTTATGTGTTCAGAATTTGACTAAATGTTGCTTATTTGTTCTTTTTAAACAAAATTCATTGCAGTTTGTTCATTGGAGATAAGGATCCCAAATGCAAAGCGGACTTTTCCATTGGCACTCGCTAAAATGCCAATCATTCTGGGCAAGTTTTTTGCTTATTATAAGATTAAAAAATGCCATTTGGGGAAAAAAAAATAGTTCCATCTACTGCATTTTAGCTAACAAATTTTAAAAGGTATTTGAGTAGTACACAGGAAATTCTACAGATAATTTCAATAGTTTGAAGTTTTGGCTGAGGTTCAGTTYGAATTTTGATGCAGATTGCCTGAATGATTTTATGCTGTTTTGTCCAGAATAAAGTCTTTTAGGCAACCAAATATATAGGGCTTGTAATTGGAATCCCTCAATATTCACATCATTGAAGATATTTGATAAGTTACAGCTGACATTATGAAGCACTCAAAGCAGTAGTGGCAGCCATGTGAGTATCTTAGAGAGCAGCAATCCACCCTGATGATGATCAGCATTAGATGTGTCCATTACGTCATAGATGTGTCCTTTAGAATCATAGAAACATTAAGGTTGGAAAAGACCTCTAAGATCATCAAGTCCAACCATCAACCCAACACCACCATGCCCACTAAACCATGTCCCTAAGCG
>JAYKAV010002859.1:784288-794877 GCA_035582835.1 Phoebastria nigripes | reverse complement strand
GTCCCACCATGTTTCTGTGATGGCGACTAAGTCGTAGCTATCCCGCTTTAATGCCACAGGCATTGGTCCAAGGACATAGTTTGCACTGTATTTCCAAAATTCTTAACACAATGAGGCTCCCAATTTATGGGAGCTACTGCAAAGCAAAATAATAAACAGAAAAAGAATGGAGATCAAGAAACCAGTAAAGCTGGAAAAAAACCCTTGGAAAGATGCATGAGGCCAAAAATCAATTAATGGAGCTGAGATTTTCCCAGAAATCTTCAGTTCAAGAAGAAATCACCTATTTTTTCCCCAAAGTGCAGTTCCAACACACTGAAGTCAGGAAGACAGTTTTCTACTGACAACTTATTCAAAAGAAGGTGACTCACGCAGGGGAGGAAGCAATAATAAAAACAAGTAAGTCTTTTACAGAAAAATGTATAAACAAAACAACTTAAAACTAGAGGTAAATTTGATAGAAATTAAAACTAGTCAGTAAGAAACATTAATTGGAATCAATATGTGGTTGTGAAAATGTTTGAAAGACCTAAATAATTACAGCACTTAATGTTGTTGTCTGAAAGGAAAGTAGAAAGGTCAGCTAATTAAATTGTCTTAATGTGAACAATAAGGAGTAAAAGCTGCAGCTTGTAAACGTGTTGGAGTAGTACACAGACAAGTGTGAGAAAGTAAATTATTCAATGCCAAGAAAATTAAACTCAGAAAGGAGAACCCTACACAAATTGACATTTCTTGAAGCACTTAATGTAAACCYGTAACAAAGCAAATTACCAGTAAAATGAAAATTGATAATTTGCTTGGCTCAAGTGATTTGCAGTTCTTCACATATTGTGGAAAATTGTATCCTAATTCACAAGAGTGCTGGCAATTACCAAAGACACAAGACATATTGAACCATGTAGGGGAAAATGCTGTTTACTCCCTAGTGAGGTAAAGGAGATACGTTCATTTGTAGTTTCCCAGTCAGTTTTGGATAAAGCACAAACAGTTGGAGATAAAGGAGGGTGGGATTTTGTTTTCTCTTTGGCAGGCAGCAATACTAGGGAGAAGAAATGTAATCACCCTTTAAGAGGGCTTTTCCTTTTCATTGTCTAGCCTTCTTCTAATATTCAGCCATGTGCACACCAAACCATCCCATCTACCATATTCTCATCCTCAGATGGATTAGCGTACTCCTGGGAATAAGAGACTTAATTGAAAATAACGGAATGTCAGCATTAGTTCTAATGGCTTGAACAGAGTTGGTACAACCTCTGTTCAAAGGATTTAATCAAAAGATTCCGCTACATTCAAAAAAGGTACAAAAACTCTTGCTGGAACTGTGTAAAAAMCCAATAATCTCAGTTTTGTACCAGTTTCCCCCCCCCAAGATAATTCTGGCCAGACCATACTGCAGCTTGTGTTACCTGGTATCGTTTAGCAAAAAGCACGGAGGATAGAAGTACTGACTTGGAGAACTGCATCTCTCTTTGAAGGAAGATTACTTAGATACAGCCTGTGAAGTCCTTGGTACACCTGAGCTTCACTTAGAAGTGAGGCTTATGAATATCCAGTTAGTACACAGAATAAATCAAAACCATTACCATTCTGTAGTAAACTTAAAAAAAAAAAAAAAAAATCCATGTTTGTTTCACACGACTTTTTTTTTTTATTTAAATGCAAAAATAATCACTTTAGCTGGAGATTATGGCACTTACTACATATATGCTGTGGAAAAGCAGTATATCAGATACATAAAMCATAAAGCTCATAAAACACCCATGTATATAAGGAGTGAAGATAAGGATACTTAGGCTACATTTAGAGAGCATGGCAGGTAAATTCAGTGGTCTGCCCTGGTGTCCCACGCTCCAGTCACTCTCACTGGAGGAGCTGTTGGAGCACTTCAGGGCTCACATTTTTTTCCCCACACCTTGACCCCAGAAGATCTAGACTCAACAGCTGGGAAGCACCCCATTTCAAAAACCTGGTGTTGCTTCCTTGTCATGAATTTCAACATTTGATTCTGCTGCTGCAAGACTGGGTAAGACAGTTTGTTACTCAAACTTCAAGTCTTGGTTAAGAACAGGTACTATTACTTCGGAAAAGAGGAAATTCAGCATCAAACAGTGGTCAGACCTGCAGAAATTTTCCCTCCTGGATCTCTTGAATTGTCTCACAGCATCTTATTGACCAGTATGTCAAAATGCCAATTTCTTGCTTGGAATGTTGGAAGTAAAAACCGAATCAATATCAGGAAATGTCACTCTTTCGATTAAATAGTTATAGTTGCTTACAGAGTATGGGAAAGAATTAATTACAACAATGAAATTAAAGTAGGGGTTTTTTTTGTTCAGAAAACAGTTAATTTACTCCTTAAGAGGTTCCACATTTGAGCTATAGAAAAAATTTAGAGGCTTCCTTTCATTGCTAAAGTAATTTTCTTTAAAGAAAATTATGAAGGCTGCTAATTTGTGGGGAGACAGGGAGTCTTTTTAAATACTTTACTCAGCTCCAGTCAAAGCATTCCAACAGTCTCTAGTTTTGAGCAATGATACAATAAAGTGTTCATTTATATCAGATTCCTGCCTTCACATGGAGAGTGTTTTATGAGATATAATTTAAGAGGATCTTCCCTCTGTGCAAGTGCCACAGAATTGATCTATGTGCTGTTAAAAATCTCCTGGCCAAGAGAATAAGAGTTTTAAGGACAAATTAGAAAACAAAACAAAACAAAACAAAAAAACCCCAACAAAACAGCCAACTTGGCCAATAAAAAAGAAACAAAAAGTAAGTTCATCTCTCAGAATGATTCAATGCAAGAAAACTCAGGATAGTGTGATGCAAAAGAAAACCAGACAGCCAAAGTGACATTGGTCTTTTCTTCCCAAAGTGGGAAATGAGGACACTTGGATTCTCACTTCTTGAGGTTTAATTTCGGACAAGCCACTTAACTGACCCTGCCATAAACCCAGTTGTGGCTCATTTGTCTCTTCTCTTAAAGGCCTGCTTGTCTTCTGCTCTCTTCATAGGAGAGGRCTGGAACACCTCTCCTATGAAGAAAGGCTGAGAGAGTTGGGATTGTTCAGCCTGGAGAAGAGAAGGTTCCCTGAAGAACTTCTTGCAGCCTTTCGATATATAAAAGGGGCTTATAAGAAAGATGGAGAGAGACTTTTTACCAAGGCCTGTAATGGCAGGACAAGGGGCAACAGTTTTAAACTGAAAGAGGTTTAGATTGGACATAAGGAAGAAATTTTTTATGATGAGGCTGGTGAGACACTGGAACAGGTTACCCAGAGAAGTTGTGCATGCCCCATCCCTGGAAGTGTTCAAAGGGACTTTGAGCAACCTGAGGTAGTGAAAGTAGTGAAAGATGGGGTTGGACTAGATGATCTTTAAAGGTCCCTTCCAACCCAAACCATTCTATGATTCTATACTCCCTGGTATATGTGGCTTGGTATGAAGTGATGTTGTACTTCATCATGGTAGCAAAATGAAGAGGGAAACAAACTCCTCGGAGGCAGAAAATATAATTAGGTTCAAAAAACAATTAGACAACTTCATGGACAATGGGGATTAGGGKTGCACATCCATAAGCCCTCAACTATGATGCTGGGGATTGGAGGAAGCCAGTGGCCAGGCTGGTATGCTCTCCCTGTGTGATGTCTTCTACCATCTCCTGGGGGGGCAGTGACCTAGATGCACCATTGTGCAGACTATGGATACTTTATATGTGTCATACGTGAAACTCTCACCCTAAAATTATAAGGGTTTTGGGTCAGAGATTCTCTGTTATGGTATATGTATATACACGTCAGCCAGAATACAGCACCAGACCAGATTCAGCCTCTTTACTAGACAATGCAAATAGTGGATGTGGTCTCCATCTAGCAGAAAAAATCTGATCCGTCTGTTGCATCTAATATTCACTGCAACTTTCTTCCTCCCCTGAAGAAGGTATCAAATTTAGCTTGAATTGACTGACAGTTTCTAAAGTTACTGGACAGAAGTAGGAAACATTCACAGGGCTTCCTCAAGACTCTCTTTCTCACAAAAAGAGGATAACCTCTCATCACATCCCCCCTCGTCAAGAAACTACCCAGCAATCAGGAATATCTGGAAGGAGATGAAACTCACCACATAGTAAAATGGAGGGGGGGGAAATAAAAAAGCCAACAGCAAATATTTGAAAATCATAAAATGGCATATCATGAAGGAATAACAGCTTGATTTTTGATGTGCCAAAGCACTCTCAAAGCCACAATGGAACTGTGTCTGCCAAGTTAATAAATACAGAAAACAGGTTTATACTTTATTATATCTTCCTGAAAATTTTATATATATGGGGGGAGGGGTTCTTTTAGGTCTATTTTCAGGCACATTTAAGCATTTAATATCAACTCTATTTGTTTCTTTGTGCTCACTGCTACGTATCTTAGCACTTTAGGACTCTCAGAAGCAATCCCTACATATTGATTCTGTGATTATTTCCTAATAAATAATTATGCATCATAAAGCCATTGCTCATGCAGAAGCAATATGATATAAATACAAGTTACCAAGTCCATTAGAGTTCAGCAAGATTCTGAAAGATGGTAAAGTTACMTCCAGGAAAGTTTACCTGTATTTCAAAAAGCACTGAAACAGATTTTTTCCTAAGTAAAAATGACAGAAGTCTATCAAACTTTTCAGACTTATTGTGTAAAAAGTCAGAGATGTCAATCACAAACTCCAGAAGACAATCCTTTTTTGTTCCAGCAAGGCTTCCTACCCAGGAGCCAGGCTTCTTGTTACATCTTTTCCTTCATCTGTTACTTCTAAGCATGCAGTAATCCTAATTTCAATGGGAAAGCTGTCAACATAGTCACAAAGCTTCAACAGTGGGGTTCCTCCACAAGGAAGGGCAAGGCATGAGCAGTCGGTGACCACAACCCAGGCAGCAGTGACAACCTGACCGCCAAGGATGCAGTCCTAGCATACCTGAGCAAAATGATCCAAGCCTGGCTCCGCAGAGCTGCCAAGGGGCAGGTTCCAACAACAACCCAACCATCATCACACAAATGGGAAGGGGCAAGTCATGCCTGAAATCAAGTCAACAAGTCAGGAYTGGCAAAGGCCAGAGCTGAAGACAGGTACATCTATAACACAGCTCAGGTCCCAGGGCTGAGCTGAAATGAGACTCCTGAGCAATGGGCAGAGAGTGCCTGGGTGGGGGTCCCAGATGAGGCCGGTCAGGTCAATGAAGGTCCATGAATGCACTCAGGGCCCTTGAAAACACAACACTTAGCTCAGATGCAACAGGCTCAAATCAGTACATGCAGGAGGCAGCTTGCTCTGTGGTATACCAGATGGATAACCTTAACTGGAGGTCTATCTCACTCTGTATAGATGCATTTGCTATCATTATTTATTATCATTTCACAAAACCTTGTMTGTTGGCTTCTTAGATTCCAACTACCCACATACTTATGGGCAGGAATAGTTAGCCCAACTTCACTYTCAACATCTGTAGATAAACATACATAATGCAGCATTTTGGCATAATGATTCCAATAAACAAGGGCCATGTTATTTCATACTGTTTTCTCAACCTAATTGCACAAAACCTCAGACACTTATTTTAAAATGCAAAAACACAGTAACTTACAGAACATTTAATAAAAAGAAAACATATTTGGTTATTTATCACCCTCCTGAAGACACTGGCACTGAATTTGCATAACATTTTTTAAAATTTATTATGTCTTTGCCTCTTTTTAGGTTTTGAACCGTTTTTAAGAAGAGAAAAACTATATACTGTTTTCATTTAAGCTACTCCAATCTCCTGCTCTTTCATTACAGATATGTTTCCTGTTTTGGTCATATCCAGGAAAGCTGTGATTGATTGGAGGATGCTATCTTTATTCTCAGCCCTCAGGATAATTAACCCTGAAACACACAATCAAGGCATTGCCATTAGTATGTCATACCGTAGGTCTGTATTTCTGAATATGTTGTACACATTACCCTACAGTCATCCTTGACATTTCRTTAACAGCGGGCAGAAATGTATACAGGGTGAGAAAGAGCTTGCTATAGATTTTTTACCAAAAGATTCCATTCTTTAAATTTCAGTCCAGCCTGTTTTGAGAATCATTTGGTGTGTTTTGGCTTGTCTACCTGAACAGCAGCAGACAGTCGCAGGTTTGATACCTGCGTCTGAAGGGCACGGTTGTGAGGCAGCCTGGTCTGGAAGTCACACATCACTGAAGTAGAGCTCTATGCCTCTGATGCCCTTAAAGAAAAAGGCACATAGGTGCTTATGCAGCTCCCAGCTCGCATCTGGCTTACATGTGGCCATAAGCCATACCTCTGTGGTATGTATTACCCAGTAATCAGACTCCGTTCTGGGATCCAGGGGTCTAACAGACCGGTCAATGGTGAACACCATAAGTCCTAAGACTCAGGAGACTGAGATTTGGCTATTACTCTGCACTGTGTACTAAGGCACTGATGATACCAGGCAAGCAAGAAAAGAGTTTATAACCTTTAGGAGAAATACTGATTCTTTACAGAAAGCGGCTAGTGATATGCTCTGCAGGATAGCTAAACCATTGTGAAAAGGAGGAAGTTTAGGGGTTTGGGCTTCTTTTTTTTTTTTTTTTTTTTTTTTTTTTTTTTTTTTTTTTCTTCTTCTTTCAACCTACACGGTAATAACAGCAAGACTAATCACTGGATTAGTATGTTATTGCTTTGGAAAGCTCAGTGTATACATTTGCAGTTCTGAACAGCTTGCAGTGGTCTAACTATGAAATTCACAGAGATCCTGTCAGGTTTGGTGAAGGTTAAAATGAAGAAAATATCTAATAATGAGAAGCCTGCTTTTTCTGTCTCTTCTGTGTGTTTCAGGCTTGTTCCATGTACACTGAAAGTGGACAGTCTACTTCATTCTTAAAACTGAARCTATTTATTAATATTAATAGTTATTATAAGACTATCTCTGGAATGAGGAACCCTGTTGTTAATGTTCTGAATCTCTTATTTTTATCAAACTTCCCAGAGAAAGATAGCATTAGAAACCAGTCATACACCATTAGCTTCTTGGTATAGTGATTTCTCATAGGAAAATACTCTTATTATAGTAATGGGAATAAACACATTAGAACACAGCATAGGTGAAACACTTGTTTATACTGCAGAAGGACTCTGGTGGGTGTAAGAGTTTCCCTTTTGCACATTTAAAGTTTGCATAATGAGTTGGCTTGGTGGGAGCCTGAAATGAAGAAGAGAAGAAGCAGAGTAGCTGGACAGGGAACATGAAGGGAGATCAGACAGATACAGACAACCTGTAACCAAACAGAGCTCCATCCCTCTTTTTGCTTTTGAAATACATTTTATAGAGCTTGGTAGACTAAAATACCTTATCTATAACCATCCTACAACACCAATCTGCTCTTCTACCTCTTTTCAAAATTTGTTTTCAGATACATTTATATTTTTGGATACACATGGACAATGAAAGGACACTCTTCTCCATTAAACTACTTTTGTTTAACAAACCATTTATTCTATTTTTATAAAKATCATTCATATTTCAATTTATTCAGTGCTTCTCTAAAAGCTGAAGCTAGCACATTCTTCATGGCCGTGAGGAATGAAGGCTCCCCCTGAAGTTCATGTTCTAAAGGACAGAAGGAGAAGAAAATAAAAGAAGAAAAACAAAAAGGAAGGGGTGTGCAAAAACCGTAAAATATAATTCCTATACCAATGACCTTGGCAGAGCTGAAGATCAAAAGGGGCTTTCATGAAACATAAATGTGAATAGGGCAAGGGACTGTGTCTGACCTCATGAAGCTGTGCAATGCTTAAGGGGCATTAATAGGGGTCTTAGGAGTTGCTGAACTTTGGGATGAAATGTTGGAAAAAAAGGAAGTTTAATGAAGTAAGGTAGTAAGCCAATCAATGCTTTAATGGGAATGATGAAAGACACTATGGTAGTAGCAACTTCTGATGTCAGACCAAAGCAAACTGGACTGGCAAAATACCAGGACAATTTGCAGGTGTCCTTACAGACCCAAAGCTATTTTGTTCATCAGTTCTCTAGACAAATAATTTTTTAATATTAGAAGAAACTTACTTACTTACTTACGCCTCTTAGAGGGCAGCCAACACATTAAAGAAACTCTAGCTCTAATTTGTCATTTTCTGTCCATTTTCATGAGAAAGTCAGTATAATGGACACTGATAAGAGAGCCAGGTTACTAAAATATGAAAATCACAGAATTAACATTTATCCTGATTCCTTGGCTTAGGCTGTCAAGAAAAGAGCTTGTGCTGATCACAGAATGTTAGTTAGCTTAAGAGCTGCTGCAGTTTCTTGATTTTCATTAACTCTCAAGGGTTAACTAAAAAAAAGTTAAATCACACTGATGGTAGAAGACCTTCTTTAATATTGATGAAATTAGGCTCATACACCTATCTTCAAAGGTTCCTATAACATTGGATTTTGCCCTGCTTTATACATCGCGTGGTTATGTGACATTTAAGTGTCTTTAGATTTAAGGGTTAAAGGAATTTCATTCACATTTCATCCTGAGAGAACAGTCATTATCAAGATGTTTAATACTTCTAATGTGTACTACACCATGTCATGGCTTCTCTAGTACGTTTGGTATTAACGCATCCCAATTCACTTTTCGCCTTTCAAATTGTTTGTGTTTATATTGATTTTGCAAGTACTTTACCAATAATTTCTCATCTGAAGACCTCAGGAGGTGCTTAAAAAATATTTCTGAGAGAACATCACATCTAGTTCATATAAAGTGATGTATTCATGGTTTTGCTTTGTTTGAAGGGATTCTGTTTTATGGAAAAGTGGGTAATGCAGATTAACAGAAAATTTAAACCAAGCTAGCAAGTCATGCTGGGAACTGCTAAAGTTATTAATATTTGAGAATATACTGAAAGATAAGATCATTTCCACAAGAACTCTGCAAAGGATTTTCAAAACCAGGCATTTTAATCTATGTTAATCACAGTGATATTTGAAATCTTGTTTTGTAGGTTTGATAACGTTTTGGAGACATTGAGAACAATACATTTAACATCCACTGAATTGCATGTGTGCTTCATCATCTGGAAAAATTAGTGGAAACCTTTTTGTGGACTGCAAACAATGATCTTTCAGACCTCAGCCAGCTTCAGAGGCACTCATCTCTGGAGATGCAGGGATTATAAAAATCAGAATGGAAATGAGACATACATAGAGTCAATGGAAAGAGAACTAGGCAGGGCAGCAGAAGAGGAGGATAATGGAAAGCAGGTTTGCAAATGCAGAAGAAGTTTGAAGGAGTCCTTTGCATAATACCTAGAGACAAAGGCTGTCTCAGATATAGGAGATCCCTGGAGGATTTAACCACCTAAAGTATGTATCTGGATCCTTGGTGTATGATAACTCTAGGATTGAAGATATTGGACAGCGTGTAGCAAGGATATCTGAGGTCCCTCAAGGCAAACCAAACCAAGTCTAGAAGCACTATGGGCAAATCTGCTTGTGACGAAATCCTACTAGTAAGTACACGAACGTGGCTTTACCACTTCTGGAGTTAAGTTGCCCTCTGAGCTGCAGTGCTTGGATGGACTAGCTCAGGTCTCTGTCATGTGTTCCTCTGTGCAGTGTGAGGTGTTCCTGTGATGCTGCTCTGCAGACCTCCTCAAATGCACAGTCATTGAACCCCTTCCCCCCCACCTTGAAAAAAAATCCAGAGTAATACTGTATTGTTATTTTAGTAGATTATTGCAGATCAGAGCCAACAGAGGATGGGAGTGGAGATGGGTAATCATACTTTTTTCAAAATTTGAACATATGAATTGAAATATGAGAAAATGCTTCAGGCATGGCTCTCTTCTGACTGCATCCTAATCAGTTTATCTATCCCATTGCATACATTAAAAAGCATCACATGTGCTAGGAGTGCTCTGCTGTGCTGTCAGATGCCTCTGCCCTGCCACTGTGAGGGTGCTGAACTGGCTGAAAGGTCTTAGTYGAGGCATCTCCACACAAAATATCCCTTCTACTAGATAAAACCTCTGGTGGAAATCAGTCCTCATATTTCTACATCTCCCTTCTACTTTTATTTGCTCGTAGACCTCTGTAAAACAGAATGATGAAAATCCACCAATTACATAAAGGGTTTGTGTGGCCAGGCCCAATGGTGTGACTCAGGATGTTAATGCTTTACATGCATTTAATAAAAATTCTTCAGTCACTATGGTCTTTTCTCAAAGCAAAGCATTTTAGAATAAAATAATTAAGCTTGAAATTCATGGCAATGGAAACACATGAGAGTGGTTCCTTTATAACTTGGCTACAAGTAATTGGTGTATTGTTCTTCTCTATTGGTTTTTCTTATTTACCTCTTAAAACAGAATGTCATATCATTAAATCTGCTCCATTGGTATCTGCCATCTTAACAGCGTGTTAGCCTGTATTTTTATGAAGTAAATGGGAAGCTTTTAATTTTCTATTCTTCACTGCATTTACTACTCTCACAGGACCATCCTGTGTCATCCTTTTCCGAGTAGTAACTTACCCTGCAAATGCTTTTTTTTTTTTTTTTTTTTTTTTT
>JAYKAV010002859.1:686274-784183 GCA_035582835.1 Phoebastria nigripes | reverse complement strand
TTTTTTTTTTTTTTTTTTTGTCAGAGAACTATTTAAAAAATCAAGTTAGAAGTTGCTGAAAACTTTTCAGAAGAACAGTTTTCAGTTAAAAAGACTGCACAGCTTTGCCTGAATCAAAACATTTTATTTCAACATTTCTCTTCAATGACATTTTCAATTTTGAGTGTCATTGTTTGCAGCCTGTGCTGACACAGTAAGATGGTTTATTTTAACTTCATAATTTCAATACTTTTTTGTTCTGACTTTTATAATATGAAATCTTTAATTGCCATGTTATATACAGTGTTTCCTTGATCAGTCTGTTTTGCCTTACAGGAGTCCTGCACCTAGAAAAAGGAACCGCAAAACCAAGAAGAAATAGTCACCCTCACTGCTAATAAAGCAAAACATTTCAATGATGAGAAATGTTGAGAAAGAGAGGGCAAAGTAAGCTGAGACTGTCAGGGTCACATCCCCTGCCAAGGCTCAAAGCTACGATCACAAGGTCATCTGTGATGTGAAGAAATTTTGTGGAAAAGGGATGCCYTTTAAAGTTCTATGAAAGAAACCCTGACAGGTGTGATTGCTGTGACAGACCGGTAAAATGTTCTTGCTGATGAATGAATTAATAGTGACATACAACATTAAAAAGATGACAGCATGATCTTACATCACAAGGTCAGAAGATGACTAGCTTTCTGCAACCCAGTCAAATCAATTACTACAGCCCACTTCAGAGGTCAACTTGTCGCCCTCGCCATGATCCAGGTCTACACTGCAACGCTACACACGGGGCAACTGAGTGATCTGTGACCAGCATGAATATTGCCTAAACAACGCTATGAACAAAGACGTCAGTGTGGCACCAGGCAACACAACAGCAGGGCTGGAGAGCACAAAATTAATGGGGAGGCACCAGAAATGGATGAACGGAATGGCTTTTCATCTTCTCCAGATCCCACATTATATGTGTGCATGATACAGTCATCAACATCAATCCTTAAATATTATTTTGTCCTCACAAACTAATACTTTAGCACTTCAACTTCATCACATTTGTTATCAGGTTTCAGCCATCTCCTCTGATATATGCTCCCCAGATACCTTTGAATTATTACAGGTAGAAAACAGATAGATAGGAGTCTTGCAATGCTATARGCATCCTCCCATACCATTTCCAACTTAGAAATGGACAGAGCTTGCTCGGCGTGCTTGCTGACAGGGCAAGCTGCTATTTTCCTAGCCAGATCTTTGATCCTTTCAAAGGAAAAGAGAGCCCTGAGTTTTAGCTGATGCTCATTTCTAAAGCTTTTGCTACTAAAGCAATGTACATGCTAAAGTACTGCAAATGCTCAATAATATTGAAGTAATCTGGAATTTCAGAAGCTGTTTCTGATTCATGCTGTATGAAAACTGTCAGTCATGCATGGCTATTGTAACCAGGTTTAAAGCATAAAGAGCTGAGGAATACATGTGTAAGTTGTGTGTCCACTGTGTCTCCAGGATTTACAAGTGCCATGTTAAAAAACAACTACTCTCTCCCCCAAGGATGTATATGTTGAATTATTAATAACATAAATGTTTCCCTGCACTATTATTTTATTTCAGTACTTTTGCATAATTATCAGAGCTCTTTCAGGGCACTGCTGGTTTTTTAAAGCTCAGCCATGCTGCATTATAAGCAAACAAAACATTATAAATGTAGCCTTTGTGAACACAAACTGTGAGCAGTGTGTATTTACTGACACACAGCTGAAAAATCTCTGTCTAGGTGTGGTAGTATTGATAGATAAAAGCTACCATGCAATGAAATAAGACAATCCCAATCTTCAGTTCTTTAATAAAAATATGTACTTGGGCATATTTTTATGTACAGTTTTAAAAATGCAGTATTCATTCCCGTATTAATGTATAAAAAGTAAGGTATAACTCCTGTAAAGTACTTTTAAAGTACACACAGTGTATTTACTGGATAGTGAAGTTACCCATAGTGTAACTAGGAAATACATTCTGGGATGATCTGTAAACCTGCATTGATTTTTCTCCCTTCTCTTAACTACGTTCACTGCCATTTACCATAACAATTGAAAAGGCATTTAAACTAGAAGGAACTTCTCCGTGTCGCTCAGTTTATCTCTCAGCTTACTGCATTTAATGTTTTCTTTCCTTACTTAAACTGAGATGAACCTGAAGTACAAACTATAGCCTCACATTCCTGATTTCAACAGATTACGTACCTACGAGAGTAAGAACAAATGTTAAAAAAACCTGAAATGGCACAAAAGAAGCCTGTGATGACTTGGTTAGCAGGGACACACTAGTCGTCCACATTTCACAGTAGCATTAAACTGAACTATCAGGTACCATCTTCCCTTTGCACCAAGCTCAGCATCAAGTATTATCCACTTGCTGCTTGCTTGATCAGGCAGCTCATTTGCTCGTTAATGTGACTACGTTTTATATGGTCTACATTTTTCACTATCTTCTTAAAATAAATAGGATGCAAAAATAACAATAAAATACTAACCATTTGGATTGTATTGGTTTTTATATCTTCACAACCTCAAATAATCAATAGATACTTAAATAGCTTGGTGGCTTAAGTATCGTTCCTTGGACGAAAAGAAAACTAAACCACTGAGAAAAGACGTGAATTCCCTTGAGCAAAGTTTGTCGGCTTCAGCTAGGTCACGACGAGCTGGGTGCGCTCAGCCYTTCCTGAGCTTCAGCGCTGTAGATACAACCTGGTCCTGCAAACATCATCTTCCTCCCAGGGCTGTAGCTCCAAGAAAACCGAGGGAAGCAGTGCAGTCAGGATATGCAGAATACACATAAGTGGATGAACYATTTCGATATTTTAACTATGCCATTTACAATTTCCATCCTCAGTTCCAAATCATTCATTGGACACATTTTTTTTTTAGTTCTTTCAGACACTCAGTTTGTGGAAATACAAATCCCACTGGGACAGGAAAAAAATGCTGGAATAATGGGTACATTTTAATTTTGTTTTCCATGCGTTACAACAATCGTAACTCAGTGKCACTCCAGTGAAAGCCATATGCGTCTAAACACAGTTTCTGTGGAAAACAAATTAAAACCTAAATAAGCCACAGACTGAAACAGGAATCAAACAGATTTGGAAAGCAGAAAGGAATGCTGATGAATTGCATGCAGCTTTTCCCTTGTAAAACCGAGCACTGTGTTTGAATGCTGGCCAAGAACACTCCTTGTGTTTCAGCTGATCCTCACGCCTTAAGATCACGTGTTATTTTTAAAAACTTCAAGTATGCATCTGTTTAACAATACACATTCCTCGGTACAAAAAAAGGACGGGTATGATGATGCTCCCGGTGACTTAAAGATCAGTAGGATTTTTCTTTCTGCTCCTTGAATTCAGAATCTGGTTGAATAAATACAAATTCTGAGTTTGTATCTGGATGACTGTTCCTTTTTTCCTCAAAGTATTTAAAAACATRCATTTCAGCTAATATAAAATATGTAAGGGGAATGTTCATGTCCCAGAGATTTAAAAACTTGATCCGTTCTAGGGACTTCATAATACAAATCTCCCAGAGTCATTGTATACTGCAAAAAACCTGTTGTGATTGATCTCATAGATGTTCACAGGCTGTATAAGAAACTTCCTGGAAGTAGAGGTGCAGCTTTTGAAACTGGTTAGTGAGCTTGGCTGCTGAATACAGATTTGTGTAATGCTCCTAATTAAAAAAAACAAAAAAACCAAAAAAACCAAACAAAAACAACCAAAAAAAACCCAAAACAAACAAAAAAATCCCAAAACAAACAAACAAAAAACCCCAAAATATAATCAATTTCTCTCAAGCGTCCATCTCTCAAAGCTAATGAAACTAATCGAACGCTGCAAAACCTTCGGAGATGCCTCAGGAGACCTTAGGGCCTTATGCACCTTTCATCATAATACAGTGATTAGAGAGCATGTTAAAACATTAGAAACTTGCAGTTGTTTTCTTTTTTTTTCTCTTTTTTCTATTTTTCTCTCTCTTTTTTTTTTTCTTTTTTTTTTTTTTTATTTTTTTTGATCATTTTTTTTTTCTGAATGTAAAAAGAAACAGCCCAGTTATAATCTAAATGAAAAACTCTGTGGAAGGTATTTGGGTTGGCACTTCATTTACACAATATTTTCTTTACAGAAAACTCCCAAAGCAAGTCTTTGATTTTTTCACATTTTTCTGTGATAAATGATTATTTGAAAACAAATCTGGAACTGTTGTTCCACTGTTACTTAGTGGCAGAAGGTCTTATTAGTGTTCTGTGAAGTTGCACTGCCTGGAACCACAGTATCCCGCTCCAACATTACAATATGACCTTCTTCCTAGAACTCAGAAGAAGTTTTATTTGGTGGGGATAAGCAGATATTGTCAATAAATCATTCATTAAATAAAATGTTGGGCTAGATCTGAAATCATTTGTGAATTCAGACTGAATTTGGTAGATAAATCATTACAGCACTGGGGAAAAAAAAAATAATACCAACCAACCAAAACAAAAAACCAACCCAACCCTTCCAAAGTAAATTTACAAAATAAGCAAGGTTTATTGTTTTGTCCAGTAGCCTATTGAAAAAGACACTTACTTGTGCCTACAAGAGATATATGTTCTGAACCTAAATGTCTTGAACCTGCACTTGGCACCGCTTTATGTGATATTCTGGATAGGACTGCTCCTACTTCTTTCCCTGAAGCTACCCAAATTCAATATGACTCGAGACAGATTTAATCATCTGATAACAAGTATACCAGTATGGAAGTGGGGATACCTAGGTTTCAGTATCTCCTTTTTTCTATGGAATATTATTGTTTTCTGAAAACCACATGGTACTTCCATTCAGGCTGAACCACTTTCTTTACTACAATAATTTTGTTCAGTTCCATAACCTTCTGAATAATTAAAAATCCAGGTATTAAATTTTCTAAGAAAAAACCCTAAATGGAAAAATACCATGTTGTTTATTTCTGTCTTTTCAATCTGAAGTCCATAATACAATCAGGTATAAGACTTCAAATATAATTATAATTTTTTGGTCAAGGTCTGTGATTTCTTTGGGGTTTTTATATGTCTGTAAAGCACAAAGAATGCTTTGGAAAACARGAAACCAACCAAAATGCATCTGATATATTTTGCTGCAGTATAKGATACACAGATATCTGGCACAGCTAATACTAATTTACAGACAGTATTGTCTTGATGAAGAGTTGACAGTAATTCTGCCTCCCTTATCTGATGCCRGAAAGCTCTTGAAACCAAAAAGACCGACTTCAGATGAATCTTTCTAATTACTCTAATCGGTTCAATGACTACTTCATGGAAAACTTCATTTATATATCTTTGAGTTTGCAACAAGGTAGATTAAGAAAAAGACAGAAACGATTCTGCTGCCTCATCATTACAATAAGTTAGGTGGGTGCAAGAAATGGGTTTTTCGTTAGAAGGAATMGCCAAACTGGAATGGGTTGGAAACTTGGTAGAAGTTTGAAAGGTTATGTCCATTTTTAATGCAATTTATGAGAAAAACTGTGAAAAAGGACAGTTTCAATTGCTCTCATTATAACTTTTTATCACACCATTATAGTACTTTTGGTTGTGATTTGATATGAAATGAAATCAAAACTTGCTCCACTAAAGCAGAAATTCCAATTTTTAAAAAGCTTGAGTTAATGATGCTGTTTAAAAAAAAAAAAAAAAAAAAAAAATCTCTTTCCAGCTCTCTGTGGCCCCTCAGTATTTCTAGACTAGTAATTAATTAAGTTGGTTCCATTCTTCATCTGTAAAATGGGATGGATTGCAGTAACCTGATGCAAGAGACGCTCACAAACAGCACAGCAAGGGAAGTCATCTAAGTACACAAATAGCTAGGTACACTGCACTCACCAAAACATTTAATGGGAAACCTAAATCCAGTCTAAGAAATTGGACTTCTTCTGAGTTCAAAAAGCTAATTAATCTTTGTATTCATAACTGTTCAGAGGCCCCAAGGGGCTGATGTATTTTTAACAGTGCTGGAGGATGGCAGGTGGTAGTTTTCACCRCTGCTATCAGCTGTGATCTTGAACATTGACAGACAGTTTCTGTAGGCTATTTTTCCCCTTTTCTTAATTACTCAGGCTTTGTGAAGTGGCCTTTTTTCTTTAAGCAATCAAGGGGTTTTTTTTAGAGAAAACAGACATACATTGGTATAGACTGCAGGAAAAAAAAAACCACAGCACAAAACAGTTCTTAATATATCACATAGAACTGTTCTCAGAAATCTTTAAAAATAAAAAAAAAAGACCAACGATAAGGAACAAAGAGAACAAGGAGATAGGAAAAGTTTAGGCAGGATGTCCTTCTAGGGGAGATGAAATATATCCTTATCTATCAACCCTCTGATCAGCCTTACTTTTCTTCCCCTTCTCCCTGGAGGGAAATAGGAGATTTGCTCTGCTAAAGCCAGTGTGTTTCACTGATAAGCAATGCTTACCTTGCCAGTGCCTCACAGCTTACTGCTCTTGCTGCCTTATTGGTGCAGCTATTTACTCTGCTTTCACTGCAGGGAGACAAAGACTTTGGCTAAATTTCCTTTGATGTCCTGATTTAATCACCTTGCGTTAAACTGTTGCATTTTGTAAGCAAAAGAGAAATCACCAAGGAAGTGCATTTTCTCCTTACCATGTCAATGCACAAGGAAGAAATCACTTTGTAAATCAGATATTTCTTTCACAATTCGAAAGAATCTCACATGTTCTCTGGTTGACTTACCAGCAGAATAAGCAGTTGAATGTAATCCTGCGTACAGGCATATTTTTTTAATTTCCTTCTAGCACAGCCTATGAGTGTTAGAGAGAACAGAGAGGGCATTTTCCAATACTTTGAACAGCTTCTCTCTTATAATACACAAATTATAAAATGTGAACGCAGCTTCCAGACCTCTGTAAAAAGTCAAGCTTTTCCACGTCTGAGACATTTTGTTCTAATTTGACTTTTAACTGTGCTTTTTATCTAATAGTTATGCATATGTTTTGTAATTCAAAAGGAAGTACTCAACAATCAACTCTTTATTCTTCTTCATGAAATCTATGTCCCATCGATGGCAGCATACAACTTTTGTCACCATACATATTTGTGGTTTATTTCCATTCAAAGACACAGGTTTCTCATGTCTGGTTTTCAAATTTATTGTAACATCATTATGCTTTACCATGGGCAAAGACTACAAATCACATTGAAATATGAAATAAATTTTTATGTGACTTTTATTCAACAGGATAATGGATAATAATTAAAGTGCCACAAACTTGTCTCAAGCGAGACAATAATAATAATAATAGAGGACAAACTCTCGAACATTATGCATGGAAGGACTAACTTTTTAAAAAACAAACAAAACTACGAAGTGTTCTTTGTGTTTTACTTTCCTGAGCTGCAACTACTTTGCTACGTTGAAGAACAGAAAACACACCGATGTTGAAGTTAAGAGATTTTAATCAGAGATGATCACACTCAGCCTTACTCCTGGCTGGAACTGGGGACACGGACTTGTGGCAGCCTCGCCTTTATGGGGCTGCCAGATACAGTAGCTCCTAACAATCTGCCTTAGTTTTGGTGGTCTGCTGGTTCTTTTGAAGTTTGGTCCCCAGCAGGGGTCTTCAGAGACTCTGGCACACCAGCTTGCTGGGAAGCGGGTGCTCAAACGCAGCTTGGGGAAACCCTCCTTCACCACTAACAACAGAGCAGGGCAGTGGAGTCTGGTTTTTCTTGTGAAGAAACAACCAACCAACAACAACAAAATTATGTATGATTCAATATTTCCATAATACAACCTGCCCCTAAGAATTTCCTTTCCACCAGCAACTTTAAGATCTGCAGCCTTCTAATCTAATTTGCAAGGAAAAAATTGCTCCTAAATATTGTAGGTTTGCAGGGACTCTCTGTATTTGTTTAAACAGCTTTTGAAACTCCCCACTTTTCAGTATCCTCAGCTCCCTGAGAAAGATCCAAAGGTTATTACAAATGACAGTGGATTCCCTGAACCTACATATGGTCCTTTGTAAGCCAGTCTTGTGTTATATTTTTTTTTACCTCCTTAGGCTCTGGCCAAGAGTCTCCTTATATGCAAAGGAGACAAAATAGAGTTTAGGAAGTGAAGCAGTACAAAAACTCAATCTGACATGTTTTTTTACCAAGGGCCCCGTCCTGGCCCTTAGCTATTACATGATTTTTATTGAGTTGTAAATGTGCAGGGTTAAGAAATGTATGTATGTAATGGGTACAAGTTACTCCTGGGGAGATCCCAATTAGACAAAAGAGGAACATTTTTCACAATGAGAACAATCAGCTGTTGGAATAATCTCCCCAGGGAAGTGGTGGATTCCCCAGCATTGGACACTTTTAAGATTCAGCTGGATGGGGTGCTGGGCCATCTTGTCTAGACCATGCTTTTGCCAAGAAAGGTTGGACCAGATGATCCTTGAGGTCCCTTCCAACCTGGGATTCTATGATTCTATGATATGATTCTATTTGTTGAAAAAAAAGCATATTAAGAAAAAAAAAGTTTTAAGGAGGATAATTTATCTATAGATACAGAAAGGAAAATTAAATTCATTGGGAAAAAAGCTATAAAGTGAATATAAAAGTATTTCAGGAGGAAATAATTTGATAGGAGCTCTTTATTTTAATTAAAAATCTTCCATGTGATAAAGACTGGTGTAAATCCCAGGATTCTTGATTTTTGCGTATTGGTGAGGAATAAGACAAAACCTTAAATATGTTGAATTTTGACTTTTTCTTCCAATAAGTACTCAACTTACAAGATATTTATTTTATTATATGGGGCATTACTCAAACTAGTAAACTTTCTTGGAACGGTACAGTTGAGCAAAGACCTTGTAGGAACAGTCTGTCTCTCAACACTTCTCTCCATGACTTGTAAAACCATACAAAAACTGCAAATAATGAAGAGAATAGTTGTTTCAGTCTTTTAACATTAACACACAGGTTTGTATGTTTACAGATTCAGTATGTCCTTCAGACTATATGTACACCAACATAATTGTTCCTATACAAACATGAAGGCAGATAATCCCAGCCCTTGGGAGATTTCAGTATAAATTAAACTGTTATAACTCAGATGACAGGGGATAATGTGCGAGACGAAAGGTAAACAGTATTGGTAAAGAAGTGGTTTTTGGATGACAGCATGACTTTTACTGTTAGAAACTGCTTTTTTAATCATAGATTATGGAACAGCCAAGGTTGGAAGTGACCTCAAAAGATCATCTGGTCCAGATTTTGTGGGAAAGGCAGCCTAGATGAGATCAACTAGCATGTATTTGTTTCATCCAAAACAGTTTCTTTCTTTCTAGAAGAATTAAAATCATTCAATGACAACTCCGAAATAGATCAACAGATGCTCTGGAATAATTCAGTACTCTAGATATTTCATTATACAACTTAAGCAGTAAGCATGAACGTAGAAAACTTTGAAATGAAAGGCTGTAGGGAGTCTAATAAAGTCTACGTTATTTCAACCATCACCAGGATGCTGCCTCACAAACACTGGTTTTATTATTTGCAAAGAGGACAGACTTTCGATTTCAACAATAACAAAATTCCCAGAACTCACATTCAGGTATTTTGGGGGGAGAAGTTAGTTTATTAAATTTTAAATCACAATTTTCATGCCATGTTATTGTATTAATTATTCCTTTCGCTGTTGTGCTTCTTAGAGCTCTACAGAACTGTCATACCTTTCATTAAAGCTGCAGCTTAATTGCCCTTAAAATATTTAAGATGAATAAAAACATCCTTGGCAATGAAAATGATTGAAAATGAAAAATTAATTTAAATAGTCTTGGATGTGAACAGTGCATTACATAGACTGAAGACTGGAAAAAGGACAAAAAACAAAGGATGTTTAAATGGCACTATTACTTCTTAAAAGTTTGTGTGTCAGTGCTTTACATCAGGGATTGTGTTAAGTTGCCTCTGCTGGTTTCATCCAAATCGAAAATCGTTTGACGCCAGGAATTATGTCTTCAATGACCTACATGGGTTTTATATCAAGACTTTGTTAACTTCATTACTTAGTAATGAACATGGGCATAAATATCACTGAAATTTAACTGACAGCATYAAATTGTGAATTTTGCAGTTAGCAGTGAGGACAGGTGAGTAATACAAAAAGGTCCAGATAGGTCCAGATAAATCAGGAAATGTCCCGATTCTACCTCAGTATTTGGGGCCCAGGGAAATGTTCCTTCTGGATTAATTTTTCTGTGAGTCAGAAAGATTGTAATACCTTGCTAAACATACAGCGTCTGCTTTTAACATATCAGCACTAGCTATGTGAAGAAGTTGCAAAACTGTATTTGCAAAAGGTAACCGCTTAGTTGTACCTGATGAAGATACACAGGTACTTGCACCCTTGGATAGACTTTATGCAAAATACCAGATGACTTTGTAAAGGCATCTTAAAGACACAGTGCAGGCAAATGATGCTCATGTTCCTACAAAAGCTTCAACTGGACTTCTAAATATTGATTAGTCCAAAATTCTTCTTGGGCACTGCCCATAGTTAAATATAATGAGATAATAATCTTATCTGGTTTTATCTGTTTAAGAGTTAATCCTCTAGTCCAAGTTGCTCACGTAAAGGCCTTTTATCCTTAATGGTATAGGAATTATAGGCCCCTTCAGGGAGTGATTTGTCCCGTCATGAGACAGATGCTCTACACGACAGGAGTGACTCACCCACTGCAGGGGTTAATTTCTCTCTGCTGATTTGAGTGGGAATTTCTAGTATACGGCAGCATGCTGTGCTTAATAATAGGTATATTTGTTGTTATACAAAACAAATAATGTACCTTTAGCTGTTTAATAAGTATACCTAGAAGTACTTTCTATTTATATAGCACATTTCTCAAAGGAGAAAGGGAGGGTGGCTAATTTAAATAAGCAACTACTGTAGATATTTCTCCCAAATTACTTCTATGCCTTCAAAATAAAACAAAAACAAAAACAAAAACAAAAAACAAAAAACATGTGTGTCTGACTAATATTCTAGCTTGACGATTTTGCCTAATTACTCAAAGGAAATGTGCTTTGTTTTTCTCCCCAGAGGATAGGAGTCTGACTCAGGGTTGCAGGAAAAAATCTCCCATGTTCAGTCCAGTCCTGAAAAAAAATGTTTCTTTACTTTAAAAAGATTAGTCCTTYTATTATTTTTTTTTTCCTTAATAATGAAAAGGGGATGTATGGGTTCATAGAGAAAGAGAARAAAACCAAATATATTATTTTTCAGTTTGGTGGGTCACTTAGGAGAAAGGAACAGAATAAGACTAGGTCCTTTATTTAAGGATGCTTAAGGATTTTATCCACTGATCATTTAATGGAAAATGCATAAACATTCCTTGAAGCACTTACAGTTATTTAAGAGTTTTCTACTTTAACTTCTAAGTCAGGAAGGCACTATCCACTTGCTTATGTCAGACTCGAGTATGTACTGTAACCATTGGGTATACTCACAATAGAAAATGTGAATAGCTGCTCATACTCTATCTACATTCTTTGACAGCCAGGCAATGAATGAGCATCAACTAAATTCAGAGCCAGGGTATAACAGTACTGTCATTGGAGATGGAGGAAAAAGCTCAGTGACTGAGTCGCCAAACCCAGAGCAGTCCCCTGCCCAAGAGGATGAATCTTGAGGATATATCAGATATTAAATTGCTCATTTGATTCCAGCCAGGTTTCAGCTTTGTTTGTCTCACGACATTTTCAGGCGAACCTTTGCTGAACTGTTTACCCTTCTCAAGGTAAAACACCCTTGGAGCAACACAGCCTGTCCCTGCTGAGGGGAAATGAAGATTTTTTTCCTCATGTAAGACAAACARCAGCAACATCTCCGGCCCGTCCTCCCCATCCTGGGAAACAAAGCAATCATTTTTGCTATTACACTTGCTATCAGCATAGCACAAGTCTGCCAGCTTCCCCTTTTCACCTCTCCCAGCTTTCTAGTTTCTTGTCTGAATGCACTTCATCATTTTCAAATTTTCCTTTTGGCGGATTCAATACTCAAATAACTATTACTTTGCAATGCACACACAGTAACCCCAATTTTCCATTCACTGGATTTTCTTCATTTTCTGAGGAAAAAATAGTACTTCATTACATATCTATTCATCTATGTGCTTGGTGAAATGCAACATTATTCCAGGCAGAATCTGGGCTATTTATTTATTTATTTGTTTGTTGGAGAGAAAAAGAGGAGATGGGCGGGTGATTAGAAGGGTATTAAAGCACAGGAATTTTGGAAGGAGGGCTCAAGATGTCATTACCAGTATCCGTTAAATGGACACCTTATATCTCCAATGCAAAATGTATATTATATGATGATACAGACTTTTTAACAGCAATTCAGGGTTATATTAAAAATTAATTAAATAGTGTTTAAAAGTGTTTAGGTGAAAAGCTAACTCAAAGTTCAAAACTGCAAGATGATGCTTGTTTTTTTAACCCATAAACCCCCTTCCTTGACGTTTAGGACTTTCATGTTGTAAAACTGGTGATATAAAGTAATTTAAGGTTTTGCACTAATTTTTCTTTTTGTTGTTGTTCTTTTTCAGAAAGAATAAAACAAGGTTTTCTGACAGCAAAATGTTGGCTCTGCTCTGGTATCAGGGACCAYGCTTTTGCCTAAGGTGACCTCACCACCAGTTGATAACAGAAATGAGGAGTGAGGATAACAGGAGGGAGAACCTACCTTAGGTCAGGACACATTTAGAATCACTGTCATTGAGGACAAGAGGAGACCACAGACATTTTGAAGGACAAATTTCCATTCAGGAATTCTTTGTAGTAGATATTACTCCACCACTGATACTGAAATAAAACCCCAGTTGCCTCCTGCGAAAAGTTGGTTCAACGTCATGGCTAACATCCTGACGTGCGGGCTGTGAATTGCAGGAGCCGCTGGAGATGTTGGGATGTGTGAGCAGGAAGGAGGAGGAACCAGGCTATGCCTGAAATAACTGAAAAATCATCAGAATTGGCTAGTTTCCTCTAAGGAAGCTTTGTGGTTTTGTAGAAAAACTATAATAAATAATAGAGTTGATCACATAGATAAATAAATAAATAAAGCTAGAAAAAAAGAGGCAATATATCCTTAACATATCTTCAAGTCTGTGGAAACATCCTGTTGTAACTTCAGCTGTCTTTGGTTTGGTGTACTATTAATGCTTATTATACTTAGATAAGGTTTAAAATATACAACCTTGAAGATGAATCCATTGGTCATACAGAAGTAAAGTTATGTTCTTACAGGTAATTATAGGATGTTGCAATTTTACAAAAATATTTCTGAAGATGAAAGCAAATTTCCAAGGTTTCTGATGAAAGGAGATTTTTAATACTGTTTTTGGAAGTTTCTTTAYAGAAGGCTTTTTAAGTTCACTTTCAGAATAAAATACTAGTTCCAAAATCTTATTTTTTAGTTTCATACTAGATTTATACCGTGTTAGTTCATGAAATGAAAGAAWTTTTTTTTTTTTTAAACCAACAACCTCATACTAATTGAAATCATATTTCTAGATGTTGAAAAAACATATATTGCACTGTGGAAGAGCAGCGATTAACCAAGAAGCTTTTGTTAGCTCACACATTTTCATGACATGGATACATCCTTGTTTTGGAGTGAGAGCACAGCTGCATGGCCAATTATGTGTTGCAGGATTACAAGCACGTGTTCCAGTTTGGGAGGATGAGTAAGGGCCCTGATAAAAGGAACCATGGGTCAAGAGGGAGATTCGCACCTCTCCTTTCAAGATACACGCTTCATTTTCTCAGATTGTTGTTGCCTTTCCTCCCCCTCCCTGCCCCATAGGCACCAGGGGATAACAGTCCGTATTTATTTATAAGTCAGTATAAATAAATAATAATAATGCTATAAAGGGTAGATGGAGATTATTTCCAATAGATTAAGTTGGCTGCACTACGGTATTAGTACTCACACACACACGAGGAAAAAAAAAAAGAAAGTAAAATGATATTTGTGGGAGAAGGGAGTGGAAAAAAGATCAGGGAAACTACAAACTGCTAATAAAATAAATCTGTTGCTTACTGTATGAAATAATTGCAATCATAATTTTACATTCTAATACGTTGGCTTTTATTTGTTGTTTAAAAATTTAGTTGATGTAGTCATGTAATTAAAAATAAACTTTTCATAGTATTATTAGGGAAATTAATGTTAATATGACACAATGGCAAATTACTGCTAAAATAAAATGTTCTTTGTATTAACATGATAATGACATTTCTGAATATACTGAACATCATGAAATGTTGCATATAGCAACAGAATCTTAAAGTCTCTTTAGGTTCACTTGTGTGTGTGTGTGTGTGTGTACACAAGAGAGGAGGATTTTCCCATCATTTCTGCATTTTCACTTGGTAGTTTCTGGCTCTCTGTGTCTGACCCTTTCAAAAAGATATTCCAACATGCATTAAAAGAAAGAAAGAAAGAAAGGAAAAAAAAAAAGTCTAATTTCAACAAATGGACTGAGTCCTCCTATATAAAGCCAAGAACTTTTGAAGTCTTTCTGGAGCTGGGATCTTGTGGTCAGCGTTTGTGTCAGACATGACAGGCAACAGATGTGGTTGCCTCTGTGGATGGGTATCTCTACCSCTCATTTCTCTTTTCCCCCTTTTTTCCTTTTTTTTTCTTTTTTCTTTTTCTTTTCCTTGTTTTTTCTTTTTTCTTTTTTTTTTTTTTTTTCCAATTAGGCAGAACTCAATTGTTATATTTGAAACAACCAATGGAGCTCAGAGCTGGCGTCTTTCAAGGGAGCCTTAATTCCTTTCCCTGTAAGTCCCTTTTTCCCTCTGTGCCCAGGCAGAGGGTAAACATATGTTCCTGGGGTAAACATACGCTGGCACAATGGCAGGGTCCCTACCATTGAGCAATCCTGGGGTTCCCTCTTGGAACTTGAATTCTTTTAACATCTACTGCTATTAGAAAATGCTACAGCAAAACCTGAAATGGCATTTGCTTGTTGGCCCTCAGGTTCTGCAACAAAGTTGGAGTACAAGTTGGTTCACTCCAAAAGTAAAGAGAGGCAAGAAATTTGGTCCGCCGAGGCCATTCATTTCTACACAGAAGATCCCAGCTACAATTTTGGTTCTTCCCTCCATTTCTATTTTCCATGTGGTCTTTGAAATAGGTGAAATCTCCTTAGATTCAGAGATCTCTCCATTTCAAAAATATTTTCCAAGATGCAGCTAAAATTTTTTGGTTATTTAGAATTTGTCTTAAATAATTCATACAGCTGGAATACCTGAACCTCTGTCTTTCATTTGTAAGAGGTTGCAGCCACTTTTGTATCCCAAGCATACTATTTACACCTAAATATGTGTATGGTATTTGTTCACAGAAACTACTCTCTATACAGAGGAGAACGGAGCAACCTAAATTTCTTTATGAGAATCATGTAGTAGTCAGCGACTGAATAACTCGTTTCCTACCTTTAGGGTTGTGGCTTTATTTATTATCTCAAACCACAACTACGGAGAAGAAATTAACTGAAATTGTAGCCACTGACTTTTCCTCATTAGTCACTGRATAATTTTTCATCACAAACATCAGAAATGTGAAAACACTGATTTTCCATAAAAGAACTTCAATAAAATCCTCTTGTTCTGAGCTTCTCCCAGGTATAAAATCTTTGCTGAGTAGAGTTGTGTAGCTCAATTTGCCTCTGGGTTTTCCTCATGTACATTTTATTTCTGGAAGTCTGGGTTGGTGTATGCAAAGCACTGGTTCTCCTTCATCTAAGTTAATTGAGTAAGATCTAGTAAATTAAATTTGCTTAAAAAACAATGTTATAATAGTTATCTGGGTGAGCTAATGAATGCTTAGTATATATAGTAAAGATATGAAAGAGGAAGCAAATTAAGGTTGACACAGAAACTCAATATCTCTAATGTAAAATGGTCTAAGAAGATTGCTTTTACTGTACTTTCATCAACTCTTTCAGGAGAGATTACAAAATTTAACAGAGACTTACAAAAGGTGCCACTTTATCTGATGGCATCCGAAAATGAATCCTCATAAGCAGCCCTGTTTCAGGCCATTTGTTTCCTTTGAAAATGCTGTAACATTTCAGCCAGATACATTTGGATTTACTAAAGGTCTATTAAGCCAGGCTGGCCTTGTGCCCTTCTTGGATACAGTGCTTTACTATTTTTTTAGGTTTTAAGGACGTAAGTAATATTTCATCTGCCTGGAATTTATGACAGCATCTGAAAGACTGCCAAACAGAAAATTAATTAAAATGGCAAAGATGGGATTAACAGAAATATTATAAGATGGAGAAGGAATTAAATAGAAGGGAAAATGGAAGCTACTGGGTTGGAAAGAACTTACTGGAATACCTCAAGGACCTGTCTGGAAATAACCTAATTTAATATTTGTAATCATGGCATGACCTGAAGTAGTTTATTAGTCATATTCGCAAATGATGCAAAGCGGGAAGGCATCATCAGTACAGAGAAGGGGGAACATTGTGCAAGATGAACTGAATTATAAGGCCTGGAATAAGAGAAATGGGGTGAAATTTAGCAGTATAAATAACAAGGTTATGCTTTTGGATAGAAAATGAGGCAGAGAACACAACACTGAGGGAAAACCCCGAGATCCTGAATACGGTGTAGTATTCTGATTGCTCACGTTTAGGAACAATTAATTCAAACCAGAATAAATATAGGAAGAGACTACTAGGATAGATAGGGGAAAAATGAAAACATTTGGAACAAACGGTTCATTTGGAAAAATGAAAACAATGGAACAAAGAGCCATAAAATAGAAGCTTTTGAGAGGACATGATGCTTTGTCATATAAACAAATGTGTCAGGGGAATAAACACCAGAGATGTAAAATAACTATTTCCCTTAAAGGCCAAGAACAATACTTGGCACAGAAAGAATGGTTATAAACAGTCTGAATAAATTTAGGGCAGAAATTAGAAGAACGCTTCAGCCTATCAAGGGAACAAAATTCTGGGAGAGTTTTCCAATAGTACAAGAGGAGAGAAGCAAACCTAATCAACTTTGCAAAAGATTTTGCAATGAGCATAACTGGTTTATGACTGCATGATGTGATCACCTGACACGATACAGGACTGGACTTGTAGTCCTATTGCCTGCGTTGCTGGTTGCTGGAGTTCTCGTGTTTGTAGCAACATCAGCTTTATTATCATTCCATAGCTATTCTTTAGTAACTACAGTTACTAACAAAGAAGGGATAAGATAATTATTTGAATAGTTTCTTATGAAAAATGTTCTGTATACTCGTGTAACCATCCATGTTAAAAATGTCACATTATTTCAGATAAATATTTTTAAAACTAGAAAATTACTAGACTACTGAAAAACTACATATGAAAGAGTACAGCTTCAAACAATGTATGGGAGTAAAATAGTACGGCTCATATGGGTTTAAAGGACTCACATTGAGCTAACTCTCACTCCAGTCTCTTCATAGCTATTTCCAAAATAACTCAGTTAAAAAATTTCTTAAAAAATTAAACCAACAACAAAATCTGCTTCAAGGACTGAATTACAATTCACAAATTTTCATTCTTCTTCCTGGAGAATTAGACTTCCACTGAAGCCAGTAGAAACTTCTCATTCACTAAGTTTGTCTTTTTCTGCATATTGAGTTTATAGGACCGACCCCAAAAGCAAATGCTAAGAAATATGAAGTAACTGCAACAGTTTTTTTATCAAAGCTAGTAGGGGCTAGAGCTCCACTATAAGGAAAGCACATCTGACAGAAGTCTCAAAACAGAGAAATGACCACAATAGACATTGAATAAAGGATTTAGAATAAACTGCTGAAAATCGACAAAGTTAAATCCCAAATCCAACTGCTGTTACATGTCTCAGCTGAGTTGTTCTTCTCAGATACCCTAGATACTGAAATTGCCTGCTGTGAGATGGGTGCTGTTTCTCAAGAGCACTGTCAAATGTGTCAAGAGTGCATGGAACCAGAGATGTTGTTAAGGCAGGTTCTGCATCGGGTAGTGTAACAAACATGCCCCCCAGAAGTCAAGGAGTCATAACTGACCAATTATTACACAGGGAGTAAGACTCAGTCCCGAGTCCAAATAATTTATCCTCTTTAAAAAAGACATGCATGGTTACACCAAACTTCCATGACAACTATGAGCTGTCATCAGCCAGTTCTGGTGTTGGGAAGGGGGTGAGTTTGGCTTTCCTCTTGGCTCTGGTGGTCTTTTTTACCCCTGTATTTGCTTCTTCCTTCATGACAGCACAAGAACTCAGATCAGTGTGTAGTAAAATAGGCTGTTGAACCAACCTGGACTAAAATTAGCCAGATCTGAATGTGTTTGTGTGTGTGTGTTTAACTGGGATCAGTTCCCCAGAAGAACACTATACTATCTAATTATTCAAGTGTTTGCCAACTTCTGGCAAATGAAATTGCTTGTGGAGCTACTGAGCTAGATTATATTTGCAGTTCTGTTCTCCGATTTCTTTCAGAAGCGGTTAATTTACCAAAAATAATTTCAGATTAATATAGGTTGCTTTACACTGTATCTAACCAACTCAGTTTATTTTGCACAAAACCCTTCTTGAAAAGTGCCTGAAAATCAGAATGTCATTCTATTTGGAAATGAACTGCCAACTGCTCTAACCCAATGCTTTCACTTCTGAGTCTCAAGAGCTTGCAGCATTTGAGGTTGAGATATGGTGTCAACATAGTCAACAATGAATAAATAAATGAAGAAAAATGGTAATTTAATGTTATGGCAAGATGAGACCTACTGAGAGTGACCAGCCAGGACCTTGTTAAAGTTATACTGAGCTCGATCAATGAAATCAAATGTTTTATCAGCAAACTCTGCAATGTGGTTGGTGGGCAAGCCCAACTGGACTGACTGTATGTCAGCTATTTTTCAAAATGACAGAAATAGTAATGGATCATCTGGAATGTTATTATTTAGTGCTAATGAATGATTGTTTGGTGATGGAAGAAAAATCAATTATGACAGCTGTGAGAGATGCTGCCCCTGTTCCATTATTCCAAAAATAAATAGCAAAGCTGCCTGCTAAGGTAGGAAATAAGCTAGCATTCCCTGTGAGAGGCAAAAGTTATAGGCAAAGAAGCAACTGGAACTTGTGTTTACTGCATGTAAACGATGACAGGGCCCCAAAGTAGAAGCAGAACTCCTTGAACTACTGAAAAAACCCACAACTTTTTCCTACTTATGGTGCAARAGATCAACATGTTTTCTCTCTCCAGACAGTTGGACAACTTTTCCTTGAGCATCAAACTTTGTTTTTTTGGGGAAACCTTCATGCCTGATCCAAGACAAACAGTGGCTGAGAGGGGATGATGGCTGAGAGACCATTATATTTGGACTGCTAAGAATTTAAGGAACAACAAGGGTTTTAAAAACGACAAGAAGAACCATCATTTAAAATAAAAAAGTCATTCCATTAAAAAAACTAACAGAAAGGCACACGTTGGCCAGCTTAGAGCCAAAATAGGACTGTTCTCACTCTGAGACTAGATAATGTATAGCTTGGGGCAGGAACTCTGTGCAACTAAACAAAGCTAAAGGCCAAATGAGACATACAATTTCAGCAAAGATAGTACGCAGCGTGTTGCTCCCTTCTAAAAAGGCTACAGTTAATGCAAACTATTTAAGACTCCTAAGGATTTTTATGTGTATCAATATGCATACAGATAGATATAGATAGATAGATATAGATATAGATATACATAGATATGTAGACATAGACATGGATATATAGATACCAGAATTATCTGACAATATCTCAGTTGAACGTTGACATCCCAGTACAAAATGGATTTCCAAGGAAGATCTCAATTTCTGCCTGCTTCCCAGGAATGAGGGAGCCCTCGTTCCCTTCCTGAGATCAGAAGGAAATGTGACGATGAAGCCGTGGAGTTGGATTGTGCCAAAGCTCACAGCTGAGTGCTGAGAGCTGGTTACCTCCTCACTGCCTCCTCAGCCCCAGCTCTTATGGACCAGACCCAGGGGACTATTGTCTTGTTCAATAGCAGCATGCTGTTGCCTGTGCTTCACTCCCCTTTTTCTGTCCCACCAGTGCAGAGGAAGAGCAGGAGGACAAGGCATGAAAGGGACGGATTGAGTGTGCAGGCAATCAGGCAGTGTCMGCTTATGCATGGGCCATTTCTCTGGCAGTCTGCAGCTACAAGCAGCTGTCTTCTGTGTGTAATGCCAGCCATGCCTGAACTTGTTTGAAGAGCAGAACATATGTGTATGGTCAGAACCTCGACAGCCTGATCTAGCATCCACTGATTCAGCTGAAACCTTCCTCTTCCTATCAACAGACTTTGACCAGGGTCTGAACATAGTATGCGGACATGAGAAAGCAAATTGCAGCAGAAGTCTCATCTTTAGGATACCTAACCTGACAGGTGTCCACTGATAAATAGTGAAGAAATAGGACAGGGAAGAGAGAATATGCTAAAAATAATAAGTTTATAAAATTTCATGAAGAGAAGCAAGTTTAATTTGTGAATTCATTACTCTAGTGACAAGCTGCTAAAACATCAGTTGTACTAATGTGTCACAAAACTAGACACAAATTGAAGGAGACTAAACTTTCCATTATCTGAAACTCCCTTGGTAATGGAACGTGATTATTRAAGACAGTTGCTAATATGTCTTACTGTGAATTTATCTGGGAACCTAGTACCTTTGATTACCAATTGAAACTAGTGCTTCRGTTATTTTAGCTCAATTCTATATGACAGCACAGCCAAAGGGAGATTTGCCACTAAAGTCAAGGGCAGCAGGAGAGGGATATTAGTTTAACTATGGGACCTTTTGAGGGAGCYGTTACAAACTTTAATGAGCATAATATATAAGTTAATCCTGGAAAGATACAGAAACTCATGGTGCAGTTATCACAGCAATCTCTTCAGAAAYAGATGAAACACTGCCAGGGAACTGACTATCCAACACCTGCCAAATCTGGAACTACCCATGTCTTTCTGGGAAACTAACCTTGTTGGCGAGTGACAGATTATTTGGGGGGCAGACAGGTGTAATCTAGCCTCATCATTCTCAGGCACAGCAGGAGGTGATAATTAACTCAGCATATGTAACTAAATTTTTTACAAAATATGAAAGTTGGGGCTATTCCCTGCCATCAGTCATGGAAATCATAAAAGAATTTTTTTTTTCCATGGATATTTTCCACAGTATAAAACTATGTAATGTTGTTGCAAGGTGGAAAAAGAAAAGTTAGAGCATTTTATTTCTTCAGCAGGAGACCGATATGGATTATGATATCCAAAGTAAAACAAAATAATTTTCTCATTCATCTTGGATCCTTCTGGTGGCCCTAAGCTCTGAGTGCCCTATGACAGAGCCCTGTGACAGTTTACCACAGAAGCCCAAAGACAGTGCAGACAGGAGAATTTGACAAAGAATATGGGGGAATATGCAATAAAGCTTCACAGCCAGAAAAAAATATTTTGCAGGCCTGCTGAGGATACCATCGGACAGCTTCAAAGATATACAATTAATGACCAAGGACAGTAGCAGATCTCCTGCAACCCTTCAGTTCCAGATAGGATGAAAGATCAAGCTCCTTCTTCAATATGATTTTGTTGCTGCTAACTTTCTTTGAAGTAATTTGTCATGCTGTGACAAGCTATAGATAGGTTTCTGAGGACTTATGATTTTCTCAGATAAATATAATTATGGTAAGTATAGTCCAGGTTTTCTTACAGCAAATACAAGCTAATTGTCTTCTGGCTTGAATATTGCTTAAAAGTGATTTTATTTTATTTTTTTCATCCCCTAACTGAACCAATGACAATTAAAAATAATCTACTTGGGATTAATTCACTGTATTTTCCATTTTCAGTCAAATCAAAAGTTTTATTCAACACAAAGCAGCCTGCCTTACTTTTGATATTTTATTGTTTGCATTAAAATACCTATTTGGCTAGATTTGGAAAAGAAATCATATTGAAGCTATAACAAACTGAAATGCTGAAAATGTTGAACTGCAGCAATATTGGAAAACGAAGCAGACTTCCCCCTTGGTCATCTGTTCATTGGAATTAGCGCACAGGTGCAAATACCTAGGTGAATTTTTTCAGTGAATAAAATAAGTAGACAACAATTTTGAGGTGTTTGTAATTTCTGTAAGCATTACCCATGTCTATAATGTGGTTTATTAGTACTGGGTGTCTCAGTGGTCTGGTCAGAAACAGATTCAAAGTTATTGCATTTCAATGCAGTTCCTATTCCTAGCTCTTCATCTAGGGTGAGCTTTTGGGACTSGATTAATCCCATCTAACTTTAGAGACCTGATTGATTTACTATCATAGAGACATATTCACCTACGCATAACGCGACAGAAAGACACGGGAACGTCCTGAAGATCTCAAGCAGACTATCTGGGCTCAAAACAAGAAAGTGCAGGTAGAACACAGGATCTAAAACACAAGCCAAAGGTCGTGGCAGAAAAAAGTTTGGGGAAAGGGCAAAACAATGGCCCAAAAAAGTAAGTGTCATTAGTTCTCACTACTATATTGWGTTTTATGTTATATCTGGAGCATTTTATTTTCTGCAGTTTCTGGGAGGAAGTGGTTAGAAGAGAACCTTCCCATTACCTTCAAAATAAATAAAAAAAACCCTGAAACTAAACAGGAAGAACTCTGGTCAGATTGCTGGGGAAAAAAAAAGCTGGAAATATTAAACTTAAAGGACTAGCATTCAGAAGGAAATTAAAGAATCAGATGTCTACATTTAGAAGCAGCAACAGTGATAAACTGTTACGGATTGAAAAAGAACTGATGCAATAATGAAATATGGAAAAGAGTATGCAAAATTAGAGGCAGCATTTGCAAACAAGGATCTAAAAGGAAATTTTAATAAGAAGCAGAAATGCCCTAAATCAGCTGTTGATAAAGGTACATTCATGGAACACCCTTCTTGGGTCTGCCCCTCTAAACACCACATGGAATTTGTGGTAAATACTATACAAGATGTTGCATACTTGCATAATAAACATAGATAAGATGTAAAGCTTCACCCTCCTTTTTGCTAAAGTCAGGCAAGAATTCCTTGAACAAAGCAAAACCTTGAACAATTTCTTATGCTCAAAATACCTTGGGTTGGCAGAAACAAGTTGTTAGGAAAACAATTTCAAAACATACATATTCATTTATGGATATATACACAGAATATGTTAGAATGTCATATTCTACTGGCTAAGCATTACATTTACGTCACATCAATATTAACGAGGGTTTGAGGGTCACCAAAGTATCATTATCAGAGCTTGGCCTTGCAAGTATCTAAAAATGTTTGGTGTCAGCACAGCTTGATTTTATAGCCATCTTATAAGAATACTTGATGTTAAAGCATCCTTATTACGCACTCTAYGCACATTTCTAATCTAACAAATCAACACATTACAGGGCTTATTGCCTTATTACCCATTTACAAAATCATGATCCTTCTTCTATGTTCAAAGTAAACCCTGACATGATATCTTACATATAATTATGGTATATAAATGATAAAACTCTTAATCAGCTAGGTCTCTCAAGAGCCTGATTGCTTCTGCCTACTTAATGAGAAGCTTTAATATAGGCAACAGAGCAGTGTGTCTAAATATACACCCTTAAGGAAGAATATTTTTCCATACATTTTTAGTGCAGAGATCCCAAAGGTTTTGATCACAGTTTATCTCTGACAAATTTTCAGTGGCCATAGACAGGATGGAGAAAGGTAGGTTTGTTTCAGGAGTTGATTTGAAACTTGGACATTTATTTATCATCTAATATTGGGTGAAAACCAAAAATCAAGTTACAATTCAAATGTTCCAAATGGACAAGTTGGCTACAAGATTAACGTGAAGCTGTGGAGATGGAAAACTAGAGGGCCCCAAGATATAGTTAATACTTTCTTTCAGTTTTCACCCTCCTTAGATACTGAAAGTCCTTTTGTCCCTGTACCTGAAAGTACACATCGTGGTAACCCTGCTTTACTAAAACTCTGCCAGGTGGACTGACAAGTTGTGTGGACAGCTTATAGGATATTTTGTTTAAATTTGCCTCTTCAATCTTGGTAAAGTCACGCTGCTTCTCCTAAGAGTAATCAGAAAAATCTGAGTTTTTAAAGGTGTATCAGAGTTTTTCCACTTTAACAACAGGAAAATGTGAACCATATGGCATCTTCAAACTCTTTAAACTGTTTGCATGCTCCTTTTGAAAGCTGTAGAAATGCTGGGCACGGTGTATCTGGTTTGAATCCAGGGGGGCCTGGGAATGATCCAGGGGTTCGGAGTTACCACCGTCTGTTGAGCCGCTCAGTCACTTGTTGTGCACGGAGTGGACAGGGTTCCACTGTTTAGACAAACCTGCACACTACGCTGCACTGCTGGAGCAAACTGGCATTGCTCGCTGGTAGTCTTTGTGGAGAGAAAACTGAAAGTTAGCCTAGTTTCATCTACAATATGGTTTCTTTTGCAATTTAACATTTAAATAACCTGTATGACTGATTTGTGCAAATACCCTTTTTTTTTTTTTTTGTCTTTCCTTTATCCAGAAACAGGTTAAGAATCACTCAATTAATCTCTCTAATGTGAAGACCAGGCCATATTAGTTTAATGGACAAGGTTTTGAAAGCAGCTTTGGGAAGTTTCTCCTGATGCCGTCTGTGCTCCTTTTTGCTTTTTCAGTATTTGAGATGTTTCAATCTAGATATTTTGTTTGTTTCCATTTCTGAGTTCTGACCTTACTTGGGATTGTTTTGCTGTGAAACGCTTTGAAAACCCAGATCCATTAAAGCCATTTTATCTACCTTAGGAGGAGGAGTGGGAGAAAGGGAGAAAAAACAACAAAGAAAGAAAGAAAAATGAATCAGGTCACAATCTACGTCAAAAACTTTCTTTTTTTTTTTTTTTTCTGAAAAAGAGCAGAAGGATCAAATGTCACAAGCTTCCAAGAATAATCTCATGATTGATAGGGGTATAAATTGTTGGTTGTCAATCTTAATGAGGAGGTAGCAAGATTGCTGTGTTTCATAGCCAAAGTTTCTGTCCCTGTAGGAAATCAACACCACCCTAAGGATACTTTCAAATGCATGTATGAAAAATAAACAATCTGTAAAACTGCATTTCTTTCAGGATTAATACTGGAAGCCTCAATGCCATTGCTGTGCCGCTAGAATGCTGAAAAAAATGCAGATGTAATCCTTCTCTTCTCTCTCTACTCTGGCTGCAGCCAGAGAGGTCCAGGCATGCCTATGGACTTTTCATGGTGTTTTTATTGGAGGCATGGGGAGCCAGCAGTGAAGCTTCACCCATGTCTTCTGCTAGTTTAACCCTGTTGTGGTTTAACCCTAGTCAGCAGTACAAAGCCATAGACACATCGGTTAGGACGTGCCACTTCCCAGTCTTATTTGCTAACAACATATTTCATCGTATAAATCATCCTGTTTCCAGCGAGGGATTGTTTCAAACACTGTTCAGTCTAGTTTGAAATATTTTGCAACAATGAGAATTCCCTGGAAGGAAGATTTCACAGGCTAATAATTTTCCTGGTGTGTACAAGTCACCAGGTATTCCAACTGCATTTTTCTTTTCTCAGTTCCGCATCTCTTAAACAATGTCTAATAGGCAGTGCTACTCGTAATTCCCATCATGGGATCTCAAAGAGCTGAAACAAACATTAACTGGTTTTTAAGACCTCAGCAGAGCTGGAATTTAAATATAGTAATTGAGTGAGACGAATGGATAAGAGAGTTTTGAGGGAGGTTAGCAAGAAAATACTCCTGGAAAAAATGCTGGAAACTACGAACAAATATCCTTTTTTTTTTTTATTAAAAATGTTCCTCTAGGGGGTTTTGATCAAAAWATCCACAGTGTGTGCAAACAGCAGATGCTTGGAGTTGGGAGAATTTCACATAAGTGTGTTTCCATAAAGAAAAAAAAAAGATTTAATGTAATTTTGATATAAAATTTTAACATGAAATAGTCCCAGTGATCCTGAGGTTAGGTGACTCCCCAAACACAGAAAGAGCATGTGTGTACTGTGGAGGCTAGGACACCAAAGCTGGCTCTGCGTCCACTAACACTAGAAAGGAAGAGAATGAGCCGCAAGAACCAATTATCTTAATCACACATAAGTGCACCTTCCAGACCTGGCGCACCTTCCACACAGTATGAAGTGCACTGGATGGATGCGTTGGGTAAGAGCAATGCTAACTCAGGGGTCTCTGCTCTGCTTTCACCAGTATAGTGTCGGGATACCCAGAAGAACTTGGTAACATAACAGACAGTAAAGTTTGGAAAGGGGTGAAGGTGTCCTCGTTGTAGTTACCACTGGGTTAAGCTCTTCCCCAGAGGAGCGGTAGAAGGTTTGAGGAAGGAAAGAAATGACAATATTGGTAGCCTGGATATTACAGCAGTCAATAGAGATGCGTTGGAAGACTGTTAAATATCCTCTTTTTCCTCCCATTACTTCTGGAATGGTCTCTCCAGTATTCATACCTCCAGGAGATAATATTCCAAGCTCTCTGCAGACTCAGCAAGATGGCATTACACTGGGGTGAAATTTCCCAAGCTTCCTTCTTAAATTTGTATAGAAGCTTTGTCTTCTTGATAAAATAGAAACTGAAGTTTGGAGGTCACCCCTCTGCTGCAGAAGTGGGGACTCCTGGTGTGGAGTTTAGCTCTCAACACAGCTCCTTTGCAGAAGACCTTCTTTTACAGCAGCTGATTGCTCCCAAACMCTGCAAGCAAAGGCTCAATTCTTTAGTGAGCTATCTAATCCCTGGGATTACCTGTTTAGGCTTCAGGACAAAATTGTTAGCACTACCACTGACCATAAATGTCATTAGCTTTAATTAAAAAAAAAAAAAAAAAGATAAGGATCTCAGTAATGAACTGTAGTGTTTCAGTTAATAAAATAGATTATATCTTTCTCCGTACCGCTGCTTCCATGAAGTAATTTCATTTCTATTTAAAGCATAGATTACAGATTGGAAAAGAAGATAAGGAAACTATTTTGCTTGTACAGATAAAGTTCAGATGTCACCCATCTTTTCTCCTTTACTTCTCCTAGATGTCCGAATAGACAATATGGCAGAGTATTCAGCAGCAGATGACGCATTGCAGGTAATTTCCCTCTCATCAAATTACACTTCACAGGATATTAAAATTCCACATAATTACACTCATTTCTCAGAGATTACAGTTCTACTGCTCTGCACATTATTTCTATCTCTTCACCAGTTGCTACACCTCAAACTAGTGCCGATCATTCCACAGATCTTGTAAACCCCCCTGTGTCATTTTTTTTTTTTTCTTTTTCTAGAGTCCACACACGCCAACAAGAGTGTTTCCATTGGCCTCTGTAAACTCCAAATCAGTTTTCATGATCAAATTCTAGTCTTTTAATCATTTTAATCTGAATGACATTAATTAAAACARGTACAGTAGATAAAGAATGAATCAGATGTTCATTTATTCTTCCTACAGCAAATGTTCAAACTTTCACACACATTTCAGAGTGAGTAATAAAAAAAAAAATTTCTAAGGAAAAAACATGTCTGTCAACATGATTTTTAAATGCAGCCTTAAAGAGGAGCAGAGTGTTTGTTTCTTCTTGAAAAAGAAATATTTCTTCTCCACTAGTAATCAGGGTAGCTATTAAACAGAAACTGCTAAACATTTTTAAATTAAACAATCCAAATATCTCAATTCAACCATCATAAAATTTGTGACAAACAGAACTCTCTGAATCTGTACTGCTGATTTTTAACAGGTAGTGGAACAATACTGAAAGATCTGAGAGGAACAGAAATAAAGTGGTATTGTGGCAGTATGTAAGAAAAGATAAATAAGGATTAATTAGGCCTTTTAGTTTCACTTCAATCTCAAGCACAATCATATAAAACAATGTGGGATGCCAACCACAAGAGCTCATATGGGTAACAAAATCAAAGCCACACAAATGGTGTTATGGATGTTACATACTGTCAAAAATATTATTGTTTTTTATGAGATCAAAAGTTTGGTTTATACAGAAATGCTGGGTAGAATCCCAAATGATGTTCAAATAAAGCTTGATATAAAATAAAATAATATAAATGACAAAACATAAAATCAAGTGGAACACATCATTAGATTTCAGAATGTCACCTAAAATGGAGAACCATCAGCCAGTGAGAGTGCTTTAAGTGGGATATCCCAGAGGTTTTGTTTCAGCTTAGTGTTATTCAATAAATTTAGAAATTATGTGTAATAAAATATAAAATAACCGTTGGTAAAATTTGTAGATGAACAAGTAATTAAAGCTTGTCAAGTGGGGTTTATTTCTACATAGTGCATTTCTGAGGCAKATGAAAAATTGACCCTTTATGAACAATTAATATTAGCCACATTCTCAAGCTAAACAAGATCCCAGCATTCTCCTATCTAGTGACTTCAAAAGGTCACTAGACTTGAAAAAAATTGTAGACCCTGATAGATAATCTGTTAAATTCTGCCATGTATACTTGAAACAGAAAGCTAAACGTTTGAAAAGGGTTGAGAGAAAAAAGAAAAACACAAAGCAAAACACACACCACTCTCCCATGGACTGATGGACACACCTTATGATGAGTAACTAAAAATCTCTGTCTATTTAAGAGTTAAACTCCATCTATCTAGTAGTCTGTGATCTGCTAACAAATATGTGTACAGTGAAGAGATTTCTGACGGCTGATTATTCTTTAATTCAGGAGGAAAAAAAAAAAAAAACCTGGTAAAATCTACCAATTGGAAATTGAAGTTAAACACACGCATATGAGAGACAGGGTGCACATTTTCTAACAAGAGTAAATAGCACCAGGGACTCCCTGTTTAATAATGTCAATGCCTGGATATCTTTCAAAAAGACATAATCTACCTCAAATAAATGTACAGGCTTACTTCAGAAGAGCTTGGGTAAGACATTTAGGCACGTTAATGAAAGGATCAGATCAGATATTTGTGAGGGTCCTTCCCAGCCTTAGCTTTACTAGTCTATATAAGCAGGGTGGTTTGACTGATGTCCTGAGTGCTCCCAAATTCAACATGAAGGTTTAGGGGGAAAAAAATCATATGAGATTTTGTGTTTAAGTTAGCTGTTTTAAGGTAGATCTCTATCTCTGAACTGGTCATCCTGCATCTTCTTAGACCAAATAAAAGAAACACRGACATCAAGACACATCTCAGTGTCTCCGCAGATGATGCAAGAAGGCTGAAGCATCTAGTCCACCTGCAGAGGTCAGCACTGTAAATACATGCAAATTTGTTAAATGAAGCAACCCTTCCTATCAGAGGGATTAACCTCTATGATGGAAAGACAAATGGGATAAGGACTCAGGACCGAGGTTTCGGGAAGAAACTATTCACTGCATGAAAATATGATCGTTTCCAATAGTTGTGATGTCAGTTCTCAAACTTTTCCCCATGGGGACAGTACCCCAGAAAATATTCTAGTGCCTTCCAAATCTATTGTTTTATGCTTGTTTGAAGCATCAAGATGCTGACCCTAAAGTTATGCTTGCTCATTGTTTTTAAGGTTTTCTCACTGACTTTCAGTGCAGAAAACTGTTTCAAAGGAACTTCAGTTCCTGGAGCATATTTTTGCAACATGAAGTAGAATCTACACAGCCTCGATCATGATATCGGTTCATAAAAGTAATTTAAGACTTGAAATGGCAGGGTTTCAAAATGCACAAAGAATCATTATTCTCAGGGACAGCTTCTATCTTCTGAAAGAGGTGTTTATTTATGTGAGTTTTTTGTGTTTCATGAGTGATATAGATCCATGAGCACCTTCTGTGCTCTATCTCCTGTATGCCCCCAAACACAGTAAAGTACAAGGTTCCTAAATGACAGCAGGGACAAGAAGGAAAAAAATCCTGAAAGCCACACTAAACAAGAGGCCATAAACCAAAGGGGACATCCATAAAAATAAATGGCTGAAAACAGAGAAGACGTTAAGGATATGATTTGGAACATTACTGAAAAGCCCTGGTAGTATGGTAGTATGGTTTTAGAGGACAGAAATTTGTCACACGTACTTGAAATACTCCATTGGGTTAGCAGTCTAGAAGTTAGGAGCCTGTTTTAGGTTTTCTTCTAAAGTCAGGRAGAGCAGGAAAATCCTTCAGATAATGATTGAAATGTTGATCTCTGGAGGCAAGTCAAGGGACTTGCAAGACTAAGCTCCTAAGATGAGTGTCTCAATCAAATTAGGCCTGGGATCATGTAAYCTAAACACCTAAATCACCTTTTCACAATTATTCAGCTATTTCCACTCATGGTCTCCTATGCGGGTTCATGCCCTAAAGGTGAAGTACACTTTCTTTACAACTGTTTTAAAAGAACTGAATTTTAAAACTCACTCCATGTAGCAGCCACAGATACAACAAATGTGCAGCTTCAACCAACATAAAAGATACAGGAGCTAGCATCTCCATGCTTCTTCTGAAATCCTGCTATGAAAATTAAGCTTCGGTATTTTTTAATAGGAATTTCTACTTTATTTAAAAGTAAGTAGCAATGGGATTTATAAGATTAGGCAATCAAGTTTTTAAGTGGTGTTTATATATTATTATTTTTTAGCCTGGGTGCCATCTTTAAAATTAAATTTTTAATAACCTTTCAGACTTATAGCCTTAGGGAAATAATTTCTTTAACAGTAGTTCAAAGGTTTAATGTCACAGTAAATGCTTTGAAATATGATGAGATCCCTTTCATTCTAGAAAATTAGTCTTTTAAAAAAATAATATATTAAAGTGAAAGTACTAATGAGGAAAACATATGGAGCCCAGCTCCAAAAGGAGGGTGGGGAAATAAACTCAGCTATGACAATGCTTTTGTGAGATTTCATCCTGTGTTTTCTAAACTGTAACAGTTCCAAAATCTTCACAATCAGGCTGCAAAAATTTATGATTTAGGAATGTGAGAGGGGGCAGTGCCTCTGAAAGTCACCTCCAAGTGAAGGCTAGACACAACTTTGACCTCAGGAGCATTGTCCCTCCCCTCCATCCCATGGCCGATGTACAGCCCAGATCTATTATGATGGAAATCCATCAGTGAATATGGAAATAAACTCAATGATGAGATACAGTAGGGCTTTTGGAAGGTTCTGTCCCAAAGTAATACAGTTGGTCTGACCCTAAACCTCTGCCTAACACTAAGGTGCTACAAGTTTTTTCAGTGGTTTCCTGTTTGATCAAATTTCAGCAGATATTCAGTTACCAATGGTAGCTCTGGATTTCAAATGCTGCCTTTATTTCTTGGGATAAGGTAACTGTTATCTGCGAAAGTAGGAGAATTATTTTGTGTTTCAAACCCCTTTCCAGCAAATTACTGAACAACTTGGATTGAAAATGTCTATAGGAGTATGTGTTCTTTGTCAGTTTTTTACGTCTTTTTTTTTTTTTCCCGAAACAGAAAATAGTCCCACTAATTAAAGTTTGCTCATGTTGTAAATAAATGAAAACAGGCTGTTAAAAGATTTATCTGGCAACTTCTTTAATAGTTTTCAGCTAAATCTATAAATATTTAGACAGTCCATTCCAGAGCTGATCTGCATTCCTGAATGACACAAATAGACATCAGCTATCATGATACTGCTCACACTCTTGTGAAACAGGTTGGATGATAGTATATTGCCCAAAATAATAACGATGGCATGAAAATGATAATACCAAAAAAAGTCAGCCACCTGCTTCAAGTAGAGTTGATTGCTGAAATATTAAATGTATGCCTAGCAAGAAGGCTGAAAACATGAATTGTCCTTCATATTTTCCTGTCTCTCATATACACTGTTGCACAATTTTGCGTAATAATTTTACAACAAACTGGGATGCCAACAGAGATTTCACAATGTTCATGTCAGTGGTAGTGGGTATACACCAAAAGCCAGCGTATTGCTATTTAGTTTCAAGATTTATGTATGCTGKTTTTTTTTTTATTTCACTTCCCACATTGCAAATAACTGACTCTCTGATATGGATTATCCACAAATCTGTTATCACAAGAACAGCAGGAATGGCTGAAAAACAAGAAGKGTAAATTCTGGAGAGACTGCCACCTGTCTTCTTTATTTGAACTGCTAGGAAAAGCTATGTAAATAGTGCTAAATAAATGAAAGATTTCAAAGCTTATTCAGGCTAAAACCAGTAGACAAACAGATGATTAGAGACAGGAAAAGGAGTTCAAGGAAAAAAATGAAATCTTTCTTATTGGTCAGTTGGATTTATACCGTTCCCATGAAAGGACTGCATAACCAAAGATCAAYAAAAATAATACCAAAAAATATATTAATACCAGGCTAACACGTTGCTTAATATATAAGAGATTATTATATTTTCTGATTTACTGTCTAAATTTTTGCACATTAAACAGAAGTCATTGTTTTCAGTGGAGTTGGACTACTCCATTGACCAAGGTGTAAATAAAGGACTTGGCCTCTGGGACAAATGGGAGGAAAACAGGTGTAATCTGCAAACAAACCAACAAGATTCTGCTTTTTCAGCATGCTGAATCTTGATGGGAATATCACAGAAGAAAGATGAAAAATATTTGCAGCTTTATTTTACAAATTAAAATATTTAAGTCCTTTGAGGTTCCCTCACAACAGTTTTACTTTCTTTATTCTTTCTTTTTTTCCTTTTTCTTTCTTTTCTCTTTTGTTTTCTTTCCGAGTTTCGTTTTTTTCCCCCAGATATAAAACAACCAAGGAGAGGAAGGGACAAAGAGGAAGAAAGAGGGATGAAAGAGGAAAAGAGAGCACAAGAACAAGAGAGGTAGAGACAGACCCATTCCATCTTTTTTGGAATTAGAAGGAACAATCTGTGTTTCTATTCATCAGTCAGCAAACTTCCTGTCTAAAATCCCGTATTATTTCTGTGGACAAATTTTTTCCATAGAAAAGCAATGTTAACAAAATTCTTTTCTTTTTTTTTTTTTCTTTTTTATTCATAGTAAGTTTCCTGTTCTTTTTGAGCAAGTTATTAGACCTGTTAGAAACAATGCAACATTTAAACCTCTGTTTATTTTCCAGCATGTTTATTCCCACAACAAAAATCAAAAGCAACTAAATATTTGGTTTGCTAACAAAAACCAAGTGAAAATAGATTTTCAATGCAAACTTTTCTTGATGGAAAATTATCAACAATTTTTTCCACTTTCTATTAGCAGGCCTTTTTCATCCTGTGTACCCCCCTGGGTCTCTTCCAGATGGAAACAAGTGGAATAATCAATAAATGAAACTGCTCAGCATRGTTGCCAGATTTTAAATATTAAAATCCAGGCCCAGAGGGGGAAATCATGCATGCACATGTAAGTGTGCATGAATAAGTAAGTCCAATGTCTCAGACTCATTGCCCAGGCCATCTAGTGCTACTTTATGCCTGAACATTACCCAGCACACCTGGCATTGGACCTAGTGCCTGCTTGTCGTTTATCTGCTTGTTTGCTATAGCCACTTTTGTGGTTGGCATCATCCTGTATAGATAGAAATTTACTTTCCGTGATTGCAACCAGTTGCTGCAAAAAAATGTGGGGGAAAAAAGTTATGTAGGGAAAGCATAGCTAGTATGGGGTCTGACTGTATAAAGCAGGATAGTCGAGATTACATTAAGGGTTTTGGCACCTCTCCCGTTCATCTCTCTGCTACTAAGCATCATCTGGTACGGGGGCCATAAGCAACTGATTAAAAGCTTGCTTTCTCATACCAATCTTCCACTAAAAATATCTATGAGTATCTATTTTATGTTGAAGGAGAACTTTCAAGATATCTTGTGTAAGTCAATGAAATTCATTGCATGAATTTTGGAGTAGGAAAAAAACATAACTGAAGACCAGCCAAATTATGATCTCAGAAGGCTCTACGTAAAGCTTAATGGCTTCTCTGGAATAACCTCAAGTTTATGTGAGTGTCACATAGATCAGAATTTCATATTAGATCTGACATTTTTCAACACAAAATCATCCAAGAAGAARAAAAATCTATTTATTTTGATCACCCCACACACAAACTGTACTATTATTTTACAAGCTCATCTCAGCTCTGCATCCTCTTTTGCAAGGCCATAAGGGAGAATGGGTTGGATAATTTGCTCCAGCATCGAATGGCTTGAGCGTGCAAAGCAAAATGGGATACATGCACTTCTTCCTAGACCTCTCCCATGCAGTTTCACATGACTATGTTTAAGGAATGAAGAAAATAAACAGCAAAAGATGTGTTTCTGGCTCACTGAGATTAACCAAATTCAATTATTCTGCCCATGATATTTTGGGGAATGCACTAAAAGCAAAAGCATAAAATAGACACACCTAACCAAGGCTATGACATATAGTCATTCAGCATCCTGCTATTAGTCATTCTAACTACAAGTAACCTACCAGCACAGATTGCAATAACAGGGTAATTTTTTACTATCTTTTTCCCAGCACAGAAGTTCATGCTTCTCTGATCATCTTACAAAAGGGCAAGATTGTCTGCAAAGAAGGTCAAGTCTGTCTCCTTTTCAAGCACAGGTACTGTAATGCTTTGACCATTCAACACAGAATTTAAACTAAGTCACCGGATTTAAAGACAAGCATGCGTCTTTACTCCTCCACTGCTGTATGCATTCATTGTACTCGGGATCACAGCATGGTCACCATTTAACCTCATTACTTTCTAAAGCATTTTGAGAGATGCTCCGAGCTCAGAATGGTGCTATATAAAACTGTCTCCCCCCTCTAAGGGTAGCTGGCAATTTAAGCAATATAGGATGAGTGTTGTATATTGAAAAGAAAGATAAATCAGTGGTTAGAAGGAGAAGCCAGCAGAGGAGATTGTGCAGTCTCTTCTCAGATTTCATTCTGCCTTGGTGGCTGACTGCAAGGAATTTGTATGTAGATCTGATGGAAAAAATTAGTTGTGGTTTTAATAGTGAAAGACTTCAAAATATGTCCCTTCGCTTTGGCTTGTATCACCTAAAGAGTTCATTGGATTTTTCTGAATTGTCAGAGCAAAGGGGAGAAATATAGTTCCTCTCCCCAGTGAAAGCGTCAGCTAGTAGACATTGCTCCCACTCCTCACTGTGCCACAGTACCTCCCCAGTGTCCTTCATCCTCCCTCACTGCTCAGCACCTAAATTTCATATATTCTGCACTGGAAATCTTTGTGTCCCTGGAGGTTCATCTTGAGGATCACCATAAAGTAATCAACAGATTTCTTTCCATGCTTATTTCCCTGGCCCCACATAATGTCTGTGAGGTAAAAGGCAAATCTGAACCCACTTTTGTATTGTCCTTCATCCCCCTATTGTTCCCTCCATGTCTCCTTTGAACTTTTAAGAATGAAGATGATATGCATCAGAATCCCTCAGTAACGCCTTAGATCGTAGAATACAAAGGTGAAATTAGAGGATTAAGGTAATGCCACATATTCTGCACTGTTCTGCAAAGGAATACATCTCTCTCATTGTATAAAATAAAGCAAGTCCTTATTAAGTGAAAAAAAAATGCAATCCATTTCCATGGAGGAAGAAAGGATTAAAGATGTAAGAACATGACCACAACTTTAACTGAGACATGGAAAGCCCACAGAGCAAAACCAAAAAAACAAGAAACAGAAAACACCAAACAAAAATCTCCAGTGTAAGAGATTTATTCTTCTTCCCCCAGCAGCAGAGGAGATTATATGTGCTGGAGAGAGATGCAGTTTCAGCTTTGCCTCAGTAGCTGTAGCCTCGTCTTTGACAAATTCAAGAAACATAAACCAACAGTGGTGACATTGTAGGGGTGAAATTACAGAGCATAAAACAGAGCGACGACATCGGAATGAATATTGTTCCTGACTTGCATCGGAGTAGTGAAGGTGTAAAAAAAAGGTTACAGTTTGTCTAATGCCTGACGCTTTTCTCCCTTTGGGACATCCTCATCACCAGTGGCAGTGCAACRACCTTGTATGAGAATTTTTAGTAGAATCGTGGAGTCAAAGGGTAGAGTGTTCAAATGCAATTATAAGTCAGTTACATATGCTTGCGTTCACCTAGCTTGCTTCATCAATGTTCACATTAATTGTATTCACAAGCTACCTTCCTTATCATTTTTTTTACCTACTTGAAAAGAGCAGAAGTCTTCCTGATATATGAGTCACTACTGTACACTGTCAGCTCTCAAAAGACAGGGAAAGAAAAAAAAACAGAAGAAAAAGAAAAAGTAATGAAATTTTGCTTCTCTTCAGCTCTGAATTAGTTCCAGACCTCCCAATTAACACCATTGTCATTTAAGTAAATGCCAGCTTCTGCAAAGATTTTTATTTATTAACCTTTTGCTCATTTCAATATTCATTTATAAGTTAACGTATAAAGCGTGACAGTCACATTAGAGAGTATATGGCAAAGCATAGCACCACCACGAAAGTGATTTCAAAAATTAAGCTGCAGGAAATTGGACATTAACCTCCTCCACAAGTATTGTGTATAATAACACGGATTTCTCTAGCAACTTGCATCTGATTTAAGACATTCAGCTTCAGCTGTTGTCTTGGAAGTGTGAAACATCCATTGGTAAAACCGTTAAGATAACGTTGTTGAGTTTCTAGAAAAAAAATATCCACAAATCCCAAGTCATGTCTATAAGTCTCGGCCAGGGCAGCTACCCCTTTTCAAACACACTTATAATACTGCTCCCTTTTGCCTTGACTTCACTTAGCTTCTCTTCTTGCTATTCCAGCTCCTTATTTTCAGCCCTGTATTCTCGTTGTATCTCTAACTATGGTCATTTATTTAGTGATTGCAGTAATCCAACCTTAGTATATTGAAAGTAATCACTGAATCAAAGACCTTTCTTTTCTCCTGCAGGAACATCTCTTAATAAGAGGGCTGCTGCCCTTCTGGATAATCTGGATACTTTGACAGCATGTCACCTTTTATTTACTCTCATTTTGTTAATCTGTGGTGTTGATGACATAGAAGTCTGTGCCTTTAGTTTGAAAATTCTTCTGCAGTCCTTCTGCATAACTTTATGATTGTTACAGAAGATATTTTATAATTACAAACCCAGTTAAAAGTAAGAATAAATTAGGATAAACTGAGAAGGTCAATCAGGAAATGAGCTAAGAAGTTTGGGGTTTTTTTAATAGACTAATCTTTAATTTAGCATAGTACTTCGTTTTAATAAGTTTAATTGGTATTAAGTGTTTGACTGCATCAACATGCAGTGCACAAATTAACACTAATTAGTTTTCTTCCATTTACAACTAAGAAAATCTTTCCCATCCTTGATATAAGAAACTAGTTGGAAGTCCAGGCACTGCATTTTGTGACGGGTATTTAATTATTAGTACAGCTAAATGTTCCTTTCTATCATACAACACAAAATCCCAATATGTTTTTAGTCTCAAATCCAAGCTTCTGGCTATAGTAGCACCTCTTTTTTGTCAGTGATCCACAAGGATGTTTATAGTCCTCAGAAATAAATTGACAAGTCCAATGTGAATGGCTAAAAAGCAAAAGATTATCAATACTGAGCTCCTGAGAATTCACAGTACTTTTGGTCTTGCTTCCAGCATAGGTCCTGCTCCTAAGAAAAATCTCTTGGCCACAGCCCTTTTAGCAAGGAAAGCACCAAAATACCTCTTAAGAAGATGCCACTCACTGTGCAAAGAGAATTTATATAGGAACTGTTGGCCTCTACAGAAATAGGAAATAGTAAAGTTTTTAACAAGACAAATTGTCATTTTTCTTGCATTAATCTTTCAGCATCCACATTCTTTTTTAGATTTGTGTACCATGAGATACTGGTGGTCACGGTGACTAACTAGTAAATAGGAGTCCAGTCATAACCATGAGCACACTACTACACAGAGGCAAAGAGCATGGAAGGATGACCCATCTATAACCACCTGTAAGATCTCTCCATATTAGGAAGAACATGATGCCATAACAAAGAGTTATTACTACGTTGGTACTGCTCTTTTTATACATGTAGATAAAGAGGAGCGCTGGGGTTTGTTCGTCATGTTCTGTTTAGGACAGAGATATGACGTGACAAAGTAAGAAGCAACTTATCTGACATCCTTTGATTCGCTGCCCAGGGAAGTGGTTGAGTCACCATCCCTGGAGGTATTTAAAAGACGTGTAGATGTGGCGCTTAGGGACATGGTTTAGTGGTGGACTTGGCAGTGTTAGGTTAACGGTTGGACTTCATGATCTTAAAGGTCTTTTCCAACTGAAACGATTCTATGATTCTATGATTCTATGATTCTATACATTCACTCCCAGTTGGAGTAATTTTCTATGTTTTCCTCAAGGCAGATTGCAAGGTACTGTCCTAGATCACATTAGGATAAACATTTCTTCTTCATTAAGTTTTCTAGTTAGAAATATGTTCTTTAACTACAGATAAAAGCTTTAAAGTACTAAAAGCAGAAGAGGTACTGATCAGTGGTTTCATTAGGAATGACTGGCTTCTCTGGCTGTCAACATGTCAAGTTACTTGCATTAAAGAAACCGATAGATTTCTGCTTGCCATGTCGTTAGCAGAGACATGAGCTAATTTGAAGAATAAACATTTCTTTTGCACATTTTACTTGTTAATCTTTCAAGTTCATTTCAGGTACTTATCCTGTTGCTCATTTTCCATGTTCAAGCTGGAATGGAGCCACGTGACTAATTTGTGCCTAGTTTTAGGATTTTTTTTCTTTTGAATATGAAAAGCCAAGAAATATTATTTCTAAAAACATAAAAGAGTATTAGAAATTCTAAATTCTGATTTCACAACTAACTTGGTCCTAGAACACAATGAATTTTACATTGTAAAGTAATTCTGGTGAACTTAAATTATATCTCTAAGAAAAAAAAWATCTGAAAATACAGAACATGTTTTGTTTTTCCTTTCAGGGAAAAAAACCAAACACATAAAGCCAGAAAAAGCAAAATAGTCAACAATTTGCTTCTTCCCTCCCTTTGAAGATACTTCTAATTCAAAATTGACCTTATTTTGCATGGTTCAGATCAGATAACACCCATGGTTACCTTCCAACCAAATCCACTCTAAGATTCTATGATTTACATGCTATAAGTATGAAACAAGTCTACATTTAATTTTTCATTCACTATAAACTAAGATGGATTGATATTTTTTCAAATTTCAGCAGATGAAATAACTGATTTTTTCTGCCAAATATATAAACTTCCATAATTTATGAACAAGAACCAACCTTTATTAACTGATAGAATACACAAAATGCTTGAGTCAATGAAAAAATAAACTTATAGCACACAAGGTGATACCAGAAGATGTATATTCATGAACCTGAGATAATCTCCTGAAAGTCATTAAAAATGTTTTTTTCTACTATTTGTCTGATTTAAAAGATAAAGAATTATTTTGATAGTTTTATAAGAATGATCAAAATTAATAATTTAAATATTGAGTAGAAAATTACAATGCTGGTTAGATAACTCTCTTTGCATCATGTTTATCATCTTGGTCTAAATCTTGGAAGATACTTATACTTTTCTATGTCAGCATAGTTTTATTGTCTCAGAAAAAAAACAGAGATGAATTCCAAATTCTTTGCTTCAGCTCAGAGAGATAGAGAAGTTGCAAAAAGCTTGAAGAAAGTTAACTGGAAACCGAATTTGTCCTCATTCCCAAATTAATCGTACTGGAAGACTCTTGAATGTTGCATTTCCACCCCACTAGTGCCTCTGGTTTTCCTTCTCATGGACAGATGGAGCCACCAAGAACTTGTTCTCACATAGCAGAGAAAAGGTTGAGAATACACACAGAACACCTAACCTGAGCTCCACAGCTCAAGCAAAGAAAATTATATTTGCACTAAGGAATGAGAAAAAAATCATCATCAAAAGCCAAAATCTCAGGAACAGGTCCAGGGCTCAAATACTGTTTCCCAGCTGCTAATGCACTTTTGAGCAAACAGATTATGCTGCACAGTCTGTAAGAAGCCAGTCACTTCTGATAAGGTTCCCCCTCCAAGGACCAGAGCATAATGTACTCAGCCAAAGCAGGGCAAATATTGCCAAATATCTACTACAAAATTCTTCTGAAAGCAAGAGGTCCTTGATCCCTCAAGGTCTGAAACTGCAGTTATAAGCTTCTAGATTTTGCCACATTGTATAGCCATGATTTGCAATGCAAAAGTCATCATTACAACTCAAGTACTCTGTGCCTGATTTTTATTTGCATGTGTGATGCATGGACATTACCAGAAAGATAAAGAACCCAACAGACAAAGGAGTGAGAAGAGGAGATGGTCACAAAGGTTTGCTTTAGCTCCAGGAGGCTGAACAGGCATGAGTTTAATTGTGGTCAAAGGAGAAGGATCAACATCTCCAAAGGGCAATGCTCAAAATTAGGCTCCTGCTCTGAAACTTTCCCCATTTCACAGAGGAATCTCCCTCTACCCACTAACTAGAGCAGAACTCATGGGAGCATGGCCTCGTTACTTTTGGGGAATATCACTGAAAGAGGTCATTCAGAATTCAATAAACATACATGTGCAAGGTATGGGGACCCAYGCCGGAGCAGTCTGTTCCTGAAGGACTGCAGCCCGTGGGAAGGACCCACGCTGGAGCAGTTTGTGAAGAACTGCAGCCCGTGGGAAAGACTCACGTTGGAGAAGTTTGTGGAGGACAGTCTGCCATGGGAGGGACCCCACGCTGGAGCAGGGGAAGAGTGTGAGGAGTCCTCCCCCTGAGGAGGAAGGAGCAGCAGAGACAACGTGTGATGAACTGACCACAACCCCCATTCCCTGTCCCCCTGCACCGCTTGTGGGGTGGAGGTAGAGAAAATTGGGAGTGAAGTTGAGCCCAGGAAGAAGGGAGGGGTAGCGGGAAGGTGGTTTTACCCTACTCTGATTTGGTTGGCAATAAATTAAATTAATCGTCCCGAGTCAAGTCTGTTTTGCCCATGATGGTAATTGCTGAGTRATCTCCCTGTCCTCATCTTGACCCACGAGCCTTTTGTCGTATTTTTCTTCCCCTGTCCAGCTGAGGACATGGAGTGATAGAGCGGCCTGGTGGGCACCTGGCATCCAGCCAAGGTCAACCCACCACATAGACAATAGCAGCATTTAGGCTGACAACATTTCTGCATGCACCAGACACAAACTGAAGACATCGGTACGTTCAATATAGGATAAACTATTCTGCTAGATGCAGTAATGACAGAGCTGGAGCCATACAATAACATGACAGATTAGGATCCCAACAAGGCAGTGGAAAGGAGAATGAGATCATTATGTAGTTACACATTTTACCTTAGCTTATGGGATGCCTTTCATACTGTTCTCCTCAGTGGGGTTAATTTGTAAATACAGCTTGTCTTGTCTCTGTGCTCACCTAACCCTTCTGACAAGAACTTTACATGCCAATAAACTTTTCCTGTTCCCTGTCTTTTCTTTTTGTGCTATGCCCATAATTTTACAAAGACCCCATCTGTACTGCTTATAGAGATGTGTTCCAATGCTGTCAGTGAATTAGGTCATGTTTTAACCAGGTAAAAATGATTTTTTTCTCTATTACATTGTCGAATAAGTTAAAATCTCAGTGCAGTCAAATCATATGCAGTGTTCCTTTTAACTTTTGATACAGTCTCTGTGAAGGGCCTTGAAATGCAGAACCAGATCGCAGCATGACAGTTACAGACTAAATGTATCCCTTTGGTTTTACATTTATCCTTCCCCCCCACCCTCCCTCTGCAAAACTCGGTTAGGAAGTTTTTATCTGCCTGTTCCAATTTCTTCAGTACTTAAGTGGAGGATAAGGGATATTTTTCTAGGAGGAATAGTGTAGAAGTTTATTAGTGACCCCAACAGCATTTTAGAGGTAGAAACATAATACTTCAGAATTTCAAAGCTGAGTCTTTAAATCCATAAGTGTCACTCCCACTGCTGGTTTTAGAACGCGAGAAGACAATCACTTCATTGGTACCTTTCTGAAAATTTTATGCAGCAGCAGAAGAGAACTCAGTATAAAATCCTTGAGACAAGTGGAAGGAGACATACTGCTATCCATTTCAGTAAGAAATACAAAAGAGAAACCAACCCAAGATGGATTAGAGATAACAACCCAACATTTGCTAAAAATTATTTGGTAAAAGTTATCAAAACACGTATTTTTGCTTAATTAAAAAGTATTTTTTAAAAAGCTAAAAAAGAGAGAGATTTCTCTAAAAAATAAAAAAGGAAAATTCATTAAAACAAATGGGTGTCTCAATGAACTTTGTATCCCATGCCTCAGAAGTTAGAATTGTTTTGTGATCCCACTCTAGGTACAGCTATGTATTTCAGCAAGAAAGGTTTGAAAAGAAAATAAGAGCTTACCTATGTCACCAATTTCCGTAACTGCATCAATCACGTCTTCACTTCAGAGTCATCAATAGATTAATGTTGTCTGGAGGACTACAGTGTCCTGTAATGACAAGTTATAAATCATATGAAAAAGGAATCTATCATGTTCAGACAATAATAACATAGAATAGCCCAAACTGGGATCCAGAACATTGTGTTCATCCACCGTTTCTATACAGATGCCTACAAGGCGTATGTTATTTTGTATGTTGTATCTATATAACTAAGAAGTGGAAAGAAAATTTACATTGTAATATGGGTAAAATATATTCAAAGGTTAAGTTTTAACCTTGACATTAAATTACTGTTTGGTTTTTTGTTTTGGTTTTTTTTTTGTTTGTTTTTGTTTTTGTTTTTTTACAGGAGCTAAAGGAAGACGAATAATCCAATTAGCACATTATAATATCCCTAATTATCTAAAATATATTTTTACGTGTCATGTCATAATTTTGAGATCTTGAAGTCTTATTGTCATTTTGATATAGAGTCCAAATTCTTCTCCTGCTATTGTAGTACATAAAGATAATTCCTTACTTCTAATATAAAGAGATAACAAACACAGGTAGGAGACGACTGGATTAAAAAAAAAAAAAAAAATCCACTTTTCCTACTGGAAAAAAGAATAGCATGAACCTGGAGAGAAAAAAGAAAAGGGAATCGATCTCTGCAATGGTCAAACTGATATAGGGGACTCAAGTTCTCTTCTTTTCAATTCACATCTGAGACTTCAACATTGGTCTTTGATGTTTATGTTAAGTGCTCCAACAGTGAGTTGATTAACTATTCTGGGCTGAAATTCAGCTATTCATCCATCTGTCTCTTACACACATATATGGAAATTCAATTCTGGACTGAAGAAACCTTCCAGGATAAAAGTTTTTTTAGAATTGGCATATTTCAATAGAGGACTTTGTTTTAGTGGAAATGGATTTTTTTTTCAATGGGAAAGTTGTCAGAAAATTTACAACCAGCATTAAAAATGAAGCTTTGACTTCAGCTGATCCCAAACCACAAGGCATTTTAATTAAACTTCAGATCACTGTAATTAAGATTTGGCAAGAACTCTACATTCATGACAAGTGTAAGAAAAGTACTTATTTTTGGATTTCCAGGACAATCATGGGGATACAGACCCCTCTGTATTTTGTCGAATGATCAATTGGCATTTTCAAATCTCCACTGCTTTTAACATCTCATTGTCTATGTTCTCAGACTAACCCTGCAAGCCCAGAATTACAGAGTCGTAGAACATTTTGGAGGGGACCTCTGGAGGTCAGCTAGTCCAACCTCAGATCAGGTTCTGCTTCGAAATTCTTTCAAACCCAGTTTCTTTTATGGTACACCACTCTACAATTTTCATTAACRTTCATTTACACTGTGCACACAATTGCATCATGGAGCACACATACTATTTTACTATATTGCAGGTATACTGCATCACAGGATTAAGAGAAAAATGAGATCAGGTACTGAAACACAGAACGGAGTATTAGAAACCAAGGAGCAGAATTATTTTAGCCTTTAAAAGTTGAATCAAAATTACCTTGGGACTCATGAAACACTCCCCAAGTCCAATGAAAATTTCCCAAATAAGGTTTCTTTTTCAAAATAAAGTATGTTTTTCCCGTGTTTTCACCAAGTGATTTCGATCATTGGTTGTCTTGTTGGCTTCCTGTCAATACCTGCCTCTTAGTTTTGACTATATAGAGTCAAAGGGCTGCTATGCCCCTATATATCTTCAGCACCTTCAATATATACCTTTAATTAGAAAGGATGAACCTGGGCCTTATGTCTTCCTGAACACTTGTATTTCTTCTTTTTTCATAGGATAATAAAGCTGGATATATTTCACATAAGTTGTTGGTTTTTTTTTTTTTTTTCTTCCAGGTATTTTTACCATTGTACAGTTTTGGAATACTCCCAACTATGCAGATTAAGTTTTGCAGTGTATTTTCATATGTTATGTAACTGCCAGTTACTAAATATGTGTATTTTTATCAAATAACAGATTAAGTCAGCATCCTATTTGAAACAAACAAACAAACAAATTAAAAAATGTAAAGTATCAGCTTTCAGAGGAAATATTGGAACACTTTGATTAGCAAGATGAAAAGGGAATTTGGGCAACACCCATAAGTGGAATCTACATGTTGTATTATTTTCCACTGAGTAAAGAGGAAAAGCACAAAATAAAAACTAGAAAAAAATGTTTTGTACTATTCTAGAAATTATATGACTCGTGTTTCTTCTCCAATGTTCTGACATTTTGGAAAGAAGCTTATTTTCCTTCTTTCCATAATCATTGAAATAACTCTAAACAAACTGCTGTGCATCGTATCACTCACTTGAGTAATTTGCAGGCATTTACAACTACTAAAACCAGTGCTACCCACAGAGAAGACTGCTGTTGAATTATGCAAGAGCAAGCCACATATTTCAGCCTGAATGAGGAAAGTAAGAGCCATGCTGGATATTAAGAAAACGTATCAGGTTCAGAGGTCTGTAATTAATCTTGTCAGTGCATGAAGCAGGCTAACCTGTGTGCAGGAGCACAACATCTTGGCACATTTCTCTTCTATGAATGCAGAGCCAACCATGGACATCTGGGATTTGAATCCATTAAAGCGATTGGACATAGTCTTGGTCAAGTTCTTGAACATTATACTGCATTCTTAGAAGTATTAAATATTTACATCATGGGTTCATAAACGTTGTACAGAAAACAAGCAAATGGAATGCATTTTTATTAGCTAGCCTAGAAGGAATAATACAGATATTTCTAGAAGAGAGTTCCATCCTGCTTTCAGTGGAAGCAGAGAAATTTGCTCTGCGGTTGATCACAGTGTGTCTGATTGATTGATGGATAGAAAAGTCAATATGGCACCCATAAACACATTTTTAAAACAACATTGTCCTTGTTTTACACTAACAGTGCAACAGCATAATTGAATAAATTTATTTCTAGAACCTGTTAACACTCAAGATGCATGTAGTGAAATTGACTGAAAATAAATTAAAATAGATTAGTTTCTTTTATTGACCTTGACAAATGTACAGATGCCATACATAATGATTATTATGATCCTTATACAAAGAAAAGAAATACTATAACCAAGAACGCTGCAAAGGCCACTGCCATTAGCAGGGCTCTCTCCATTGATTACATGGAGCCTTCATTGAGAAGTACAACAGTAAGTATTTTTTTAAGGAAATTGATTGTAATGGTTAGAGAGACCTAAATTTCCCATTGACGTTTCACAAAAGAAATATTCTGACTGCAAATATAAACGTCTAGTTTAAGTTCCTTAATGGGAACAAACAGGTACCTCAAGAGGCCTGTTCATGCTTACGATTACTTACCTAAAAGGTAAGGTTAGGGAAGGCGTCTAATTTTTGGTGGCTGAAGGGAGACGTGAGAAATGCCACCTGTGCTACTTATGTTATGCATGCAGGGAGATTTTTGGTGTTAGAAAGCTCTTCCAGTAAAGAGAATTATAAAAACAAAAAAGAAACCGTGTACACAAAACTGAAGCACTGTGATTGTGCATAGCACTGTGCAGTTTCATAGGAAAAAATGAACTGTGTCACTGTTACATTCACAAATAGAGAATTGTACTGATTTTTCTATAAAGGTACATTTAAAATGATATGGCTTGCATGTATCAGTAAGGTTGGTCGGTTGTTGGTTTTTTTTTTTTTTCCCCTAGAGAGGAATAAAATACAAAACAAAGGAAAGAAAGGAATGATCCTGGAGATAATTAATCTGGAAGGCAAGTTTGTACCAAAAATCTCCAAAAGTCCTAAATATTTCCATCAAAAGTTCTACTTCTACTAGAAAGCAAAACTAATTAAAAAAAAAAGCCAAAAGAACGTTGAAAAGCATATTTGGAAATGAACATTCTGTTTCTCACATTCTTTAAAACTTTACATTCTAGTATAAAATAAACTATCACAACAATATGTGTAAATTTTGTCAGATTATGATGTTTTGATTGAGTCTTTTGTCTTCCTTCTGAAATCAAATACAGTTTACAAATCTTGAAATCATTGCCAAAGCTCTAACTTTCACAGTACATCAGGATATCCTGTGATGATGTCCTGGACATGGCTGGAAGGACTTCTTAGTGTTGTGTCATTTTACAGTGTCTCAGCACTTAAAGAGCTGATTATCTTAAGCCATTCCACTTCCCCCATGACAATATACATGGTACATTTGAGTTTTTACCCATACATGGATCCAGTGAACCAGTATAAGCATCTATTCAGACATTCAAGAACTGTGTAAAGTAGCAAAGTAATTTTATAGTTTTTTAAATTAGTCACCAAGATGGTAAAATCAGACTTTCCCAGTCCACTAAAATTTCATGCAAAGTTAACATTTGTAACTGATCCTACTGATAACTGTAGCCTTTGAGCACCTAATAAGTCATCTGAGACAAAAATCAATCTTTTTACAAAAGTCTCCTATGAGCTCCATCCTTCAGCATTGCCAACCTTGTAGAACAGATTTCTATTTAAATTTCTCCTCTGCTTTCAAAAAAATGAGTATGAACAAGATCAGAAACATATGTTCTCAGGTGCCAATTTCCCCAGCTCTAATAGAGATAATAAAGTGAAAAGTGAAAAAGATAAGGTAATTACCACTACCTTTTCTTAGCTTTTAGAGCAGGTTATGAAAGTAAGATTTACTGCCTGTTCCAATTATTAGAGTGATTTTCGGTTACAAGAAGAAGCTTATGTTTCTCGCACATACAAATATTTAGATTGATTTCATAATTTCTGGAAGCAATGATACACTTCATAAGCAATGATACATTTCTACATTAAGATTAGAACTGAACCTTGAGTTGATTCTCTTGCTGGCTCCCAATAATTTCAGTGGGACAGCAGTTTCAGTTTCCTTGACACATTGGTCTGGGCAGCCACACTTGCTCAGTAAAAGCGAAGGAAAGCTAAGGGAGTGAGTAAGAAAAATCTCAGTTTTTTGAATCAGACACTTTCAGTTGTCATAAAGTGGGATCAGTGCACTTTGGACTGGAAAAGGGGCAAGGAAAGAGGGAGATGGGACAGTTGAGGAACAACCCAGATCCTGTGTTCAAAGAAGCGAGGAGGATGTAGTAAAGCTTTTCTTCAGCAAACCCATCAGTTTGCCAATCACAGCTCCACGTAGTTAGTAGTGCTCTTGAGTTCAAAAGGGAAAACCTGCATATAGAAAGTTATCCAAGTATTAAAGTGATGTCAGAGACCCCACATTTGTTTGAGCTCTAAGCTGCCCAAATGTCATATCAAAAACTCTCCAAGCCTTGAAATCACTTTTTTATTTTGTGGGAAAGGAAAGATTTTAATGGCCCGTTTTCTTGCTTCCACAAACATGTTTAATAGCCTCTGAGTTTCTGAACACAGAAAAATATACTTAATGACCTAAGACAGCAATTTAAATAACAATTTTAAACTTTAGCCCGCTCTGTAATGTTTCTTAGTAATTTAATTGAAGCCTTTTTACCTCATTAATTATTAAATGAATGTATTTTCCTTACAACTTGGAATCTTACTGACCCAGTCTATGTGGAATCTAAAAGTTGCAGCTACCTTGCACATGGTGATAAAAAGAAGTTATGAAGTGCAGAGCTGACTAGTTGTTTTAAAGTACAAACATTTCCAAGTGAGATTGCTTGGTCACCTCTGGTGATCAAGGAGCTAAAATAGCATGGATGGGGTGAGTCTCGATTTAAGGAACTGCAGTTCTTTAGTCGGTGCATGAAGTAGACCCTTAGCACAAGCAAGARGAAAATCTAAATATGTGTTCAGCGTAATAATGCAAAGCTAAATATATGAAACAACTTAATTTCTGAGCCTGACAGTGGTCCTTTGCATTGTATTCACTACAGTGCAGGCAGATTGCAGAGAGATGGACCTCAAAGTCATYGTATGTAGAACTAATTTTCAAACAGAATACTTGTAAAATGGATATAGGCACAGCTTAGTAGAGCTGTACTATGTTTTTACAAAGTGAATCTGTTTCTCTGCTCAGTGCTAGAGTTTTGAGCACTTTCACTGAAGCTGGGTAAGCCACTGAAACAAAATCATACAACCAGCTCTTTAGATTCCAATTTTTTCATTTACATGATGTGTTTTTTCTAGTAAACAAGTAACTGGGGAAACAAGAAGATCTCTACAGATAACATTCTTCACAGTTTTGCCACTTACTCATGTGAATGACTGGCTGGTTTARGCATAGATTTGCTGGGAAAAAAAAATAGAAGAGAAGCCGGAGCTAAGAGGATGTGGTTTCTTCATCAGGTTCCAAAGTCCTGGTGCAACTATGCTGGTTTAGAGACACATCAAATTTGGAGTCAGGCACCTCTGTAAGAATTGTATATTCAGCAGAGTGTTATATACTGAACCTATCCTTTTTTTCTTTTTTTTTTTCAGAAATAATTCTTTAGCCAAAATGAAGGATGAAGATTGGAGGAAAGACATATAAAAAAAAAAAATAATTATATGTTTGCCATGATGTCCTCTCCTGGCAACTGATCTTATCTCCAACTCCTCATTTAACAAAATGGGCTTTATCATGACAAAAAAATTCCCCCTAGGAATCAAAAAGGCAGAAAAAAATCTGAATTTCTTAAACAGTGCTTAACTATTATATTTCTTTCTCACAACAGACTTAGGAATTCCCAGGCCACTGTATACAGCTTTACCTAAGGGRCATGAGCTAGCTTTTATACTTTAATATTATCCTAAGCATCCTTTGAGATCGCAGCTCCATTCTGCCAGGCACTGAACAAATACACAGGTGGAGATACTTCCTGACCCTTTCCTGAGAAACCCTATACTCCAAATAGAAGGAGAAATAAGAGCTATAATACATAATACTATGACTATTGCCATATAGTAACTCAGATGTAGAATTGGAACAAAAACCAGTTGTATCAGGTCAGATCAAAAGACATATACCCTACTAGGACATGTAATAAAGGATATATACTAGAAAACATTTTAAACTAGTGCAGCTATACAGCAATACTTCTCTCCACGCAGTCATCCAGCCTCCTGTGTGTCGAGGATTTCCTGAGCCACAGGTGGTGTCTTTGTGTTTAATATCCCTGGATTTTTTTTTTTTTTTTCTTCAATAAATTAGTCCAAATGAATTATTTTAAAGCCTATGTAACATTTAGAAATGCATGTTCCCGATACCTGGATGAGTATCACATAAGCTAGCCAACACTGCTGTAGATATGAATGCTATATCGCCGTGGGATTTCAGTACTTAAAGACTGAGGAACAAGACTCTGCCTGCTGGGAACTGATGATTTTTCCTTTCCGTCAAGTGTCTGAATTCCTCATCACTATGTTATGCAAAATACCTCCTTGGTAGTACTTGATGTGATGATACAGTCAAGGATCACACTTTTACTGTAGCTGGTGTTGAACCTTTTGATATATAAAGAGTATTATCTGGAATACTTCCCAGTCTATACATCTGCCCATCTAATTTAGATTTCGGAGAAGAAGGTTTCACTGGGATGCTACAAGGGTGATTAAGAACCTTAGTACTAATACTACACCACTTTCACTCTCTGTCAAACCACCATGGGCTGTACTTTAAAGAAAATCAGGCAGATGGCAGGATGGTCAACAAATACGCAACAAAATACTTCATCTAGATATTTGCAGTTTAACATGTGCTAGTGTTTATCCATCTGTAGAACAAGCCACCTGCCAGTCGTTTGAGTGATATGACTGGCTACAGCATTGCTAAGCACTCTGTAATAACGACGACAATAATACTGCCCCCTCCCAAAAAAAGTTATATACAAGGTATGCACAMTGATGACTTTTGCAGACAAAAAACACAGATTAAGGCTCAGAAGAAAGCAATCTTATGTTGCCAAAATATTTATTCATGGCATGCATTATCTGCACAATTCAGAAACACGTACACCACTACCATATTACAAAATTTGCTGACAAGATGTAGAAAAGGCCATAACACTATAACGTCTATGCACTTTCTTCGTTACTAGGCTGAGGTAGAAGTGCATGCATACATTTTCAAAACTAGTTATATAGCTGATTGTCAGCAATTCATTCTCTAGCATTTCTGCTGCATATCCTTCATTCAATTAACCCCAGAGCCATCAACGTTTGGAGGCAAATGTGAAAATAAAATCTTTGCAGCATGCAATGGAAGCAGACATCATTTAGTAATACATGTGTCTATGGCAGTAATGATACCTCACTAGAAAGATCAACTTGCCTCAAATCATAAATGGACTTGTGACATTAGGTAATTCTCCTTGTTCTATTACAGATTAGGTGCCTGTACAAGGCTTTAAAAATCCTCCCAGTTCCTGTTTTGGAGAGAATTCAAGAAATTCTCTCCATGGTCTGTTTGAATGTACTTTGAAACTTTAAACATGTGAACCATTTCTAATTGTATTAATAAAATTCTGTATCTGTATTCATAAAAGCAGAAGTATTTTTATTTCCAGTCATTTTTCCTCAACCTTTCAGCATTACCGGTGATATTACTGGATCCTAGTTGTTATGCAATACCTAAGCAATGTGTAATCGAGGAATTTTTTGGAGTAGGTGGTGTATAGCGGCATTAACAACTTCCTTTCAAGGGTAAGCAAAGTATACTAGCCTGCGTAGGTAAAGCACCAATGCCTTCTTCTGAGACCCTAGCTAGTTTCAATGTCCCTGTTGGGATGCTATGTCCCATAGCATGGTCTAAGATATCTCGTGCTAGAGTACACAAAAATTAAATAATCTTTTGTATAGACATTTTTGGCACTCACAGCACATGCAAGTATTTATGGGCTGATGCTCAGTGACAAACTCGTGACACTTCTCCTTATTTCTTTTCAGATTACATTGAAGACAGAACGAACACTGCTGATCTCCATCTACTCTTTCCTTACAATAAGGAAGATTACAGACAGAAAAATGCCTAAGAGACATGTATTGCTAAAAGCTGAATTCTTCCATAGCAGTCTACAAAACAGATATTGGAGTTTCTCCAGCAACATCAAATCAAACCCAGTTCATATAGGTTCATTTAGATCTGCATTCCCATATTCTTTGTTTGATACAGATGYCTTGTGCCAAGAATGCAAACTGTTCAGTTGCCAAAAGCAGGCACCCACAACACGTTCAAACGAAATCTTGAGAAGCACAAGAAAAATAAAAAGTTATGTCCAAGCATACAGAAGCCTCATTATTATTATAAGCTCTGCCCACTCTTGCAGAGAGCCTTCTCAGCTATAAATCTCTACCAATAGGTTCCTTTCTAAACCCTATTATATATTATTCATTGCTAAACTCAAAGTCCCCAGGGAGGATGTTATTATGTTTTAGAACTATGCTGATGATTTTCCTCAACTGTCTGAATTCAGAGGTACAGGGGGAAAAGACTTGATTGCCTTGCCAAGTTTATTGCAGTGTAGAGGGTTGTGAGGCACAGAAAGGATACAGCCGCTTTATTTCTTTTCCTCCCAGTTTTGGACCTTTCCTGCCAACCTGTGAGAGCAGGATTACGCAGCTGCTAGAGCTCCCCAGTCAGAGGGAAGGCTCTCTGCATTTTCATTCCGCACATTTCTGTTAGCAGATGCTCGGCCTGGTACATTTTATGCTGTGCAGATCAAACCACAASAAACAGGTCTTGAATAGAATTACCAGTTTTGCAACTCCACTGGAGAGGTCTTCGGTTACTAGCAATTTCCATATTTGTTAGCTCTACCCAGTCATAACAGACTCCTCCAAATAAAGAGAGGATTACCCAATATTGATCTGTTGCCTGCCAAACTCTAGCCCAGGTCAGACTGAAATAGCAGAGATGTAATTCTCTGAAATGGGGATCTTAAAATGAATTTGCAATAATACTAGCTTGCTGAAGTAATATTATACTGGCAATAGAAACAGAGCAACAATCTGAAAAATTAACATAAAAAACTGGAGTCTGGTACAGCACAGGAGCAGAATGGTCAAGGGTTGAAAATGTCTACACTTTCAATTTTTGCATTAAAGRTGCTGGGACAAACCTTCAGTTTTTGCAAGGTCTTGCCCAACTCAAAGAAATTAATGTTCAAGTGAGATTCTTCAATATAACTACCTCATACATAATGAACATGAAAGCACCTCAATGATTACCTGAATTTTACTTTAGTATCATTCTCTCCTGGGGAGATGGGTGTCCTTTCTTTGGGCTGGTGCTGGACCTTATGGATTCTGGGGTGGCTCTTATGTCTAGCCTGAAATCACGACTTTATACACATACAATGTTTACCTCACTGTCTGCGAGACATGAACAAAACGTGATTGTGTTCTGAAGTTTGTTTAACTCTAGGAATGTGTGGGGTCTGAAAGCAGGGAATACAATGAACTGAAAATTTGCATTCAAAATTTGGAAGAGTGTTGGGAGTGAAAGGTGAGGAAGACGATTGTGTTTGCAGAACACGATATGTCCACCTGTACAGGATCTAGGGCAGGTTAGACTTGCCTTGTGCTATCTGAGCCCAAACAGAGCATTTCCCATAAAGAAAATTTCACCTATCATCTCCTCTATGGGAGTTTCCAAAATAAGCTATTCCACAAATGAGRTTTAGGAATCTATGGAAGAAACAATTATTGTACCTTGTAAGCTTCTTTCTACAACAAGTTGCAGTCATGTTGTTTGTGTTGAAATATGGGTTTGGGAAAAAAGAAACAAACAAATGAAAAACCACCCCAACTCTCCTTCCCCCAAATATTTAATATTAGAGGAAAAAAAAATTTAAAAAGTCTCTTCCTAATGTTTATGACGAATGAAGAAAAAGGAAGCCTCAGAAAGATTTCTGAGACTTGCAGTGTCTATTTTGTTTTTTGAAATAAAGAAGTTGGCAAAATACAATAGGGGACACAACTCAATACATTTTTACAAACAGATATTCTGTTTTCAGTGTGGTGTAGCCGTAACTGAAACATCAAAGGCAAAAAAAGGAAGCACAGTGGAAAAGAAGAGGTTTTGAACCAGAAGGAAATTTAGCAGAAGGAGCAGTAGTATGGCTCCTTCACTGGTACAGGATGACCCTCTGAACAATGAACTGGTGGCAATAACATAGCAAATAATAAGGAAGCATATATAAAGAGAAGAGTTTAGTTTAATTTGGGAAAATAGGAAGATTACCATGAGAGTGGCTGCAGCTTTTGCATTAGGTGTTTTAAAGCAGACGGTGTTGCCGTGATGGGAGGCATGGAGAGACATAAGCGAACCAGGAAGAAAGAAGTGTAGAATCTGTTCTTACATCTAAAGGCACTCTGGGGGCCAACACCAAGAATAACAACAAATCCCATTTTTATTATGGAAAAGCCAATGACAGCTGAAAGTTATTAGGAAAAGGCTGTCTGGTGAAATCATTATGGATATGGGTATCCAGGTTTACCCATTTGGGGCCTTGGTGGATAAATCTACACACCTAAACCAAACAAAATAAGGGCAGAGGCTCTGTAATGGTCCAACATCTTCCATACCATCAAAGTGTTAACATAGTTCCTGCAGTTTTAGCCCAAGATGAATACCAATCTTCCAAACAGTGTCTGGGAATGGTGTGAGGTTGGCCCAGGCCAGGGACATTCAGAGATGTCCAACAGAACCAATAGAGGTGCCCCCCCCCACCCCCAGTACAGATCCCCCAGGAGCTGGCCTTGGACACACAGTCCCCTAAAGACACCTACGTACACATGCACACACTCCCACACAAATGCACTTTGATGGGTGTCACACCTGGACAAGGCTCATACTCCTGTTATCTAATGCAGTGCAATTTGTTAAGTAAATGTGAAAAGGATATGTTTTGTGCATATACCAACAAACAGAATCAGATTTCAAGCCATAAACTTCATCTATGGGGGGGCGGGGAGCGGGGAAGCAGATAATATAAGTATGAGTGTCTGAATTCATTTCAGACTCAGAGAGCTGCTGTTAAGGTTCTTCAAGAAAGTAAAGTATTTAAGATAATGAAAAACATACTGCAAATGTTCTTAGTTTTATTTGTTTACTGCTTTTCACAAACTGCACCAAAGGACTTGTTAATGGAAACTAATAGGAACAGGTTCCGTGTCCATGTCCAGTTTCTTTAATAATTGCTGAAGTCACTGAATTGGCATGAAACAGCTCCTATTTAATCTGTCTGATTAAAAAGGGCACTTTCTCTTGCTGTACTCATTGGAGTGGAAATGAATTGTTCGCTGTCATGCACCAGGCTGTTCCCTTCATTTGATAAACCCAAGGATGAGGCAAATTTAGTCATGGAGTCTTGAGGACTCTTCCCTCCCTCTATTCCCTTCATACCATGAGGTGAAACACTGTACTGATTATGAAACCTCCTTTTAATTTTTTGATTACATGAATTAATTGGGCTSTCAGACTGGACTGAATTTATCCCAGTCAGTTCTTCAGTAAATTATTGTCACGTAACTATATTCCTTATTTGAAAGGAGGATGCAGATTCCTTTGTCCTAAAGAAAAGCTCAGTACAGAATGCAAGAAAGTGTTTCATTCACGGATATGCCATCTTTCATGATGAAAATAGAAAGCGTGGGGCTGGAGACCCCTGGTCTGCTACTGTCTGACAAATTATTTAAATGTTAACAACTGCGTGAAGTGGGAGAAAACTACTGGGTTTATTCGGCAGTGTGCTGTACCAATGGTATTGGCTGAAAAACTGGGATGCAGCATGGAGAGGTCGGGCCTGAAAAAGTTGTGAGATTATCATCAAGGAAATTGAGAAAATCTACAATACAGTGAACAAGCAAACTCGGGCTTCAGGTGTCTATACACAAAGGCCATGCGTTGCAAAGCACTTAGGGGAAGAAAAAACTTTCACACAAAGTTCTGCAACAGGATGCACCAGAAACATTATAATAAACCTGCTTCTAGTACCTGTGCACTTTTGGGATGCTCTTGGGACTCTGAAGTCCTCTGCAGCCAACTTGTCTCTATGTCCTCACAGCCCTGCCCTGTACCATCCTCCCACCTCCTGCACATAGCCCTTGGAAACACAAACCTCAGGGCTGAAGCTGCACAGCAGCTTTTAGCGTGACTCAAAACCTAGGAGAGGAACCTACAAAAAGGTCAAAATAACTACCATTAACATGAGTGGGTAAATGTATGGCATTGCATCACAGTGATCACTGCTTTTGCACATCACCTCTGAAGTATGGAATAGGTGATTAGGCAGTGCTGAGAGAAAAAGAAGAAAGAAAGAAAAAAAATTCATCTTTTTTTTCTCCCCGAAGACCAAGGGAAAAAGGGAGGGTGGAATAGCAAAACTATAACAGTTTCAACCAACTTTAGGTGTCACAAAAAGAAATAAGCTTTTATTTTTTTGCTTGTTTTTTTGCTTTTCCCCAGTAAAGATCCACAAAAGATCTCCCTGCTGGTAAATTAATAGGTGTTTCTTTCTAGGAAACAGACATAAACTACATTTTCTGGAATGGAAAAGTTCCCCCTCATTTTTTCCACTTCCCAAAAAAGAAGCACGTCGTGACTTCYGTGCCTAAAAATCACAGCAATTGCAGGTCCAAGAAGCGTGGGCACTTGCAGAAGCAGCTGGAAGTCCACACAAAGCAAGCATAATGTAATTTTAAGAGGTGAGTTGCCTATTGCAGAGATGTGGGACCTACCAGTTAACAGGCCAAGTATGAATTAGAAAGGTGTTAATGTTATTTTTGGCAGAATGCCTTAACCTCAGCATGATTTGATAAATCACTTGCTCCCCTTAAAATAAAAGACCTTATCTTAACTTTAAAGACTCAATTTACTCCAGTGTGTCAAATGTACTTAGAATATCACCTCTCCTCTTTCAAGCAGCCTATCAGTATCCCAGACACTGACTCCTGGAGACAAGAAGTCTGCAATATTCAAGCTGACTCATTTCTGAACAGGACTAAAATTCAAGCTTTCTAGGAACTGTGGGTGCTTTTGTTTCCTTGGAGAGAGAGTGACCACTAGMCCACCGAGCTGAGCTCCTGTGACCCCAATCTAAACAGCTGTCACATTTCCCGGCAAAAAGGGGCTGGAAGGGGAGAGACAGATGTAGTAAAGCAACCCCATTCTCTTCCAAACACACATGCCATTTTTCATCCCTTTGCAGGAAATTTGGTCAAAAAATGCTCTGATGCTTTGTGTTTCGTTCTGCATTATTTGCAGAATAACTTGATTGCATATACAAATCCTGACAATCAGGGACTGTTTCGTTAGATGTGTTTGGCTACTGTTATCCAGCCTTCATTCCCTTGGGAAGCCATCTCAAGTGTGATCATGCTCCTCCTCGCAAAGTTTTTTGCGTAAATGCATCTTCCATGACTTTAGCCAATCACCGTTTATTTGTAGGGTTAGATTAAAAATAGAGGACCTTATCTCTTATACTCTCCCCCACAATGGCTTTTCCCCTTGCCCTAAAAGTGCGAACAGAAGCTAGACCGTAACCAGTTTTCCTGTTGAATATTTGGAGGTACCAATTCTGCAATGCATCATCTACTAGCGAGATTCTTTCTGAGAGCGCCTTTAACAGTCTTCTGTCCCTGTCCTTGTTTCTCCCCATCCTGCCAAATTCTCTCATGAACAATTCTTCTCCTATTTGTGCTCTTCAAATCCCTAAGGAAATAGGGAGCAGAACCCCAACAGCGTGTTTGGCCATGCATGAAGGTCATGCTTAGTATTTCCAGCTGGGTGTTCGTAGGTACCTCTGGACAGCTACAGCTCTTCCTCACGTGAGATGGAATAGTTACAGCTTTTAGATGGTTTGGATACTGTTGTTCCAAATCAGGCAGAAGAAGGAAATGCTCATGGCTCTTAAACCCCCCAAAAGAAACCATGCCTTGATGCAATCACAAGCCAAACTTTGCAACATTAGCAACAAGCTGTGATATTGTATAACTTAAAGTGCACTGGTGCTATCTTATTCCTTAGTTACAGGAGGGACTTTTTCTAATAGGACMCTCCCTGCACATCCTTGCGGGCAATAAAGCTGAGTGAGTTTTCAGTAATAAGCCAGTGGGCTACGGTTTGTGTTGCACTGAATCTCTCTTGCATTTTTTATCTGTTCTTAGGGCAAACTCTTAGGCCTTCTGTAATTCCACTGAAATCAATTTGACTGCCTGATGAGCAATTCAGAGCTGAATTTAAACCTCTGAGACACAAGTGATCCCCAACTAATTAACCTACAAACATTATTGTGCATTGACAGTTTGCCAAGGTACAGTCTGTACTGAAGATCCAAATCCATCAACATTTATGAAGTTTTCTCTTTCTTGGTTAAAACTGTATTCTCAGGTACAAGCCTTCTCCTAAAATCAGTGCTGAAGCAAAACCAGTGTACGCCACTGAAAAGCAAGCATTTGCCCCATGAAACCTCCAATGGCAGAATGGCAACTGCCAAAGCAGTTAATAAACAGAACCATTGAGGCTTTATTTTCCTTGCCATGGTTCATAATATTTAATAATGGCAAATCTGAGAGGGTTACTCTTCTGAAAATAGCACTTACCACTTAGCAGGAGGGGTTCTGTGTTCATGGCATTGCAATGCTTTACACCTTACACAGCTTTGACCCTTACCACTCCTGCACAGTGTTTAGCAATAAGGCAGTGAAGAGTAATATATATCCCCAGACTCATCTGTTTAACACTGACCACACCAGCAGCAGGACCAGTGAAAGCCCATGAGAAACATCAACGATTTGAGGAAGGATCACTGAGAGCATCAGTCAAAGGCAATGCTGCTGCAGGAAACATTTTCACAGGCAAAACCTGATTCTGAAAAAGGATCCCCTTTTCACCCTTATGGACTGAAATAAATTTGTATAGGTGTTTAAAAGATAGAGGAGGGGAAAGGGAAACAGCACTTTCAAAATGATCAAGTTAGACATTTACTACGGCACGTAGTATAAGGCAACAGGCGCTTTCTTAGTAAAACCATTTTCAGTGACTGCTCTTTTGAAATGGTGTGAAAAAAATAGCTGTAAAACACTAGGATTTTTATAATATTGATAATTCCACTTTATATGAAGACTTCACTTCTTTTAAAGTGCTACATACTTGTTCTTCAATAAGAAAACCTCTTCTGAGTACTACTCACTTCAACCCTTTGAGCAATTCCCTTCAACAAGAGCCCATTTCATTTCCAGCATTCACATTCAGATCTATCACTCACTTTTTTCAGTTTTGACTCTGCTGTTCAAAACAGAATTATTATATTTTAATTGACAGAGATGAGGACACCGTTTGCAGCCGTTAAATATTCTGTAAATGCTCAGTACGCAAATTGCACACCAGTAACCTATGTTCTTGGCATATTTAACTTCTCAAGTTGTCTTTGGGCATGAACAATGCAAAATGATTCCACTTTTCCTATTCAGCAACTTTGAACAAAATTCCATCATCTGGATATTCAAAACTTTTAAACGTTTGAGAAATCTAATAAATTTGTGTCCATTTTTTCTTTAACTTCATTTTTTATTTTCCTCATAAATAACAATTTACTGAAAGTTCTCCCACTTCTCAGTTCTGACTTTTTATTTATTCAATTGGCAAGTGAGCAAAAAAAAACCATTCTGATTTAAACTCTGATTTGACATGTACCTTGTGTCATACCTCATGTCAAATCAGTCTAAAAATCTATCTTTTTTTTTTTTTTCTTTTCCCCCTAAGGAAAGCTATGGACAATAAGAACAGAGGAAATATGAATAATTATTCAAATTCAGTCATAATGCTATGGTTCAGAGCTTGTCCAGCTGTTCTTGTCTAGACTTTACAATAAGAAGGCTGGGTCAGAATAGACAACAAAGGAATGTCATTTTTTTATTAAAATATCATTTTTAAAACAGTTAACTGCTCTGGCAAGGCCTGAAGCTTGACAATTTTAGACCTCGGTTTGCACAACCGAAACCAGTCTGAATTTTGGTACTATCTGAAAAGAGTAGATTAAAATGATTTCATCATCTTTTATCATTGCACTGATAAACAATAAAATGTTTTTTGGTATCATTGATCTACATTTATCTTACATACCTAACCTTGAAGTGATCTACCTGTATAATAGTCTATTAGTGCGTCTTTATCCCAGGTTTTGTGATGCAACAGTCCCACTAATGCCAGATGTAGCCATTTTAAATATTTATGCAAATTCCACTGTGAATTAACATGTTTTGTCCCCAGACTTGAAAAGGGGGAGCTGAGAAAAGAAAACAAACAATAATAATCAGGGGAAGACTGTTAATACAGTTTTACAAGAGTATTAAATTAAAATAAAATATTTACAGAGGATAAGCAATGCTTTTCGTACACTACACAATTTACATTACAAGTAGGAGCAACTAATCTTCCGCACATTCTGGTTTATAATAACGAAGCATGCACACACCAATGGAAGGGAACAGACTTTTCATTATGAAACTATTTAAAAATAAATGTGTGAATATAAATGATCTATTTGTATCCAAGCTTCAGTAGATCTAAAATGAGAGCCAAAAAGCAAGATGGTGTTGAACAATATTGCTTTCAAGAACTGATTTATGTTGGGTTTTGGTACTAGAGTTATCCCCAGCTTATGAGTCCTGCATAACAACAACAATCTCAACCTAACAACAATGACGATTTCTGCTTACTTAAATGGCTACTTACTTAATTTTCTTTTTAACAGTGTTGCTGATACCAATTAAACACAAGTGCACATTAACTGCTATATAGATGCTATTAGTTTTTCTTTTCCAGTTGGTAGCTCAAGACAAATAGCCAGGCTGCTGTTGTAAAGATTACTGTGTGAGTACATGATTTTTCAGCTTGCTGACAATTTGGAGCAAGTGAGAATAAAATTATTTCAGTTAGCATAAACATATGGTAAGCTGATATATATATATATTTTTTACCAAACACTAAATTTAAAAATAAAGCATCTCACAAATGTCAATACATTTTTGAATGAAAGGAATTCCTGTTTGACCTGAGAAATGTTGATTTTAAGCAATCCTCAATTTAGGAAAAAAAAAAAAAAAAGGAAAAACTCTGAAAAAAATAGACATTCTAGAACAAAAGGAACCATTTCAAGCACAAAAATAGAGATCCCACTTCTATCCAGTTTTTCCATATTTCTCTTGAATTTACACTAATAAAATCACAGAATCATAGAATGCTTTGCATTGGAACAGACCTTTAAAGATCATCTAGTCCAATCCCCCTTTCCATGGACAGGGACATCTTTCACTAGATCATATAAAATCATAATAATATTAACAGGAAATTAAAAATATTTTAGAAATCAACAAAGCCTTATTTTTCAATGCAATTTCACAGTACAGTATGTCTCCAGCTCTAGCTACAAACATACATGTACACTAAGTGATTGCACAGAATATACATATATTTATACATGCACATATACACACATATATTTTACATCTATTTATACATATATATTTAGCACGTATATTTATATTATAAGTTTCTGTTATGTTATAAATGTTATACAATCTGTTTCTACATCTAAAAATGCTCCTTTTAATTTGTCTTCTCTTGCTTGAGTGAAGAGAGCAGTCAACCTGGCTTTTACAAAGCAAGGGTCCAGGACCCCAGAGTTAAGAACATTTTCTTTGCCAAATTAATTCTCTCTACTCAAGGGGATTGTCCCAAGCAATTTCCTTTTTGAGTGTTTATGCAATAGGGCAGGGAAATTGTACTGTTGATGATACAGTGTAAAGTTTTAATATTTTCTCTAGTCGATCCAGATTTTTCCAGATCCAACTGCTGGAAGCTACCCAGGGTCCCAGCAGGTTCACTGCTTTGCTATTGTTTAAGTCTACAGTCATTTTACTGAAAGACTGCTCTTGTATGGCATTGACCTAGCTGTGTATCTGAAGATCTTCACAATCACAGGTGTGAGCCTCTAACATTTGAGCTAACAACCAATTTCCAAATACGGCCTTGGCTCTAAAGGCAGCCTGAAGCGGACAACAGTGGCATTTCTCTTATGTTATAGTAAGTTAGCTTTTCTTTCATTTGGGCCAGCTTACAGAAATTCTCCTAGCCTTGATTTAAACTTACCTCCCTCAAATATCTACAGAAGGTGATCAAAATCACTACTTGCCTACTTCAGCTAATATTTTCTTTTTTTTTTTTTTTTATTTTGTAAATGAAAAAGCTGATAGATCTTTAATAAACATTTCCAGTTTGAACTCTTTACCAGTGTGGCTAGCAAAGCTGGTCAGAAAGGGAGCTTTCCAGGCTCTCGCTTCAATGCCTTCCCATTCCACTTAATGGAAAAGTAAGACTTTTTATGAAAAAAAAAAAACAACATGAAAATTTTCTCTTTTTTTGGTCTGAAATATCATTTATCATAGAAAAAGACATTTCCCTTAGCCAGAACTGGCTGTTCTTTCCCAAGTATGTATTATTCAAGTTTTGTGCACTAAACTCTGCAAGGTTCTGTGAATAACAAAATCCTACTGGGAAGAGCCTGCTCCAGAATGTCCCTAGCACCATCAAACCAGCACATTTTCCAATCCATCTGTAGTCAGGGGTACTTTCCCACACTACGAGTTGTCCTTTATGAAGATGGAGTTACAGTGAACRCTTTATTGAAAGAGCTTCTTTCTTTTTTTCCCAGTGTATACATAAGTCCCTAACGTTTGCTGCCAATTAAAATAATAAACAAACACCATAAACTGTATGGATTAGAAAAGGGTATAATTGCCCTTTTTAGTCATATAAATGAGTGGTTGTCTTGCTACAGGGAAGAGATAAACTAGATGGGAAGAGACAAACTAGACTGGAATTCATTTTCACCTCCCATGGTGAAATCTTTTATTGTTGTTTTTCTGTGCTACAATGGTAGAATACAAAGCCGAAGTCACAACAAAGCAATAAAGCCGCATTGATGCGTTCTCAGAATTGAAGCCATAGGCAAGCAACACTACTTACTGCTGGGCCCCAATTCAAGTCTCCTTACAGCCCTCTGGGCATTTCCAGACTAAATAGCTTTGAAAAGGGGAACAGCACATTAGCAGCCCCTCTGAGACAATCCGAGTGGAGTTACTGCATAAAAACCCCAGTTTAAATTATGTTAATAGAGCTGCAAGCTGCAAAGAAATTATTTATCAGAACTAGTGCAAGACCCTAGAGTTTATGCATTTTTTTACATCAGACTTCCATTCCCTCGCTGCAGTCCTGGGTCTCTCCAACAAACCTTTAAATGCCACCAGCAAAGGGGAATCTCTGGTTTATATCATCTGCGCTTTGACCAGCTGTGGTCTTTAATGCCATTCATACCATGGCTTGTCTGTGTCTGTTCCCTAGAAGTGCATCAAACCACTCTTTGTGCCCCAGAGTGCATCAAAGCCCTCTGCACATCCCAGCATGGCCATGACATTGTGTGAATGGTGTGTGGCAGATGGCACAGACCACGTCCGTCCTCACTGCTGAGACATGCAAGGGAAAGTGCTTCAAAGGAATTGCTGCAGTTGTCTAAATGGGTATCATGTAAATTGGGAAGATAATTCTTAAATATTTGGGAACAAGGACTACCTTTTCGCTGCATGTTAATAATTAAGAACTTGACCTTGGAGCACCAACTATGGTATAAAATGACAATTGGCCAAGCCCAGGCTTCTCCCAGTGAATGTATATGTATCAGCAGCCTTCATGGATTAGACAAACAAATGAACAAAACCAAGAACAGAGTCAGGAGGGGGAAAAGATATGTATAATGTATCCAAAGTGACCCCAAAAAGGTTAATTGGTTTGGTTCTGGGACAACTATGTGCCAGTCTCACTGATTATGAGAATGTTCACCAGAGGATGCTTCTGCTGGCAACAACCTGTGCTTTAAGGAAAGCAAATTAGATTGTCTCTTCTCTGATTTCACAGTGCACTCAGCTGCTTGAAGGAGGGAGAATTGCTCAACAGAATGCCATCTGAGATGACTGAATGGCATTGCTACAATGGGAAGAGTTTTGCATTCAAAATTTCATCAAGACAGACACCGCTGCGAGGCAGGACCTGATTCCTGTCTCTCTAACACCAGCTCAAATCAGCAGGAAGCCAATGAAGTCAATAGACTATCAAAAGCAATGGGGTTAGACCCACACTAAATGTGTGTGAAAATCAGTGGGAAGAGATAACAGCTCAACATATCTGTATGTACATTTAAACTCGCAATTCATGAAAATACCAAGCATGAGAAAAATCAAAGGTAGTCTCAGATTATAAATGGGTCCATTTAGTTTTGACATTAAAAGGTGGGTGTCATCTTCCTGGCTTTTAGGTCTCTAATCATTTCATTCTGCTTTTCCATAATTCATAGCCTTTCACAGTTTATTGAATCATTCAAGACTACTCACCCTTTCTTTTTCATCTTTTTATTTTAGTTCTAAAATTTGTGTGTGTGCGTACATGCTTAGGAAGAAATGTAAAAGAGCTACTTAGCATTTGAAGGAGTGCTGCAAACAGTTATTTCGAACCTTTTGTTCTAAAATAAAATAAAATGCCAAGGGAGGAGATTTTTCAAATTTGTTTCAGAAGAGTTTTTATCGCTCAGGTTTCAGAGAAAGATTTTTCCCCTGGCATAAGCCATCATCAATCTATGGTGCTGCTCTAATTTACACGACCTGAGGATTGCAAGTGACATAAAGTGAGCAACTAAAAAGAAAGAGACCACACGTGACTAACATCTGTCACATTGCTTAATATACTGTTGCTCAAGAAATGAGGTGACAAGAATTGGTGTAGTGCCAAAAAACAGAGCAGGAGAAAAGCTTCAACTTCATAAGTTACTGCAAGTTTTCGTTAGTCCTACAGTTACTTTAAAAATGCAGCAAATAGAAATACAGAAATACCTGTTAATACTAGCAGAAAATGGTTGGACAGTTTTATCATATCGTTAAAGATGAGCTGCTGCAGGTGAGTTTGCAGAATGGCTTCTGCAATTTCATGCAGCCCAAGGATCTCTTGTAGGATCTTTCTCATGGATAACTTGTAGTGTCTTCTATTGTCTCACAGAGCAAAGAGACTCTGCAAAACCAAGTGTTGGATAGAATGAGAACATGGGGACAGTGCACACATGCAACGGCATGCAGAACAGGAGTCACACAAGCAAAATCACTTTCTTTTCAGAAAAAAAGTGTCTTGGGGAAGCTGCAGGAAGAAGGCAGTCGCAGGGTCCATATGCCAATAAAGACTTTTGCTCGGGAGACTTTGTGCATTGCTTTGGAAATGAGACCCTAACCTTATGGATACTACAAGAAAAGGATTATAGGAGTATAAAAAGATATTCCAGAAGACATGTGGAGGCAGGCAGAAGTGAATGTGTTGGTCAGTTAAGGCATTCCTCTCCTAATTTCAACATCTGTGGTACCATGCTTGGTCTTCATTTATAGTAATATTCATTTAGAATATTACTAGTTATAAATGTAATACTGCATGGTACAATTTCTCATAAAACAATGTATGAAGCTGTACAGTATGTCTTCTTAAAGTTCTAATAGAAACAAGGAGACTGAAGCAGAAAATATGTAATTAAGATAGCTGGTACTTGTACTAATAAAAGAACCCAGGGGATGAGGAGAGAAGGTAAAGCTCTCATCACGCCATCACAGTAGCAGAAACCCCAGTCACAGGAACAGGGAACGACTAAGGGGCAGCGGAGAAGATTCCCTTCCAAGCATCTTTCCACACCCCTTGGAAATAAGGAGAAGAGAACAGTGTTGGAAGGCAGGGAGGACAGCAGCAGTCATCTTAAGCAAAGAAACCATTTTCTAAGAGGAGAGTTGGAGAGTTCAATTTACTATAAGAGAAAGACAGATAAAGGGCTGACATTGAAACAGCCAATATCATACCTAGATGGTGATTACAACTTAGTAATCACATAATTATTACAAGATAACTAATCAAACATAACCTTAATAATGTTAACAGAACTTAGTATTTTGCTTTACTTATGCATGTATGTATGTATTTATTTTTCTAATGCCCTGTATTGTAAATTTATGTTTTGAAGTAGACATATTCTTTCAGCCTTAAATTTTGTCTAGGATGGAAGATGTCCCTGACTGACATGCAATTCCATATCCATTGATGTAGTGAGTCCTAAAAGTAATTTAAATGGTCATCTTGGCAAGTGTCCAGCTGCTTAGCATATACTACAAGGGTGAGTGGTGTGTACCACCACAGAAGTGTTGTATAGATTGGTTTGAGGTCTGGTGCCACAAAAGTCAGAGAAGAGGGGTCCTCTGGGGATCAGTGACAACCCAGAAAATTTTCTGCATGATGGGCAGGGAATGAGGATCAAGCTTGAATCTGGGGGACTGAGAGAAAGTTTACAGCAAGAGGCCAAATTCTTTTATTGGGGTATTTCTTGTAAGTAATTTTCTTTCTTTTTTTCCTTTTTTTTTTCTTTTTTTTCCTTCTTTTTTTTTCTTTTGCTTTTTTTTGCTTTTTTCCAGGAGCAGGAAGGGAAAGGGGAGAGGAAGAGAGTATGCTCAGCACAGGGGGAATAGACAAGCCTTGCAAGTTGTTAACCCAAAAGAAGATGATGCCTGGGTTTCTGCATTTTAAATTCTACATCAGTGGAGAGAGAACAAAGGATCTGTGTATGTGTGTGTGTATGTGTTGTTATTTACTCCTAGAAGAACACTCAGACTCTTTCTGTACTGCAACAACACCAACCCATCAATAAACCGTAATGAAAATAAGAACGTGTATAAATGTTCCTGGGGAACAAGTCCTTGTTTGATTGATAGAAAGTATCCATCTCTTATACACCATCGTGCAATATTTTCTTCATGCATCATATAAAAAATAATGCAAAGAAAACCGAGTTAGCATTACTGTGACAACAGCCAGAAGGTATGCAATATACAATTTTCCCCCAAACCATTTCATTTTGGAGAAAAACCTAAAACCTATTTGCCCATAGTTGAGTGAAGCCAGGGAGCATTATTAATTACAGGGTCAAGTCAGCCACAAAAATCTCATCTTTCTTAAAATGCTGCAAAAATGTTTAAAGTATTCAGAGATCTTGACTGAAAACCTCAAGACAACTTTGGGTTGGGTGACACCCATATTTGACTGGCCATATGCCTGCTCTGAAAAGACAATTATATAACCATGTMTTTTACTACTCCAAAGTCCATGACACCCTGTCCATGCCCAAAGTATTTAGGCTCAGAGCTGGCTATTACCAGTTTTTCAGAAGAGTGGGCAAACCCAGGTCCCTTCTGCATTTGAACCATGTAGACATAGTTAGAGAATCATTTGGGTTTTCAAGCTATGCAGCACATTACCCCCTCCTTCTCCCAGAAAACAGACCTCTTAGAATATCTTCATCTAGTTGAAAATATCATATCTAGATGACCAGTTGCACTGGAAAATGTTGGTTTTATTGAAAATGAGTATCAAAGCTTTCTTAATTGCTACTGTCTTGGTTTATTTCCTTACGTGCCTCAGGTGTCCATAAATAACACTTCATTTTGATAGTCTAGAGTGATTAGGTACAGAAAGAAAATTAAAGCAGATTGGTGTGACAGCACATGGACTGTAAGAGCTGTATGGGTCACACCAGAGGTTCAGTTAGGCCACTGGTTCATGTGATCGGTAGTGGAGACTCAGTAAAGTAGAAGAGGTGGCCAGTTAGAGGATCATACACTCCCAGCAATATCCTCCCACCTTCCGGGAATCTGTCACATTCTTGGTGTCTTGAGCTGGTGGTTGTATCTTTAAATTTACCATCTAGAATCACTTGTACTTTACTTATCATTCCTATGAGGATAGAAAAACTTTTAAATTAATAGAATTGCAAAATAATTTATATGGAAAGGACCTCTGGAGGTCATCTGAATTAAGTCCCTGTTCAAGCAGGGTCAGCATTGGACTATTTCCAGAGTACCTGATGTCTGTAAAAATTTTCAATCACAAGAGTTAAAAAACAAACAAACAACCACCCCACCCCCAATGATTAGGCACCAGTGAATTTCTGCTGAAGTCCACAGTTTTCAAACCTTTCAGAACTTTCTCCCTTATGTATGGGCTACATTTATATAGTTTCAAATGTACAATACACTCTAAAGCCAAATCACAGAGCTAACGTGATGGGCAGAACTGGAAGCAGATAGCATGTTGAAAGTAAATCTATAGAGAAAGAGAAATAAGGCAATACATAAGAATAAATTAGTTTAGTCTGACACACATATTGTCGAGCATCATTTATCAACTGTATAGCAAGTTACAGTCCTGTTACAGCACCATTTATTTCAGGAAAAAAACTTCTCAGACCTTCAGAGGTGTGCTGGGTCCCCGACAAGGTGCTACAGTGTGCTATGTCCTGTATCCCCTGGTCACCCATGCTGTATCCATGGCTTCACAGATCCCAGGTTTACCCAAAATCACGGAGAGACACCCTCACCGGCAAAATACAGGCATGTATTACACGTAGCAATTTCCCTCTAAACACCCCACGATTGTGCAACGCTATTTTGATATGCTGCTTTTATAACGTAGTATGGGTGCCCTTCTCCGGGCTGTTCTGACCAGACTGTTCAACAGATGGCAAGGAAAAGTCATGTATGTCCTCAGCAGCTAACCCATATGTGGCTTGAAAAGAAAATGCAGAAAGCTACAGTAACATGACAGAATCCATTACCGGCTTTTAATCCTGATAGTGATGCAGAGATGAGCCATGAGCACAGCTGTATGTGCCTTCAGGAGAACACTTTGCCCAGCTCTGGTTCAGAAACAGATCATTAGAAGTAAATCAATATAACCTGCCATTCTTCTTCACTCTGTCCTCTTTCAGAAAACTAATCAGCAGCACAGCACTGGATATTGAGAGTTATATTCTGGCTGAACCTATTCACATCAGACTGAAAACCAGAGGAAACCAGCAGCAGCAAAACAGGGAGGATTTATTCTTTCTAAAGACAAGTGAGGGTAAAAAGTCACTTGCAAAGAAAATTATCATGCTGTTTCCAGGCTATGAAAACCATGATGTGACAACCTGCATCAGTAATTTTTGTGCAGGAAGAAGGAGCCAGGGCTAGATTTTATTTTGCCAGTTCAAGCATTTGAAGTGTGCATATAATATTGCATGTTTCCATGTTTGTGTGTTATTAGTAATATGCTGTGTCCTAACCATCATTTGTGATGCACAGTAAACGAGCGTTGTCATAAATAACTTTTAAACATATTATTCTTTTGCCTGCTTTGTTTCATGAGTTAAAAAAAAAAAAAAAAAAGCTATGAAGAGACTAGGTGGCTGGTGTAAGGTTGTGCAAAATAGCTATTTGACAGCGCTGTGCTGAATTATGGAGCCCTGAATGCCAAGCCCCTGCCTTAACCACAGCACTAGCCTTATCTTTCGGATCTTGTGATCCTACAAAGGTCTCCATTGCCCTCAGCTAGACATTTTTGCCCTCTGGGAGAAAGATGCTTTAGCAGCAAATTTACTAAACTTTCAAAGTTACACATTGAACAAGCTCTGAAGTTCTCAAAAGCCCCACCAGCCCTACTGGAAGAGCTAGCCAGGAAACAGAATTTCACTTCTGTGAAAAATGTCACAGTTGAGGGAAAAATAATTAAAAAACAAGAATAAAATTGCTTGGCAAATATATATAGAAATGAAATTCAGTGATATATCTTGATGTTCCCGAGAACAAGCTTCTGTATCCCGAAATACATTCCTGGCAGCCCTGCCCAGGTGAGTGCATTTCCACTCTGGCTTCCTGGAGGGTCTCACCCTTGCTGATCTTCTGCAGACACACACCAGTATCTAGAGGCATTTTGACTAAGAAGACAGAAAGTTTCTTGGAAGGGAGATTGGCGGGTGAGCTGGCAGGAAACCAGGCAGGTTTGCTGTCAGCCTCGCTCCTCTTGGAATCGACATGCTCCCGGGGAATGTTTCACTTTGACAAATCGGCATTTTTCCAATGGAAAACATTCTGTCAGAACATTTCTGCCCACTTGTACTGCGTCTTCATCCTTGTCACTCTCTGCCCCGATGGGAAAATTTGACTGTTGAAATTAGTGCAGATCAGCCGCCCTTCCTTCCCCCATCCCTTCCCCTTGGGCAACGTCAGTAGGATGTGACATAGGAAAAATTTTCTTGTGCTCCTTCTCTGTCACCTTCTTTTTACACTACCCTGCCAGAATATTGGCTACAGAAAAAGCACACATATTGTGTTTTGTCCCTTAACAATGTTTATGAGCTTTTGTGTAAGAGAACAGAGGTTGGGGGTGATATTTGTTTACAGTCTCTAGTATAACACGCTATCGCTTGCATGTAATAAAATGCGAGTGCATTATTTTTAAATACTGCAGCAGATTTAATTACTGTTACTTGCAAAAATAAATGCCACTTGTTGCCACAATTATCGGGTACAATAGCAGACATCAAGCACTCTGCTGTTCGCACAGTTTTAATGAGAAGCAGTCACTTCATTCAGGTTCCCTTTTTCCTCCAAAGCGCAATTACCAAACAGTGATTAGTTGAGCCAATTCCAAATTGTATTCAAATGAAAGCAATTTGGCTAGTTTGTAGGTCCAATAGGTGATACTTTCTGAAGTCCCTAAAAGAATTAATTGCATGTTTCCACCCAAACATGTTCTAGGGAGGGGAAAGATAAAAGTTCTCTTTGATACAAAGGCTTTGTTTTTGACAGTGCAAATCATTTTTCTATAAAAGCATATCATTTGGACCAGCCTACAAAACTGCCTGAGAAATTTGTATCTGTACCAGAACTTTCTCTTCTTCGGAGAAAGTATTGTCCTTTAACGTGCAAAATGTTCCTCTTCAGCATAACCGCACATCTGAAACCCTCCAGCTGCTGACATTTTAACAAACTTCACATAAATAAAGATATTTTTTAATAGTGATTTCTAATTTATGTCCAAATCCTGAAAGGAGACATTCAGATGTATTCTGATAACTTTTAGCAACTGATAAATCAGTGACGTGTTTATACGGATGTGATTTTCTTATCTTCTTTGCAAAGCACTTGGTCAGAGATCTCAGCTTCACAGTAAATACAGAACATSACTGTAGTTTAATTTTCAAACAAGTTCAGACCGAGAAGCTGTGGCAGCATAATGACAATTCTGATGACAGGATTAATGGTTTCAGCTCCTACCCAGAGCAAGCAGAAAGCTTTCTATTTATAACTGCATTATTTCCATATCATTTATTATTTCTCAGGTATCCCAAGAGTTAAAAGTCTGAAGAAGAAACTGCAAAGTACAAGTAACCAAGAACGCGAGGGCTTCAAAATGCTAAGATCAGTAACTCCTCCAAATCTCCCACAGACTATTTCCACAAACCTAACGGGGTCGATAAAAATCCCATTGTATTTTATGCAAGAATAAGACTGTTTTCTTTGGAGTCCTGGCCAAATTCTAATTACCTTCAGCCTACCTAGAATTCTCCCTGAAGTATTAATGGGATGTGGTTTTCTTCACTTTCTGACCTAAATTGTTGTAAAGTGCTCTATTAAACAGCTGCCCAAACCTGGCTATGTTTTACTGGGGAGCAAAATAATAATGGATTTATACACAGCACACATACACATGCAGTAGATATGCTACACAGGTGTTAAAAACACTGTCATCAGAGGATGTTATTAGCTGTGCGGACTGAGCACCAGCTGTCTCAAAACAGATACAATAGGAGTTAATAATGTMATGTGCAAGGTTTTATTTATGTTTAAGGACGTTTTACTGGTTTGCATTGAAATTTATCCCAGGATTTGCTCACAACTCTGCTTGCATGACAGCTAAGTCAATAAAGGTTCACTGAAGTTAAAAATGGGTCTGTTATTCCATGCTTTTCCCCTCCATAGAGCTGCAGGAGGAGCTGATCTGCATTCAGTCCCCAGTGAGAATGAAAACTCATTGCACATAGATGAAAATTGCGACATAAAAATATTATTTTTTGATGGTACTCTCACTGGATCGTTCCTATCTTGTAATTAAGGTTACAGCTAGAATTGCAATAACCAAACCAAGTTTTAGAGTAGTGTTTTTCCTCGAGATATCCACTCATCTCTTACTTTCTTGGACTCCCACTCTCAGTCACGCCTCAGGTTTTGCAATTTACACAGATGTATGGGATAAAGGCTCATCAAATGCTTGGAGATTTGTCTTTTGTCTTTCTAGTCCTCATCACTCATTAATGACACTCGCAGACATGGCTTTGACTGTTTTCATTTTTTTCTCCTCCACTCCCCCTATTTCATGTTGCACAAAGAGCTGTGAAACAAAGACTCATCAAAGTCATCATTACACTACATTTATCTGCACAGAACTGCCTTTCTCATCTATTAGCCTTTTTAAACATTCCAAGTCCTTCTGTGGCTGGATTCCCTCTCATTAAATTGGCTTCCTTGTCACCCGTTGCTGACTATTTCTGCAATTGCCCTCCTCCTCCTTTCCCCCTTCTCAATTTTTTCTGGGCCAAATACCATTATGCATAATCTTCCATTTGTTTGAATTCAAACAAAATAGCACTTTTTGTTATTGTTAGCAAAATTAAAATTTTAAATGAGTTATTGTTTGCACTGATTTTCATCTGTACAACTTATTAGTCCTTTTTTTTCACTTTCAAAGAGTGAAAAATCTTTGCTGGTCAACTATTTATATATATTTTTAATAAAGTGTAAATATGAAACAACCAGATAACCTGATTTCTTCGCCTGAGATTAACTGCAGAAATCCCTTTACAGAAGTCTTTTGTAATAGATCATAGGTTTTTATAGATGAAGAACAAGAAGTTAACAGTGGGGAAAAAAAAAAAAAATGTTGGTACTGTTACCCACAATTCTTTCATGGCCCACCCAAAGGAGAATGTCCCAAAATCATTCCTCTGCCCCATGACTGCGCAGCTACTCCATGAGATGGTGACTCACTGGCTTTTGACAAGCTACCTTTCAGACCTTCTCTCTCTATAGGTGTCCTGCTAACTGGGAGGTTTTCCCTGGCTCCACCTTCTTTACTCCCTGCTATTGGATATTTATACGCATTAAAAAAATCCCCCTTGAGTTTTCTTTTCTCCGGGTTGATCAGTCACAACCCTGAGCCTCTCCTTATATGTCAAATGCTCAAGTACCTTAGTCATCTTCATGGCCCTTCACTGGACATGCTCTGGTATATCCATGTCTTCCTTCTACTGGGGAGCCCAGCATTGGGCTCAGCATCCCAGATGTGTCTCATGAGACCTGAGCAGAGGAGAAGGATCACCTCCCTCAACCTGCTGGCAATGTTCTGCCTAATGCAGCCCAGGAGGCTGGTGGCCGCCTTTGCCATGAGTACACGTTCCTCGCTCATGGTCAGCTTGGTGTCCTCCTGGACCTCCAGGTCCTTCTCTGCCAAGACGCTTTCCAGCTGGATGGTCCCCAGGTTGTCCTGGTGCCTGAGGTTATTACTCCTCAGAGACAGGAATTGACATTTCCCTTTGTTGGACTTCAAGAGGTGTTAGAAAGCCATCAGCAACATATTGGCAGTGTTAGACTCTGACACAGCCTTTTTGGTAAAACACATTGGCATAAATTCTACTTCCATGAAAAAAAAATGCCCAGCAACAACAGCAGAATCTGTAGCTTTAAAGTTAACGTATAGAATCATAGAATCATAGAATCATAGAATAGTTTGGGTTGGAAGGGACCTTTAAAGGTCATCTAGTCCAACCCCCCTGCCGTGGGCAGGGACATCTTCAACYAGATCAGGTTGYTCAGAGCCCCGTCCAACCTGACCTGGAATGTTTCCAGGGATGGGGCATCTACCACCTCTCTGGGCAACCTGTGCCAGTGTTTCATTGCCCTCAGCATAAAAAATTTCTTCCTTACATCTAGTCTAGATCTACCCTCTTTTAGTTTAAAACCATTCCCCCTTGTCCTGTCACTACAGGCCCTGCTAAAAAGTTTGCCGCCATCTTATTTATAAGCCCCCTTTAAATACTGATAGGCTGCAGTAAGGTCTCCCCAAAGCCTTTAATTTTTTAATTAAGCCTTTAAGAATTAGAGCAGTGTATAACAGGATTGTGACTGGTCACTTCTGGTCTAACATAACATATGTGCCGCATTGTATTCTCCACAAGACAAGGGAGATATATTTCTGGAAGCTCTACTAAAAAGGTTTGTGAACATCAAGAATTTTATCGAAGTATCCACTGGTGTAGTGATGTCAGTAATGTAAGGCTGAGATGTACTACTTGGAACAGAACAGCCACAATAAAAATACAAACTACCTTTGGCTTGGAGCAAGGTTATAGACAAAATGCCCTTGTCCTAAAATCTGTTATCACCCTCCAAAAGATCCTTTCACAGTGTTCGTTTAATGCAAGGCACTGAGCCTCATCAGTGATTTTGATCTGAAGCCGAAAGCACAGGTCAGTTACTTTTACATGCTGATGCTTCCTTGTAAAAAAGAAAAGGTTACAAACCAAGGCTGCTGGAATAACAATCTGAGCAGGAAAAAAAAGAAGGTAATTGTTTCCTGCTACTGATCTGTTCACTTTTGCTGCACTGCTTTGTAATCTACAGGCAGTCAAAATGTGCAGGATTGATATCAGCTGCATTCTTAGTGGAAATCCCATGGGTTTTCCCTTTATCTGTATGGATGACAGGAATCCCAGGCCACTACCGTAGTGGGTGCAGACTGCTAGGCTTCCCTTGCTGCAGCCCTGGGGAAGCTACAGCACCCTTTCACCTGCACCTACTCTAGCATGCTGCAGTTTGAGTGAGATGTTTTTTTCCAACATTATATGAATACAGAGCGTGTGGTAGGAGCAGAATTATGCCTAAAAGGAAGATGTTTTGTATGTATATCCAGCTTGCTTTTAAATAATTAAATATATATTTATAAGCTAACCAATTTCATTTGCTAACATTTAGGCTTAAAAAACATGAATGTTTCTAAAATGTTTGTAAATTTTTCAGGCTGCTCTATTTTTTCCGCATTGCTTAATAAAGCTTAATAGCTCTTCTCAAATTAAACTAAATTAATATGCCAGCTGTACCCAGTTTTGAACACACAAAGCCCCCAATGGTTTATAATAAATTAATACATATGGTTATGGTACATCTTAACATGAAACTATCATTTGCATGTTGGATGCCAGAATCTATTAGTTTTGCTTCGTAGTTCTTACATTAAGTTTATCTCAAGACATCACTCTCCCTGCCGATAAGTACAATTAACTACATATTAATTTACCGTAAGTGGATTTTCATATTCTGGTTTGTAACCGATGGATTCATGTTTCTTGAAGAACTGTTCTAAATTCTAATATTTTCTTATTGCCCCACTAAACTTGTAATCCCTCTCCCCTGTGGGTTTCCATTATCCAGCTGTGAYTTGCATTGATTATTTTTTCAGTTTAGGACCTCTAACAGTTAATACAGGCACCATTGCTTTAAATGGGCATTGGTTCAGTCATCACACGGATTCCAGGCTCAACTACAATTAAGCGTGTACATAAGTGTTTTCAGAATGAGCATCTCAGCAGCAACCTCTCTTTTTCATTTGTCMTCCACTGAAAAGAAACACTGGAAGCACGGATACCAACCATTATATCACGGATATCAACCATTTATTGAGCTTTAAGTTCTAGCAGAGACCAGACATGAAGGCATCATGACTACTTACAGAGCAGATGTCTTCCAAGATTAGGAAGAAAAAGTCAGATCCTCTGTAGTGTTTGGTATTCCAGTTCTGGGTTCCACTTCAGATATGGATGTCTAGGGCAGTTTGACATATTGTAAAATGTCCTATTTAGCTCTCAGCTTCTGGTCTAGAAGGGTGCAGTCTCCCGTAGATCCTGTGTCATATCTGCCTGTCTTGCATGGATGTCTCTCATATCCTATGGCAACTCAGATTACACTAGGCATTCATGTGTGGGTAATTGAGAGAAGCCATCAGTGGGTGAAAGGGAGATTAAGGGTAAAAATCAGCCTGAGACAGACAACTTCATTTAGGTGTTCTCAAATGAGTGAAGTGTCCAAGTTCCCACTACAATCAAAAGAGAGTTATTCAACAGAGAGATTCATTTGTCTAAAAGTAGGTCACTAATGTTATTTTAGAAATAGTGGGCTATCCTCCCTGACCTCTGCCTGCCACCCCAGATGATCATTCAGTGTAACATCTACCAGACGTCTAAGTTGCATCTAAGCAAGCATCTATCCAGCTTGGATAACTAAGGGAATCCAAAATGACTGTTACGTTCATGCATCTGAATCCCAGCCACTGATCCTGTTCAGCTCTAGGCTCTACTGGCTATACTGATGTATTGGGTCTGGCTCGGATGGAGTTAACTTTCCTTACAGCGGCCCTTATAGTGCTGTGCTTTGTATTTGTAGCTAGAAAGGTATTGATGACCCACCAGTGTTTTGGCAACCGCTGAGCAGTGCTCGCACAGCATCAAGATTGTCCAGCCCCCCCCACCCCCAATGGCCAGTAGGATGGGGATGGGCAAGAGGTTGGGAGGGGACATAGCCAGGACAGCTGACCCAAACTGACCAAGGGGATATTCCATATCATATGACATCGTGCTCAGCAATAAAAGCTAAGAGAAAGGAGGAGGAGCGGGGGCATTTGTTATTTAGGCATTTGTCTTCCAATGCACACACTGAAGCCCTGCTTCCCAGAAAGTGGCTGGCCATCACCTGCTGATGGGAAGTAGAGAATAAATCTTTTTTTATTTTGCTTTGCTTTCATGTGCAGCCTTTGCTTTTCTTTATTAAACTGCCTTTATTTCGACCCATGAGTTTTTAATCTTATTTAATCTCCCCCTGTCCCTCTGAGGAGGAGGAGTGATAGAGCAGCTTTGGTGGGCACCTGGAGGCCAGCCAAGGTCAACCCACCACAACTGAGTGCATACTGACATGTAGAAATCTAAATGTAAGCGTCCCATCCTAGGGGTGCAAAAACTTTCAAAGATTTAGCTAAAAGCTGTATGTGCTATATGTGCTAAGGGTATATGTGTTAAAGCTCTATAAATAGATATATATACACACATACACACCTGCAGGTATAGGTGTATATATATGTATATATGTATCAGTAGAGAAATAAAGCTTTAAAGTAACCAGAAGCATACATGCCTAGAAATGTCCATTTTGATAGAACAGTGCTAATAAAAATACTCCCCACGCACCATATTTATGCTATACTCATATGTAGTATTTGGGGGTCCATGAAGAATACTAGCAGAGTAATGTCACCTTTCCTAAATACATTTTCTAAACAGAATACTATATGGTGAGAAGATTTTTGTGAAGCTTAACTCTTATCAATTACGTCTCACTTCCTTTACACACAGAGGTTAGGATATTCCCATATCCATCAACTACCTTTGAAAGTTTCATGACAACTATAAAAGATAGGGGCACTTAAACAAATTAAATACAATTAGCCTATTTTTGTGAGTATTACAGTGACAGTGAATTTGCCACTAGATCGTTATTGGGAAAAGTATCCACAATATAGTCACAGCACTGTTACTCCTTTTTGTGGGAACGAGAAAAAACATTAAGTCAAAACTTAACCCTATGGATTTGCCCAAGATGTGACTGTGATTAGGATATATTAGACACTTCATGAGAAGTAATGCCTAATTCATTAGCCAATTAGACTGCTTAATACTTGTTCCCAATATTGCATCATATCTCTAATGATTTATTAATTTACAGCATCAAGATCAGCAGCTTTCTCCTCTACGGAGAGCTCAAGGTAAGTCTTCTGGATGAATAGGCATGTCTGCAGGATTCCCTGGAGACTTCAAGAGAAGCTATGCCTTTTTTGGGAGCCAGCAAGCCACAAGGTATTAAACATGCAATTCGACAGCTGAAATTGCAAAATGGTTGAACGGAAACATTGTAGCAAATATTTTGCCTATTCAACATTTTTATATGATGGGATGTATTTGGAGGAACTGTGTTTTTTTCTACCCATCTGTAGAGAATGAAACCGGACTTTAAGGAATGGGACCAACACTGAAGATGCATCACTGGTCTGATGAACAACCTAACAAATTTGGAAATGATCCAAGCAAATCTTTGTGTTTCTGTTCCCTGATCCAGTGACTACTTATGTATTTACTTGAGAGAGTCATCAGGTAAAATAGCATCGAAAGAAGCCACCGGGACCAAGACTCTTCCCTTCCAAGGGAACAACTTCCAAACCAGACTCCAGGTTTGCTCACTTCGCCTGATCTCATGAATCTTGCTTGCCATTCTGATTGTGGCCAGATCCGTAAGGGCTATAGAGAATGCTGTCACCACTTGCAGCTTTTGGGTAGGCACAGGCAGATATGAAACTTCTCAGACTGAGTTCCTTCCAATAAGTGTGAAGAGCTGGAGGCTGATGCCTTTGCTGAGCTTTAGAATTCTTGAAGATTTTTTTCCTTAAACTGCTATCATGTTGCCTTCAGGGAGTTAAACTGATCAACACACCTTAAGGCTCTGACCATCATGACAGTTAATCTGAATAACCTGCCCAAGCACCACCCTAATTCTGTTCAGCTCTGCTGAGCAAGCTGAGCTCTTCTTATTCAAAATAATTGTTGAGAAGTATTGGCCAAAGGCCAAGAAAAAAAGAACAACCTGGAGGTTACCATGAAAACTGGTAATTGTGGCTTTGCTTGCATCAGTGCACAAGGGTATTCAGAAACTCTATGGTCCTTCTAGAAATGATCTTGTTTTCTACCACCCCTCTGTTTGGTTACCTTAGCATCAGTGTCTCAGGTGAGGGCAGCTGGGAGATGTTGTCACCTCAGGAACACTGTCCAAGAATGAATTACAAGTGGTGGGGGGATGGGAAAATGCAACACTTTTTGGCAGGCTCACTTACACAAGTGGAACCCAGAACTTTTGGAGGAAGCTCATCAGGTTTTTCTAAGACTTACAAAGAAAGAAGTAGTTATACTTGGGTAGTTGCTACATTGTGAGATTTCCTGCTGTTCATCTAACAGCAACAAGCATCGAAAAGGACCGTTCACCTTTTGTATCTATCTCCTATAAAGGTCTCCAAGGTGGAGGTAATATATCCCTTCTAAAACTATATTAGCTGTTGTGAGCTGGATACCCTATTGGTGTTATTCTTCCCTTAACCACTGTTTTCCCACAAACATCTGGGGTTTGTAGCAATCCCATTAATAGCAAATCTTTTGAGGTCCAGGTGGTTGAGGTGTTAAGCTCTTCAAGCAGTCATTGTCATTCTGGAAGTTAGGAGATCTATATGCTGTTAGCTATGTTGCAAAATAGCTACTGGGTAATGAAGCCATCCAGTAGACACTTCTCTGAGGTGGATATCGGGTAAGTCAGGAGGTATAGTTTGAACAAGTGAGGAGATTTTCAGCAGGACAGCAAGATTTTATGAATCATACAGACATCATTATGAAACTTAGAGGCTGACAGAGGATATTTTAAGGGACTCCCTTTCTGAGCCCTGGCAGCAGATGACTGCAGCAGTTCTTTCTATTCTGGATCATCTGTTCATTCTGTGGAGTTTAATATATATAGAAATGGATCCTTTAAAAATCAAAACAGAAGTTGAGTCACATGCCTTCTAAATTTCACATGTTTTGACATGACAAAAGTGAATAAAGAACAGTCTCTGTTATAGCCATACAAATGTTGGTGTATATAAATTGTACACAGCAAAAATATAGAGTTGTAGCTAGCAGGTATGACAATGGAATGTAGTAACCTTTTAGCCTGTGTTCTTTGCCATTAGCATGATTCAAGGAATGCATAGTACTGCATAGAAAAATAAATTGCTGTCTCTATTAGAATGGAATAGCTAAAGTGAAAGGTTTTCCAAAAAATACTGATGGCCTACCTGTGATAAAGCCAGTATAATTGGCCTTGTTCCAGCACTTTGTACAGTTTGAGTTTTACCCTAAACCACTAAATTCCATCTGAATAATCATGACTTTTTCAACACCAGAAATGTGATTTTTAAGACTTCCACTGTTTCTCTAGGGAGCAAAAACACTTCACATGCCACGCGCCTAAATACAACAGTTTGAATTTTAAGCAACCAGCATTTGCAAGGAAATGAAATGCAATCTAAAGACCAGGACTTTTTCAAAGCAGTTATTTGCAGAATAATAAGGCTTACTGGGAACTGCAACGTGCTCTGGGAAAACCTGCAAATAGTAGAGAAATTCACTGAATGCAATATTCATTATTTGCCTAGTTCTAGTCACTACCTCTCAAATGTTTCGGCTACACAAGGGAAGCACTGTTTAGTGTCCAATAACATTAGACAAACCCCAGAAAYGCAACAAACCTTCAGTTTTAGGTAGGCTTCATAGACAAGCACAGGATTTAGGTTCGTGTGTGAGACACCCTTCGGAGTTACGGTTTCCAGCTTTGTATCTTCTGTGACAAAGAGGACCATGATTAATGAAGCATCTTCCACAATCTGACTGCTCAAAAGAGACGGAAAAAACCAAGTAATTTCCTGGCCCAATGGAATTTTTATTAGTTCCCATCCTATCTCTCTTTATTTTCTGATCAAGCTGAGCATTTTAAGATCAGTTTCCCAAACTATTGCTCTTAGAGAGCTGCTCCAGAATTCAACTGCTCTAATGAAGAGAAGTCACCTTCCAACTTTCTTTTTTCTTGTGTTTTGTTTTTTTTTTTTTTCCCGTAAGCCATTTGTATCCATTTGTTCTTGTTCCAGTGTTGTCCTTTAGTTTAGCTTACACTTTTCTTGCTGTCCTTAAATTCTTGATGCATTTACACTCTGCTGTGGAGGGTTGAGCACAGTCAAATCCAAAGGCTTCAAATTAGCAAAGCATTCAAATCTGCATTTAATTTTAATGTGTGTGTAAGAGACTTGTCCAAGTTAGAATTTAAGTACATAAGGCTTCATATAGATAAACTGAAATCTGTTTTTTAGGGCAAAATATTTATCTGACAGTCACGCCTTTTCAAACATCTGTTTAATCCACATTGCAAACTGGTGTCAATACCCACACAGTTATGAGGAGAAATAATTTACAAGGATGAGATTTTATTTCATGGATATTTTTATAATTTCATGCATTTAGGCTGAATTTTCCCATCAGGTTATGTGACTAAAGGATCATCTGCATGAGCACAAGGGAGTACAGAGGAACAGTGATGGGCACAGGGTGGTTCCCAATAACCCCATCAGAGACATAAGCCCCTGACCTGGTCCCTCCCGGGGCTGTCCCAGGGGAGCCTCAGCCCCATGGGCTGGGGGTGACACCAGTGGGAGAGCACCTTACAGACTGGTGGGGTCACTGCCTGTGAGAGATGTGGGATGAAGGGGAAGAAGATTTGGGGATGGCGCAAGACTTATTATGGGATGTCTAAGGGAGAAACCAAAGGTGGGGACAGGAAGGGATCAAGGTAAACAAATGTGGGAAAACAGAACTAAGGGGACAAAAAGGGCCAGTCGTCTGTAAACAGTGCATGTGTGTGGTCATGCCCCACACCTGATGGACACAGTCTGTCCTGTCTTCTCATTTAACTCCATTTCTTTGGTGAGGGGTTCTTTATTCTGCCTGTGTGCATGTGTATGGGGATCTGAGTGCCAGCAAATGGGGTGGGACCAGGGGTCACAGGGGCCCATGTGTCTGTGGTGCCAGCAACTGGAGTTACCAAAGCACTTGCACATCGTGGGGGTGTGTATGTCAGTGGGTGATCGCTAGCAAACATCAAGCCAGTCTAGGTGGCAAGTAGGATTTGACACTTGGAAGCCAGTTATCAGAGCAGATGTAAGCCTGGATTGGATACAGGAGGGAACCAAGGGGCTGTGAGTTGGCTGCTGGAGGGACCAGGGTGTCCCAGCTAGCGGGTCATAGCCATAGGTCTGAACCAGCTGCTGGAGAGACCCATTGCACGCGTGTGCGTGTGAGTGAAGTGGTCTCTATCAGCAGCTGGAGTGGGGCTGTGGCCTCAGGGTCTCCCATGTCTAGGTGCGAGCAGCTGGGGAGACTGGGATCCAGGTCAGGTACTGGGCATAGTGAGGGTCTGATCCTAACTGCTGGGGGGATCCACACTGCAAAAATATATATATATATATATTTCCCAGTAGCAGACCTTCATCCTGATGAGCCAGAGGGTGAGGCTATTTGCGCTGATTGTGTTTGTGTGAGTGCTGTGTTTTCTTTATGCGTTGAGAAGTGCAACCGGGCATATGCATATGTATAAATGCATTGCATATGCGTATATCTCTGTGTGTGCCTGCCTGTATGGAATACATGTTAAGCCTCACTCCTGGCTGGACCTGGGAACAGAGCTGCAGCAGCCTCACCTCTGTCAGGCTACTGCATTAGGAAACTCATAACATCTTCCACAGGTCTTATTTTTACCTTTGACAAACATGCAAAATAATCAAAATAACAAAAGGATTTCTCAAATCCAAGTTGGGGAAAAAATACATGAGATCTTCAAAGCCTAAGGAGGGCATTAGAGAAAGGCAAATTGTTTTTTGTTTGAGATATTTGTTTTGACATTATTTTAAAAAATAGTTAGCTAAATTTGCCCAACACTATGTGTCCAAAAGCCAAACAAACCCAGCATCTTCATCAAAGGAGACTGAGCACAATATATGTGTATGCATACGAGCAGAGAGGCTAAACTAAATTTGCACAGAGTTGTACACACATCTATCTGATGGGTGCTGGGAAAAGCAGGAGCGAGTGTTCTTGTGGTGCATGATCCTAAATACGTGCAACGCCRGACATAGGGGTAATTATAGCCTCTGCAGCCCCTTGAGCAAATCTGTACCTACAGGCACCAATTCATTCCTGACCCACCTGAGGTTTTAAAGACTTGGCTTGGCAAGAATAGCAGCATTTGTACCATATGCGGCACTTTACTAAAATGAAGAGGTACTACAGAGGCCGTTAGCCACACACCAGGTTTCTATATATTAAACATACATACAACGTGTGCAAGGAAGCTATGTCGCTACTGCAATTTTGCAGTGTCAAAAGCTGTCACATATCARGTAGGAGATAATATGGGAAAAGTATTAGTAATGGTGCCATCTTGTGTTTGAAATCTGAAAATGTTGCATAAATTTTCTTCGTGATAATCCGTTTGTAACCAACTTTACGAAGCCAGAGCGTATAAGAGGCGTCAGCCTAAAATTAAGTTGATAGTCAGAGAAGAAATCAGGTTTTGAGCCTTTATTTTGCAAATCAGTTTGTGTTTAAACATATGGGATKGTGTTTTAAATGAATGTTAGGGATGATTAATCTAAAAGAAATAAAATAGTACTAGCAGTGATTTTCTCAGTCTCCCAATTAAGAAGTCTTTACCCATTACCTTTTTTTGTKTATTTTATTTTAAACTGTGCATAGCATTCCAAATCTAAACTCCATAGAAATTTTACTGCAAGGGATTGCTATAAAATTTTCAAAAGAGAAAGCCAAGTAAATGCAAAATCTTAGGAACACCAAGAAGGGCCTGCAAATTGCACAAATGTTTCCCACCTATTTCCTCATACCTAAAGTGACATAAAAAGGCAAGAAAAATACAACCTTTTGCAAACAGAAATAAAGCTAAAAAGCCAACACCAGGGCCATCTGGCTGCAAACACACAGGAAGTCATAAACAGTACTTGCTTTTAGTGAAGGTGATTTCTTTTGACGATAGGCTTAGAAGATACAAACTTTGCAAAGAACTATGAGAACATCTGGACACCCAGATAAGCTCCATCATATATGCAAAAMCCCCAAAGATATTTTAATGCACACACACATCTCCCAGAATACTGAGATCTGGCCAAAATAAAAGTACACTTTTTTGGGTTTTACATTTCCAACAATTTTTATCTAATGCCAAACAGTCCTGGAATGTGAAATATTTTGCATTTGAACTTTTATTTCATAATTTGTACTTATCTTGGGCATGCAAATACCAGCTTTAGAAACTCAAAGCATATGTACTGCTTGACCCTAAATATGAACTTAACCTGATTTCAGTGGAAACAACTAGAGGTCCATTTTACTTAGATGTCTGTTATTCAATGCAATATTTCAGTTATATCAAGTAATTAATTGCACTGTGTGACAGATAAGGCTGAATCAGCTACTGAAAAAAAAAAAAAAAAAACCACCACCCAAATCAGCTTTCCTTAACACCTTAAAATAAATAGTTGTTACTTGCTAAAATTTATAATGACACAAATTTGTTGCATACAGTTTGCTGATGGATTCACAGAAAGAAAGAACAGCTTATATAGCTTATTTTTTATGTTAGCTGCTGATGTTTGAATTGCAAATCTCTGGATGCAAAATGTTTTACAATAACTGCTGAGCTGCAACATATCCTAAAGGAGGCTTTCAGTGTGACAATAAGCAGAGTATGTTATCCTTGATCTGACCATATACTCCTGTTGGACAGAGTTCAATAGCACTTGGCTGGGCAGTATTCTCATTTTGCATGGAGTAAAACGTGACCACTTGAAAACCACAGGCTTCAATTTAGCTCTTTTCTAATGTTGCTAGATACGCTTGGTCTATCCTTGCCATCAACTTTTTATTTAAATATGCATTATAAAACCCAATCCATATTTCTATTAATATTAATAAGAATGTGATTGCAACAACTATGGAATAATCTACACAAGTTGGTTTCAGTGACAGCAGCCTTGATCAACTGCTGCTCCATCACTCTCACAAATGCTTCTGGGTATTTTTTCCATAATGCTCTCAGGGCATGGGGAAAAACTGCAAGTGATTAACCTGATATTTTCCCTTTTTTTAAAGCTGTCATAACATCTACAGATTACTTCATCATGGCAGTGGATAGAAAATTGATGAGTTTCACTCCTGCACTTACTGCAAATGTTACTCCTTATTCCCAAATCCCTTCACTACCTCCCCAGTTTGTCCCAGTACCCACCAGGGCCCAGCTCCACAAATTCCTTTAGTCCCTTAATCTGCCCATAGAGGGACTGCCTTTGTACGGTATTATTCTCCACAATGTAGTTAACACTCTCAATTAAAAGTGTAAATTAAGAAGGAACAGTTTGGTTTGGTTTTTTTTTTTTCTTTTTTTTCTTTTTTCTTTTATTTTTTTTTCTTTTGTTTTTTGAGGGGTTGCTGTTGTTTTCTTTTAAGGGCCCCTCAAGCTCTACCACAGATCTGAACTTTCAGCACTTGTCATGGATACTCCTCTTGGATTCTTGGTCTACTCCCAGCTTTACTCTTTAACAGCTATCTTTTTTATCTGTCTGCCTCTTAGATTTATGTAGATAAGTTCACTGTGCTGGTTTTGGCTGGGGTAGAGTTAATTTTCTTCACAGTAGCTAGTATGAGGCTATGTTTTGGATTTGTGCTGAAAACAGTGTTGATAACACAGGGATGTTTTCGTTATTGCTGAGCAGGGCTTACACAGAGTCCAGGCCTTTTCTGCTCCTCACCCCACCCCACCAGCGAGGAGGTTGGGGGGGCACAAGAAGCTGGGAGGGGACACGGCCGGGACAGCTGACCCCAACTGACCAAAGGGATATTCCATACCTTATGGCGTCATGCTCAGCATATAAAGCTGGGGGAAGAAGAAGGAAGGGGGGACGTTTGGAGTGATGGCGTTTGTCTTCCCAAGTCACCGTTACGCGTGATGGAGCCCTGCTTTCCTGGAGATGGCTGAACACCTGCCTGCCGATGGGAAGTGGTGAATGGATCCCTTGTTTTGCTTTGCTTGTGTGCGTGATTTTTGCTTTCCCTATTAAACTGTCTTTATCTCAACCCACGAGTTTTCTCACTCTTACCCTTCCGATTCTCTCCCCCATCCCACTGCGGGGGGAGTGAGTGAGCGGCTGTGTGGGGCTGAGTTGCTGGCTGGGGTTGAACCACGACATTTCACCCACACTGGTACCTAGTAGAATATATTCAGAGGATCTGCTTATATTTATAACTTATTTCCAGACCAGACACACAGAACAAAGTGGTCATAYTTTTATGAAACTAATTTTATGTTATGATTTTGGAGCTGCAATTCACTTTTTATCAGGCTATAGATGAAAAATACTTTTGGAGATAGGCTTGATTTTATGAGTTATGGTTTAAAACAATGGTTATTATAAATATTTTGTACAACACTATTTGTGTGGGGAAATTGGAGCTCGTATTACTTTCACTAAATTAGAAATAAGATCTTTAAGATGTTTCCTTGAGAAAAAAAGAAAAAAAGAAAAAAAAAAAAAAAAAAAAANAAAAAAAAAAAAAAAAACAACAAACCATGCTGTGCCAAGAAGTAGAAAGATCACTTCAGTGCTATGGCATGATGGAATTTGTTAACTAACCGCTAACATTTATGAAATATTGAGTGGAGAATCTGTCTACTGACCTGAAAATCGAATGAAAAAGCTATAGACAGTGCAACAAAGTATTTGAAACAATCTGCTGGTGGTGGGGGGGAAACAAACAAAAAACCCCAACCAACCAAAAAAACCCCAAACCAGCAACACCAACAAAAATCTTCTGTTCTTTAGAGTAAAAGGACTACTGCAGTAGCTGGGGGGAGCTATGAAGTGACAAATCCAGGCTCACTGATCTCTGTTACAGATTGTGACCTGGAGGAAGCCACTTAGACTCAGAGACTCAAAAGATATGCAAGTTCTGTGCTACTTGGTGCTTCAAGACATGTATGATTTCAGTAGTTAGGACATCTTTAGAAATGATAGGTGCTTGGAAGCTTGTAGCCCTTCAGTAGCTCCCCAGCATCTCTAAGACAAAGCAGAGGTTATATAAACACATTCAATGCTCAGATGTTGCTGCCTGCTGAAACACACCTCAACATAGACGTAAACGTTTTTGTAAAGGTAACAAAGAATAACCTAGAGGATTTGGTTTTTTTAAGCTGTCTTGCAAAATTCAATCGAGGAGAAAGAACTTAAAAATCAATATTTGAATGTGGATATGCATGTGAAAAGATATTTTCACAACATCTTCAACAAGTAGACCTCAAAACATTCCTCAGGAGGAATGATGCACGTCTACATGCTTGTGATGTAGCCCAAGGAGCAAGAAGGTTTGGGAGACATCATGCACTAACCTCTCCCTCTATACTTCACTGCAGCCCCAAAAGTCCACATTTTCTATACCAGCTTCCTCAAGCTGCAACTCCAAATGAACATAATTCAGTGGCTTTGCAATTGATAGACACTACAAAAACAGCTCTTTTTGTTAACATTAGTCATCATTTCCTAAAACCAAAAAAATTCCAGCAAACAGAGTGATATYAGCTATGGAAATGCATTAGCAGAAATTCTGCTCTGCAGATATTTGAAATGCCTGTATTTCGGTTCTGCTTGAGCCCAGGTGGGACATCACTCCTCATGACTGGGYAAAACCAAAATCTATGAATTTTACAGTAGCAGAAGAAATAACATGATTGTTCTTTATGTGATCAAAGTCAATTAGAGAGAGAAACTAACCCATCAGCTCAGGAATGGGGAGTTTCCATCAGAGAAACACTGAGGATACTGTGCATATGGTGAGAAGACTGAAGAGGAGAAAATGGAGGTATGTACAGGAGCAGTAATGTATCTTGGTTCTCAAAGTCTTCTGTATTTAAAGAATAAATTCTAGCAACCCTATTTGCCACTAAACTATTGGAGGATGCAAGCTCTCAACATGATGAAATGTGTTAAAGTAACAGCCTGCTGACTCATGGCTACATTGTATTGAAAGGATCTAAATATTTTATGAAACATAAAATGGGCAATGAACTGTGTAGCATTTCAACACTTGCTTACAATTCCAACAATTACAAACTAAAGCACAGTAAGTCTTTAAAAGAGGAGAGAGGGAGAGAAAGAAGAAACTCCCTAAAACCCAGCACCACGGGCTAATAGCTTTTACAAAGAATTCTGACTCAGTCCACAGAGGAGCAAACCCTAGAGGGTGATATTAAGAGGTTGCAAGGTGGCAGAAGAACCTCACATCAGAACAACAGCACAAAACAAATGAAAACAAATTTACTAGTTTACGGCAGTTTTTGTGTCATCAGGTTGCAATTCCCCCAAGTCTTAGGGCTGGGATGCCACAGGCAACTCTGGTGGTGATTTGGTTCAAGGTACAGAACAGGATCCTTTGGACAACAAATCCATGTCATAAGCCATAAAGCTTCATGTTGCTTTCTTTGATCCCCATCACTATGGCGGCTGAGACAGGACTACAAGCAGTGATCGATATAATAAATTTGGTCCAAACAGCACTTCATAAATGGGTTTTTTATCTTAGTCTACTTGAGAAACATCTTAGAAACATAGACTAATTTAATTTGGAAAAAGGCATTGCTTAGTGCAATCTCCAAATGAAAGAAGGGCCAGCTTCAAAATTGGATCTCACTCTGAAGTTACACCATGGTTTTTGACTGCCCTGAAATGGTGATTTTTTCCCTTATATCTAATTGGATTCTTCCTTACTGCAACATGCGCATGTTGCCTCCAGTTCTTTCCTTGTTCACCTCTGAGAAAAGCCTGCCTCTTAGTCTCTGCATGCTCCCAGTAGGAAGCTGCAGACAGCAAGAAGGTTCCTCTTCTCCTTCTCTTCTCCAGCCTGAACAACCCAGCTCTCAGCCTCTCTTCCCAAATCCTGGCCAGCTTGGTGGTCCTTTGCTGGACTCTCTCCAATATACTAATGTCTGTCTTGTACTGTAGAGCCCAAAAGTGAGGAAAATACTGGAGATGAAGTCTGAGAAGTGTTGAGTGGAAGTAACTGTAAGCATAAAAAGAATGGCTATCCACCAAAGAATCACAAAACCACCAAAACCAAATGGCTTTAAAAAAAGAAGGAAACTTGAAGCTTTAGTTCTTCTACAGTTCTAGGAAACCACAACTTCCTTCCTTACAGGAGGCACAGAAAGAAATTTCTGACCAGCAACACAAAAATAAAAATAAATAAATTATTTTTTTTTTTTTTTTTTAAATTAAAAATCGATATTTACATCCAACACTGTGATTGTGGGACAGCAAGGAAAGGAGGATGAATGTGCAAGAAGAGCCACTGTAAATACATCATGGGCTCAATTCCCAACTCCCACTGCTACAGTTGGCAATAACAGACCTTTCCTGGTTCTGCTTACCTGCAGGGCAGAGTCCATTTGGCTGCAGAAATCCAGTTGTAGCCAATATTTCTGTTGACATCAGAAGATTGGTTTGGTTCTAGGTGAGTAAGGTGTCTCTCAGACTTCTTCTTCACTTAGCATGTTGGAGCAGCAGTATGACAATCTAGCCTATCCTTTAGAATATTTTCAGATTTCTGACTTCTGTTTGCTTTGCTGTTGTGTACAGACATGCACTGTGTACAGCCAGTGATGGGGATATGAATTATTCTCTGTGGAAGAATATACTTTATATTTTTCTTCATATTTTGGATTTCAATACAAACAAAACAGATGTGGACCTGTTAGGTCTGTAGCAGGTTAAAAGGCTGCACTCTACTGTTCAAAAATGATACTGCACAACGTTTCTAAAATCAATCTATTCTTGAATGCTTCCTTTCTTTATGCAACTAAATTTGCATATCCTGCAGCTGAAAAAGGCATAATTAGTAATTTGTGATTAATTTAAGCGGGAGCCGCTATAAAAATCTTAGGTATTTACATAGTTCTCATAAATTAGAGTCACAAACTGTAATTTGTTAAATTGAAATTCTGCTAAAAGCTTGCATTTACATAGATGTTCAGATGTTAAAGTGTTGACACGCATTTAAAAATCAACACTGCTGGCACATTCATAATTCATGCCAATGAGCTGGAAGGTTTATWTGGGAAGTTATTTGGACAGTAAAATATAATGGCCAGTAAGAAACTGCAATTGTAACCACTCTCAACCAATGAAAACACGCATCTTCTTTAGTAAGAGTTGAAGATGTTTCTACAGAAGATCTGCATGCATGATCATGGCCAAAAATGGAGCTACACTGATTCATGTAGTATAATATCTTAGACTAATCCCATGGTCCTGCTTCATATTCACTATTTGCAAGAAAAAAGATCAGGAAATGGGCTGCACAAACCTGTCTGGGCAAGTCAACCCCTGGTACTTGATGAAAGTTTGCAGATGAAGACACCAAACAAGGTGTTCACTTCAAGAATGGAATATGAAAAATGTAAAAAGTCAAAACTGTCTCATTTTAAGATCTGTGTCAGTGCATCTGCATTCAAAATGGAAAGGTCATGTTAAGGTCTGGGAAAGCTCTTTTCTATAACGTTGCAACTGTCAGTGCTACTAATGCAAACAGTGAGATGGTTGATGGACTGAAAGAGAAACATCAATGCCAGGTCACCCATTAGCTGACACAARTCAGCATAGATCTACAGAGGCATAGCTAGCTTTATGTCCTCTAAGAATCTGTCACCTAATGTACTAAAAAAAAATTAAATTTTACTTCTTAGCACTGAAGAAGCAATGTTTTAGTATTTTAAAATACTAATATCAAGAGTCTCCTGGGAAGATCAGTGATTTTATTTTTGTTTTTGAATAACACCCTGTGTAACCAGATACGACTAACATGACTAAGTGGCTATGCATACAAACATTTGTACATCTATAGAAAAGTAAGATACTATAGCATTTCCTTCTAAAAGGTCAGCATGGTTCTGTAAGAGCAGAAATGGATAAAATAGTATTGAAATATGCCAGCTGTATAGATATGCCAACTGTGGCAAGAGATGGAAAAGTAAAATGCCCAGTCAGTGATTAGTGATGGTGTCAGGTGGGATGTTCTCCAACCGTCTTCAGAAGGCTCTAGGAAAACACTTTTTTCCTGGCACTGCTATTTATCCACACAGAACTGGTGAGTCAACATCGTCTCTCTTGACTCAGCAGAGGATTTGAACAGAGTTGCCCAGATTCACCTCACTTGGTCTGAAGTGCTGACACTAGGAACAGCGTTGTTCTTAGTGCAGTGAAAGGTAAAGACAGACCGCTCCAGGCCCAGGTAAGATGATAGGTGGGCTGAAAGTCTCATTTGCAGAGAATCAGCTCTTTTCCCATCCAGGTGCCTAAAGGTTGGTGAGATGGATCAACACCATTGTATTTCAAAGAAAAACAAGAAGTATGGACTCTTGCCCTATTTTCCAAAACTTTTTTCACTCCTCTTTGTTCTTATTCTTTGTTAGAAAACTGCATATGCACAACTCCATACACTCTAGCCTTTTACCCACAGAGATGCCGTAAAAATTTATATCTATCTTTCATTTTATTGGATTGCCCAACCCAAGTTTGATGACATTCTGCTAACATCGCACCCATGTCCATGCCTATATCCAGAGGCAATCTTCCAGTAGGACAGTCCTCTCTCTTGGGTTCCCTTTCTGTCCAACTGCCCTGCCAGAGCCTTTGCAACGTCTAGTAGCTGCACAGTGATCTACTCCTTGTTAAGTCAGATCCTTAGTGAATGCAATATGAGTTTGTGCCTGCCTCTATCCCAAAAAGCACTGAAACAGTTGGTTGCCTACTAGAGTCCCATCAATGTTGACTTGAATCTGATACCCTTTAGCATTAGATCACAGGTATGAGTTAAGGCAATGCCCTTGAAACTGGTTGTAACAGTAAACTTCTAATGGGTCCAACAGTATGGAAGAACATCGTCTGACCACCAGAGCCAACCTGCAGTCTGGTGCTTTGCACTGCGGTACTTATCATGRGGTTAGGTTATCCATAAGGTTTAACAGATGTATGTGACAGCAGCYAAGCTGCTGATTGTAGGTATTGAGAATATTTGTCAATGAAAGCAAAAATTCAATAGAATGAAAAAAATTACATCAAATATAATTTTCAAAGTAATAATTGTCTATTTTTATTTGATTTGATTTATGAAGTATTACATTTCCTTTCTTACTCTGTAGCACTTTACTTGAGATAGAGTCCCACAACCTACTCTACTGTAAGCTCCTTAGAGAACGGAAAATTAYGTTATCAGTGCTTAATTTTCGTGCACAGCTTGCCACAGTGAATAGCTCTCCTTGGAAGAGAAGCTGAGTTATTTGTTACTGCAAAGCATACTGCTGATAATAAGATTAGAGGTGATGCATGCTCATATTTTCACCATTACCAATAAAGCCTAGCTCCCATGTGTTTAACTGTTCAAATCTTCACAGTGATCTGCTTTATAAAATGCCAGGGACCCAGGAGTTTCCACAGAAGTCAGTGGAAACAGTACTCAGCAGYTTTGAAAATAGATTTTGAAACCAGAATAATCATATAATCTAACATTTTTCATCCTGTGGCCCCATAAAATGTATTTAGATGCCTACATAAGTTTTTAGAGACTTTCTTATAGACAGCTGTATCTTAAAAGAAATTAACATTGTCTCTGGTTTTTAGTATTGGCACTRTTAAATACTGCTACAATGTTCAAGGGACATTTTAAAAATTTTACCTATATTTCTTGGGGGAGGCATTAGATTAATTGGCTTTTGCATCATTTGAGTTGTGAGTTTCATATAATCAAAACAGTATAAATTTACCTCCATTTTTAAGTTTTTATTTTGCTACTTAAGTACAACGGTCAAAAACTGCTTGCCAGAGGTTAAATACAGTTTTTATAAGATGTTAGGAGTTTTGGAAATGTTTGCTGTAAAGAAAAGAACGTATAACATACAGTATACAGTGACAGACTTGTTAGTCTAAGAAATTTACAGTAGACCCATCACCATGGGTGAAATGGTCAACACTCAATGAGAGATAAATAATCTTCTTTTTCATTTTATTTTATTTTATTTTTTAATTGCGTGTCCATATATCATTGCATCATATCTATTGTTAAGCAACTGAAATAGTTTATCTGGGGGACYATCAAATGCTTGTCAGTGAATACTGTGAGAAGGAGATTAGCCAAATTTCTGTCCAGAATGGTTTAGGCTGAGGTGATTTAGGAAGGGAAAGAAGGTAGATATAGGAAGAAATGGTCACTGGAAGTCCACTGCTTCTATCAATATATTTTAATAAAGAGAAACAGGTCAGCTTATGAGTACCGTGCTAACATATGTAGGTCCTTACATATACCCCTCTATATATGAGATTCTTTGCTCCGCTATAGTGAAGGAAAAAGACAGATGGTTTCAGAAAGAAATTTAGATTAATGTTTTAATACCCAGCTGGTAAGAACTGGCACTTGCAGTTGGAGCTGGTGGCAAGGGTTAGTGTATAGGACCACACAGCCGATTGCAAAAGTGCCTACAAAATGTATTAATTGATACTCCCACCTGCTCGCAATCCATTTCACTATCGCACTGTCAATACCTAGCTTTGCCTCTTGTCTCTGGCACAGATTATACTGACGGCCTCAATTTATATTCTTCTGTCTGCAGTACTTCTGATGAACAAGCACAGAATAAAATTGAACTGTTCAAATACAACTGGGAGTTGACTATGGTGAATGTGCCAGATGCAGATCAATCACCAAGACCTGATTGTCTTAAGCAAACACACTCTTTGGAAAGTATCTTCCTAACTCCACCCAGTTTAGTGGACACACATGTAAACAGAAAACTAGGGGAATAATTTGTCCAGGCCTTTGTCCCTGTCCCAGAGTATAGCTCAGCTGCAGATAAAGAGAAAAGCTACCAATTTTCAAAAATGCTTAAATTATGAAGTGTGGTAGACACTGTCTAGTGTYCTCAAGGATATTTTAACACATTTTTAGATGCCCGAAGTTTCCAAAAGGTCCAATCCAGCAAGGGATTTCTGAAAGTACCTTGCAAAAAATTATTACCATCAGATATCCGATAAAACACAGATGTATCGGTTTTCTTTCCAGGGCGGTGATGATTTTGCCATCTCTGCCCTTAGGTTGCTCAGCCACGACACAGGAGGTGTAGGTTCAACCAGTCACAGCCTCCAGGCATTTAAAAACAATTTGCAGGAAAATACATGAATCGGCAAACCAGACATTTGGCTTAGAGTGGAGAAGTTTCCATTCCTTCCTGCTGAACTCCTCCTCCTGAGCAGAAGGAAATGAAGAATTCAAGTGGTCAGAAAAATAAATGATAGAGGGACTCAGCAGTTGAACAGTTATAAAAGTCTTTGGAGATCAGGGAATTTTGAGAGTCTGCTTCTGTTCCTAGGACTGTTCAAATTTTTCTGTTAAATTGAAATTATTTGGGGAGCAAAGAGGATAAGTGCTGACTAAAACCCATCATATACAAGAGCTGGAAGAATTTTCTCCAATTTACTGGTTAAAGTAGAATCCACACCGCAGATAAATATCTGAGCTTTTGTGAGATTACCTGACTAAAATAAGTCTTTTGGGGCCATATCTGGTGAAATGCACCAAAAGTGTGGTGTCAGCATCTAAGGAAGGCAAAGAAAAGCACTTCAGCTTGTGCCTGGTTCAAGAACTAAACCAAATTTTGGAAAGCTCTACAGCATTCTTAAAGGCGGTGGAGGTTCATAGGGGTAGATGTAACAGTTTGCAGAATAAGGTGTATGCACAGATACCACGGCACTTAATTTATGCATCATACTTGCAAATCTAAATCAAGATCCAAATCCAATCACTGCAGCAGTAGCTTGCTCGGTCCCTAACCAGAAACCTCCAGTAGTGATTTAGTCTTCCCACTAAGGATGCCATGTCTTAAGTACTGGCCACAGCAACCATATCCTTCTTCAGTATGCTTAATTTTTTTTATTTAATCTTATTTTTTTTTAAATAACAATGAAAAATAATCTTGTCTGGTCTGTCACTAGATTTAATTAATGCTGTCACCCCCCAACTCTGAATAGCCATTCCTCTGATATTGTCCCAGGCCTGTTGAAGATTCTAGTTACAATTTTATCTCCAGGCTCCAGCTCTCTGACAGTTCTTCCTGCTCTTGGGAACATTAGAAAATCTCTCCCTAATTGGTCATATACTATCTTTTAAATGTCATACCCATGATTCTTCTTATTCACTTGAAAGCAATTCTTTTAAAGGGCAGGCCTGGGTGCAGATTTATAATCATGTTCCTATATTGTTGCTGGATGGAAAACAAGAAAAAAAATGTAAGCAATCCTATAGGGAAGTCAGCTGTCATAAGATTTCCAATCCATAAGACTCTTGACTGAGTTCCAGCAAGTTTTCAGAAAAGGATCCAAACTCTTATATTTTTCTCCATGCTGTGAAACTTTGGACATTTATGCCTAGGCACAGGAATTCACTTTTATAAAAGTGATATTACATCCCAGAGCTGACTTCTTATCTGTCAATCAAGAAGTTCTTTTAATAACATTTGAAAATACTAAAGGGCATTTATTTATCCTTTGAAAGAAGCAATTTAGGTCTCAGCAGGTAATTTGCATATGTCACTAGTTTAACTAAGCAAAGATTAGCAAATTAAAATGTAATTAGTTTTTTTTGCATAATTTGTCAGAATTATATGCTTTGTGTGAGTGACAGGTGGGTGGTAAAGATTTTAATACAAAGTGTATTCCAAAAGTTTCTCTGACTTTGTAGGGACTTCAGTGGAAAAGTAACTATTTATTTTATTATTTTATTTTAGTGAATAGGGCTCTATCACAAACTCCTGGTTAATGTAGACAAATTAGACAATATTTTATAATGTTTGTCCAAACTGTAAGACAATTTACTTTTCTTTTTCATAAACTCCAGGAGCACTTCAGGATCCTACCCAGAAAAGCTTAGAGTCTCATCAGGCTAGACAGCTTGTCGGACAAACATCAGAAGAAATGCAGCTACCATTTTACTAGTGGAAAACCATAGCCCAAAGGGATTATACGACTTGTTCAAAGTCATGTAACAAAAAACAGGAGATGGAACTGGATTTTCTGGGTCTCGGAGCAGCTCCTTCACTGCAGTCAGTGCCTTCAAACTCGCCTCAGACTGGCTTTCTCCCAGTCACTGCAACACATTCAGGTTCATGCCGTGTTCAAAACTATGCAAAGAGGCGATTTAGGCTATGTGACCTGAACAAGTGCATGCAGTATTAAGAAGATATACATTTATAATTTTGTATATTAATCCCATGGAATGTCAAAATAATGGAGCATCGGAGAAATGTTTTGGTAAAACTTATGTGAATTGTATATATTTGGTTACCCTTCATAGAAACTGCTTCATCTCATAGATGTGTGTTTTCTATTTAATATGCTGACATGAATATTGTAAAAAGGCATAACTGTGAGACAGCCAAAAGGAGAAGGCTCCTGACTCTTATTAGTCACACAGTTGTAGAGCATTTCCCACATTGTTGTTCCATAACAACATAATRCAGGGTACTTCTGCAGAGGCCTCTTAAATTTGACTAATGAACTGCCACACACGAGAACTTGCAGCATTAACAGCATCTACTCGTTAGTCAGCTGAGCCACCTGAAAATGAAGGTATACTTGGAATCAGGGTTCTTAAAGCATCAAAAGTTGAATGCATTGCAAACTGGTCCAGGGAGGCCTCCTTAACATATTTGGTCTTTAGTGCACTCTCAAATGTTTATTGTTAACAGTAGTGTATCTACTCAATGCTTGCATGRCATCATTTTGAGAGCACAGGGAGGAACCCCTGTTGCCTTTGCAGAAGGAAAGAATACATGGAAAATCAGCTTGGGCTCATGGCCTGATCCAAAATGCATCCAGGGTCAATGGAGCGTGCATTGATTTTAGTGGATTTAGGCTGCGTCCTGTGATGAAAAGTACAAGGGACTACTCTACAGAAACAATCCTGAACATTACAGATTTCAGCACAGGGAGAAGTACAAGAGTAATGCTGATGGCTCATTTTCTTTCTTCGCTGCCATCATGTCTCTGCTAGGAAGGGATGCTGCATTAATTCAACTCAACTTCTACAAATAACACAGCTGATACAGAAATGGCAAAAAAGTTTCAACGTTTTTCACTGGCTAGCAACCGCAAGGGACATCCTGAGAGCTGGCCATCTACCTACGTATGGGAATGGGAGGACACCAGCCACAGTTACTGTATGTTCACACCGTGGTCCAGCCAGCAGCTATAGGCAGGCAGGTATTCCTACCTGTTTTAAACTGATAAAAGTAAAACAATGGCCTTTTTTTGAAATACATGACATTATTTTATTACCTGAGCTAGATTTGCTAATCCAGGAAGCCACCTTTGACCCTAAATGTCAGTGTAGACTAAATAGCTTAGACTCATACATAGATTTTGGCTGATCGAAGTATGAGGAGGTTTCAAGAAGTGTTTGAAATGTGGATGTAGGGTATCATGAAAATGCCTTGTATGTGGCTAGGAGTAAGGTTCAGATTTACACAGACTAGAAGCGTGAGACATATCTCCTAAAATAGCTATTCACTTGCTAAAGGTTCCACCGAGGCTTGAAGGATGACAGAGTGCCATTATAAATAAGCTGTTGTCTGCTCAGCTTTGGATGACAAATTCAGGTGCTACAATGCTTTGCCTTTTGCAATACATCATTTTCTCAAAGCATGCAGTGGTTTAGACAAAACTCTGCACAGGTGCTAAAAATTCACAGAAGGACAATTAGCAGAAGTAGGATGATTGTATCTGACAGTTCTATAATAATACGAACCCTGCTGAGTTACCCAAAATAATAGTGGCAAGTAAACCAGAGCCATAATATATGTTTGGTCTTTTGTCTATAATTTAAAGGATAACTTACATCTCCTGCTGTGTGATAGCACAATTAATTATATTTTCCCACAGGTGCCTACTTTTAGTGTTGGAAAGGAATAAGGAAGTTGTGATTGGAGAAGGAAAAAAAAAGTTTTTTTTTAAAATAAGCACCAGAGACAGTGGTGGTGTACGGCTAATATGGCTCCTTGTGCAAGAAATGGTAGTGTGGCTCACTAACCTTGCATAGAAGATACTGTGTGCAATTCTGCACTCTAAAAAAAACCATAAACACCTTAAAGGAAAGGAATAGGTACATACCCTGAGCTGGTGGCTCAGGGCTGTCTGTTCTGATGGGCAAACGTATACCTGCAACCTAGAGGGATGCAGCTCAGTTCAAGATTTATGCTTTTAGCATTTCTCTAAGGCTAACACGAAGCAGCTATAGACCAAGTACTTTGACTTTAAGCGATAGGTTACTTAATGTCCTGCTTTGGGCATTATTCTGAAGTACCCACTTCTTATGTACCACAACAGAAATTAGCATTTGCACAAGGATCACAAGGGGTCAGGGTCCTTAGAGTTATGCAAGTCCTTTATTGCACCTACATAATTCTTAAAGAATTCTGGATTTGGGTGAATGATCATTCAGTGGTTCCTGTCCACCCAAAAGGGATACAAATTATTCTACCTACCCTGTCCATTTACACACCATCTTCATGTCCACAATCAAACACATGCTTAAAGTCCCCTTTCTCAAGGCAAGATTTGACACAGAAAGATTTTGGTGTTTCTGCAATGTTTGTTGCTTCAGAAGTTTAAAACATAGAAAAACAGATAAACAGATATAAAGTTTTTATTTTACAGAAGAGGAGAGGAGAGGAGAGGAGAGGAGAGGAGAGGAG
>JAYKAV010002859.1:626122-685964 GCA_035582835.1 Phoebastria nigripes | reverse complement strand
CAAACAACCAAACTTTACAGTCAAATCAGATATATAACTTGACTGATCAAGAATTAGTACAGACATATTTTGGAACTGAAATCCCAAGAATATATAAGAATACTTCATTACTAGGGTGAAAAAGGTTCTGGTAAAATGGTAATAGACTAAGAAATGTTAGAGTTGTGAGGACAGGAAACACAATAAAACTAGAAGCCTTCAATTATCCTCAGTAACTACGTAAATGTCACGTGACAGTGTGATGGTGAAACTCCATCTTAAGYATCGTAAGTGCCTTCCTCATGGATCAGGTAGATAAGGATGCCAAAGGGAAGAAGCAGCTCTTGACTTGATCCAGGATAGAAAAAAGGAGCTGACTTAAAATTTTATTATTAAAGAACATCTCTGTTACAGTGCACGTAAGACTTTTAGAGTTAACAATCCTCATAAGTGTATCAAAAACCAAAATCTACTACAAGAGCTTTTAATTTCAAAAACGGTGACTAGTGGATAAGCTTGTTACAAAGGAACTAAGAGCTAAAATGTTTAAATGTTTGCAGGTGGTGTAGAGATTAAGGACATCATTGTAGGCACTCTAAGCAAGTGTATGTCAGTCAGAAAGTTGTATGGCAACCAAAAACCACTATAGAAAGACCAGAAAAGAAAAAGAAAAAAAAAAAAAAAAAAAAAAAAAAAAAAAAAAAAAAAAAAAAAAAAAAAAAAAAAAAAAAAAAAAAAAAAAGGCAGTAAGAGTGGACAAGAGGACAAAGGAGACTATTAAAAATACGACATTCCTTAAGAAAGCTATACTCATGTTCAACCAAGGAAAACAGAAAAGGACACAAATATAAGCATGAAAAACATATAAGGCAGGCCAAACTAACTCTGAAAAAGAACTTGCTAAAGGCATAAAAACTAATGTGGTTTGGTTGTGTTTTTTTTTTTTTTTTTCCAAACACACCCAAAGCAGAAAGTTTTCCTGCTAGCCGGTAGAGCCAGTATGGATTTAAGACATCAAAGAAGCACAGATTGGTTGAAAGTATAATACTGAGCAGAGCTAGTGAATAGCTATAACATATGATCAATACCGGGTAACAGGAAAAAGAGAATATGCCAAAGGCAGGCATGTGTTACAATCCACTTGCAGTTCTCTAAAGGTACCAAGAAGCATGTTGCTAAAAAAGGGTCAATTGCTATTGTTTCTCTCCTTGAATGGCCAAAGGCTTTTAATAAATCTCCCATTAATGACTCCTATAGAAACTAAGCTTCTGTAGGACAGGAAGAAATTTATGTTCTAAATTAATATAAATAGGTGAAAATATAGAAAACAAAGTCTAGGAATAGATTATCAGTTTTGAGACTGTTAGGAAGATTACCACTAAAGTCCCACAGGGACTAGACACCACTAAAATGCTAGAGACTTGTGCTAGTGACTTATACTGGTTGACATCTTCATAAATTACCTAGGAAACAAGTTAATAGAATCATAGAATCATAGAATGGTTTGGGTTGGAAGGGACCTTAAATATCACCTAGTTCCAATCCCCCTGCCATGGGCAGGGACACCTTCCACTAGACCAGGTTGCTCAAAGCCCCATCCAACCTGGCCTTGAACACTTCCAGGGATGGGGCATCCACAACTTCTCTGGGCAACCTGTGCCAGTGCCTCACCACCCTCCCAGTGAATAATTTCTTCTTTGTATCTAATCTAAATCTACCCTCTTTCAGTTTAAAGCCATTACCCCTTGTCCTGTCGCTACCTGCCCTTGTAAAAAGTCCCTCTCCAGCTTTCTTGTAGGCCCCTTTCAGGTACTGAAAGGCTGCAATAAGGTCTCCCCGGAGACTTCTCTTCTCCAGGCTGAACCACCCCAACTCTCTCAGCCTGTCTCCATAGGAGAGGTGCTCCAGCCCTCTGGTTGTCTTCGTAACCCCCCTCTGGACTTACTCCAAAAGGTCCATCTCCTCCTTATGCTGGGGGCCCCAGAGCTGAATGCAGTACTCCAGGTGGGGTCTCACAAGAGCAGAGTGAGGTAATAAAGCTTGCTGACCAAACTAAGCCATTTAGAGCAATAAAACTGAAAACCTGATTGAGAACAACTGCAGAAAAACCTCATGATACTGAGAGTGCCATTCATCTGACCAAATCTGTGCATCTGCAGTGCATGGAGGCCTTTGCTCCCTTTTTACAATCAGTGGAAGGAAATAGATACTTTTATGGAGTGACTTATCTCACCGTAACGGAGGGTGGCATAAATCATCTCTTAAAAATGCCAGTTTGTCTCCATTCATTATAAAGGGAGCCAAAGGCAAAGAGCTCAGATGTCACCAGATGAATCTCACCTTGAAAGATTTGGACATAAAATGTCAGATGAAATTTGATAAAACTATTTACAAAGAAGGGTATAGGATAAACAATCCTAACTTTGCATATACAAAATGGAGTATCAACTAGCTATTACCACTCAGGAAAGAGATCTTAAAATTATAGTCCATAATTCCATGCAATGTCATTTCAGTGCTCAAGGGCGGTCAAAACCAAATCAAATATCAATAATTAGACAAAGACAGAGAATACAACAGAAATCATCGTGCCACTGTGTAACCTCAGCATCTTCAATATTGTCTTTGGTTGTGGTCCTTTCTTTCCAAGAAGTGTAGATTAGAAATAGAAAATATTTAGAGAAGGTGACAGAGATGATCAAGCTACGGAATGAGACCAGGACCCTCCAGTCTGAAAAAAAGAGGGTCGAGGAGACAGTCATAGTAACCTATGAAACAGGGAATGGTAAAAAAAAAGTGAAAAGGCAGTTACCACTCACTGTATTTCTTTTACTACACAGCCAGGTACATTAAATGAAATTACTAGAAAGAAAAGTGTAGCAGAAACAAAGGGAACAGCTTTTCCACACAGCTGGAGTTAAGGTGGGGAGTCCATTGCTGCAGAAGGCTGTGGACTGCAGATGTTTCTATCAATTCAAAGAGCAACTTGAAAAAGTTATGGGAAAAAAAAAAGACACAAGTGCTGCTAAAAACAAAAATACCCTTTTTTATTTTGCCCCAGAAGTCTGTAAGATGCAGAATTCAGGTTGCTGGGAGGATATAGTAGAAGTGTACCTGTGTGTTTGCCCTGTTATTATATTTAGTCATTTTTTTCTAGGTCATTGCCATAGGCGGTGCACTAGAACTACATGAACTATAGTCTGACGTAGTAAATCTGTTCTCACATTCCTATGTAAACCTTTCTACTTATTATTTCTTAATACATTTTCCGAGGGAGATATAGGTTCTTTAAACCTTTTAACAGACACCTGCCTTTTACAGTCATTTTTTCATAAGCTGAGCTGCAATAAGCCAATGATTTGGTATTAAAATATAAACATTGATTCTGTCAGTAGTATGGATGGTATATATAACCAAAGGTGAAAAATGAGATTGTTGTAAAAGTATTGTCATTATAAATTTTAACACATGAAAAAGAAGCAGTGCCCACTATGTATTGTCAGACTGAAACTTTCATTAAAGCTGCCCTAGAAGTATTCTGACCTGACTGCAGTACTGATTATAATATGCTAAATACAGGCCTTATAGCACAATGAGCTAAGCTTCATCTATTCCTACTGAAATCCAAGGGTTCTGAAGGAAAACAACACCTGGCAAGATCAGGCTAAAAGATAAGTTACCACAGGCATGGATTCACTATTACTTTGGCTGAGAGTGATTTGAAGAGGAATTCTGCTCAAACGTGAGCACTTAATGAATTCWGTAGATCCCATAGGGTTTACTGGAGCTCTATTCATAGAGGTTAATATCATATTGCTTGCTAGAAGTGTTTTTGTGTACACCTTGCACTTCACATCTCTGACTAACTCCATGATCAGACGTTTCCATTTCCTAGGACATTTCTTTACTGGCCAGACAAGAGATCACATACTTGTGTGATCTCAAGGTGTCTTCCCTTGTTGCTCTGCTCCTGGCAGGGGGGATTAGATGGAGATAAATCCCTGTCTCTCCTGCTGCCAGAGATTGTATTACCCACAGGTTGACAGAAGTCTGTACGGAGCCCCCAGAAGTGATACACACTTACGACTGACCCTTGTCACATGTAGGGCAGCAGTCAGACATCACGATGCTCTTGCCATGGAGGGAGCAATGCTTGAGTTATCAGCTCAGTAGGCAAAGAGCATTCAACAGATGAGCAGACGCAGAAGGGAGCAGATAAAAGGAAAGGAATCTGTATTCTGTTTATTCAACATTGTGCTTCCTCCAGAGTAACAGCAACGTCTTTTCCTTTTAATTTTTCTATTTGAGTTTGATCACAACCCGTGCAGATGTTGTTTCATGCTTCAGGTGTTTAAACCGACTAATTTTAAGGATGTCCATGGGGCATGCATCTTTTAGCACTCTGAGCAGCTTTTCACACTTCTGCTCTCTATAGGCTTTGGGAAATATTGCTTTACACTTGAAGACACTTTTGTTAAGTGGCCTGGAAGCAGGACTTCTGTCCTGTCATTTTAGCAAATTTAGACTTAAGCTGAAAATAAGGAAGCCTTGAGAAAGTCAGTTTTTCCCATTTTAGAAACTATCAAATATTTCCTCTCTGGTTAGTTAACATGAACAGCATGACAACTCACAATTGAACTGTATATGTTAAAAGCCTTTTCATCAAACTGCATTTATGGAAGCAATTACTTTAGTGAAAGACAGGAAAAAAAAACATTATCAGGACACAATCAGAAGGAACTGAGACTTTGACACTGAAACAAAACAGAGATATACTAATTTTTATAAGCATATGGAAGAATCCAAATACATTTCAGTGGTGATCTTAACTAAAAATAATATATACCATACCAGTAATAATTCTACATATAAAAAAGTAGTCCAGAGAAAATCTTAAGTGAGTGGAGATACTCAATTTAGGGTCAGAAAATGACTGATATGTGGCTGGAGACTAAACTGGCAGTGACTTAAACAGCAACTCTCAAGCTGAGAGCAGTCCTGAAAGGTGCTGGTAGTTGAGTCTGCTGGACATAMTGTTTATATATGAATCCAATCTGTCAGAGGAAGAAAGGACCAACAGCTTAAAAGCTTTTCCCACCAACAGCTGCTGGTGGGAAAGAGAAGGTGGAATCAAGACTCAATTTCTCTTTTCAGTCTTAAATTTCTGTGTGCCTCTGCTTGGGAAATTTACTTACACCAAACCTTCAAAAAAAGCAAGTACTTCTGCTTTGGGTTGCAGCTTGCGACATGCAGAGCCTGATTTTCAGGCTTGTGGACTCTGCTGTTGTCATTAATTTCATGGCCCCACCGTATTATTGATCCAAATCTCAGTATTCCTCACAACTACTTACACCTCCTGAAGGATTGCTTAAGAGTCCATTAATTCCCAGCTAAATTATCTTTAACTACTTAGCCTCCTAGGGCTAGGTGATCTGCAGGACAGTCAATCCAGTCCCTTGTACTGAGTAGGAACAAGTATATAAAAACTTCCTTGACAATTATATGTCACAATCTCTAATGAAGAAAGTTCTTCAATGTTGTGATACTGGCTATCCATTAGTTCAATACATTCCTTTATCATTAAAATTCATGTAAAAAACCAATAGTTTTTTCCTCTTTTTCTCCTTTTGGAACATGGAGCACAATTACTTCCTCTCTTCAACAGAAAAACTGTGTTTAATAGTGGCCTTAAATTATGCTCACTTACTCTTTGCTTTTCAGGAAAAAAAGAAATGCAATTCACTTCAGTGTTTCCCTTTAGGTTGTGTTTTCTGATTTGCTGGTCGTTGGTGGTTTCTTCTGTTTTCTCTATTACTTCTCTACATCTGTGTTAAGGTMTGTTTCCCAACATTGACACAGTATTCAAGTGCCAACTGAAGCAGAATCRTTACTTTAGACCTCTCTGACAGTCCTATAATTTTATTCTTAAATATATTTCAGCTTATTTGCAAAGACATCCCCTTAAATAAAAGCAGAATAATTACCTTTGACCTCCTGACATTCCTATTAATATATTTGTACCTACAATTCACCTTTTTTGCAATGATATCACATCACATAATCTATATCAATATTTTAGTTTGGATGACAAATTTTGAAGTGGATTTCCAGGCATTTCCATCTATCATGCTTTTTTCATTGTCAGAGAGTGGTCTCAGAGTAGACAAACTGAATTCTTTTAGGATTAAACTCGCCTGGAAGCTGTGCCCAGAAGCACATATGAGCACAAATGCTTCAGCTACTACCTGGCTTTAAGATCACAGGAAGGACCAATCTAGCCATAATCTGAATTTACCCCCACCTAGAAACACTTTTTGTGTTGATTTTGTGGTTTCAACATTTTTTCTCTATCAAAAGTCCTTTATTCTGGGCTGCACTACTTGCTAATGTAAACATAGCTATTTTGGACTTTCACTTGTTTCAGGCTTATAGGCACAATTGTATCAGCATCCTCTCCAGCCTGAAACAATCCTACATCAAAGCTCTTCTGGGGATCCAAGTTTAAGTGACTTAGTGTTACAATGGAATTTGATGCCAGAATGRAAATTGAACAGAAATATCCCAAATCATAAACCCCTAGCTCATCCTTCCCTCTATTACATTAGCAAAGGGCACTTTTTGGGGGGTTTGTTTTGTTTTTTTTCCTCCCCTAATGCTCTCAGATGAAATCAAGTAGGCATATTCCATATGATGATCTGCTATTGCAGGGAATATGCCTCGATGGACATAGGTTTTTCCTATTAGCTTTATTGTATGCTTTCTCAGTGCTGAGGAGAACTTCTCCCCCCATTTTTCATGTATTAGTAATCTTGGTGGACTTTCTGTATGAAGAGACCAATATTCAGCACCAGCCAGTGTTATTTGAAATAATATTTTAATCGAGAACCTTCCATATATATGCTGTAGTTGTACTGGACCAATTTTTTATTAGTCAAGTACCATTAGGCTATTGCAACAGTAATCTGATTTTACAATATAATATACGCTGGAGGAAAAGAAACATTAAGTGTTATTTGTCAAGAAGAGTGATCTTTATTAGATCTGACCTTTCTCTAAGCCAACACAATAAAAAGGTGAGTGTCATTTTTATACTTGCAAAGATTAGTTTTGCTTATAGTAAGCAAAAGATGAGTCTCTCAGGGGGCTTATAATTCTCATTGGAAATAATTGAATCTCATTACCAAGCATGCACTATGAAGCTCTTATGATTTGCCCCAATCAACTATTAAAAACATGTTCCTACTCAGAGCACTACCTTTCCAACCTCTGCTGCTACATAGTATAGTACTAGCGAATTGACCTTTTACGAAGACTTAAAGCACCATGTAATTAACTTTTTCTATGTACAGAGTTAAGACGTAATGAAACTGTGAGGTTAAATGTCAATACGTCCTTTGCAAGCATTTTTTATATTACCGTTCTTGGCTTTCAGATGTTAATGATACACTTTCTGTACCCACTTTGTTTTTAAAAAAAAAAATTGCAGATTTGTACTGCAGTGCACAACACAGTCCAATTTCACTCTTTGAGCAACCCCAATCAACGAAGAATAGCTCTGAAATGCAAAGCAATAAGCCGTGTTGGAGATTATTTTATGATCCTGATCCAAAATCCGTTGAAGTGGATAGAAACGTATTGTACTCGAGGTTGCATGGTTTCCACATATCTAGTTCTGTAAAGTTTCACTTTAACATCCAGAGCAACTCTGTGTAAGACCTCTAGATGGTCGTCAAAATCTTTTTGCAAGACCAGTATTCGATTTGCACACCTCTGAACCAAAGTGATTACCCTAGAAATAGGCATGCATGGATAGCAATTTCATCCGTGGTTTAAGTGTCTTATTAAAGAGATGAGTATTGTTTTCCCTATATCTTAATGATACTTGAAATGCAGAGAAGAGAATCTCCCATTTCTCTCTTCAGTTTTTTCCATTCGCAGTTCAAGATCTTTCACTGACTGTGAATGGGTCTTCTCATCTATTTACCCAAGCACTCTGGATTCAGCTAGGAACAAGTTGCAGTTACCAGACACTGTAAGAGTTGTTTCTTCTTGTCTACCACAGAAGCTGAATGTATTTCTTGATTGAATTAGACCCATAAATATCAGCTCCTAAATCACAGCTACTATTGTGTCTCAGTGTCATATCAAATTAATAAACTCCTAGTACCCAGACTGTAATCTGCCTGAGTTGACGTGCACTGTGTTTAATAGATAATTAATTCTAATTAAGACAATTGAGAAAGATCATGTTTCCAGGGCAATTTTGCAATCCTTTTTTAAAAGCCATTGACTAATAGGTTTAAAGCAGTTCTGAAATCCATACACAACTGGATGAGCTCTGGAATTTATGAAAGCCACACTGCTATCTTATCAGCTGGTTCGCCTCATACATTTTATGATATATACCAGCAATTTGCATTCACATCTCACTGAAAAAAAACCAAACCATGCTACAGAGCTTGTCAGACCAGAGCCAAAACCCGTTTTTCATATGCATCAGGACAGCAATTGAAAATGTATATATCACTCRGGAAGAGTGACTTGTTATAAGGAACTATTTAAAGCTAGCTAGGAGGCAACAGGCTATAGGCCAGAAAGTGAAGGTTAGACAATAATCTGCTGAATCCCCTTGACTCCAAAGAACAAAGTGACCTTCTGGGGGAAAAAAAAAAAATAAAAAAAAAGGAAACAGATTTCTGAAACAGCTAGAAAGGAAATCTTAAATTGCATGGAAACTGTGCTTCAAATATTGTCTAGCCCATGGTGGCACAACATATGAAAAGGCCAATTGCTTCAAAATCTATCCTTTCAGGTTTTCAGGGAAAATGTCTTTTATTATAACCAGCAGTAGAGAAATGCTTTTGGGAAGCTTTACAACACCAGTAGTCACACACCTGTCTCCAGCACATGAAACAGGTCCCAGCAGACAATTGCAAAGTATTAGGGAAAGAATGTTGTAAATTATAACTAATACATTGCTTACGGGCTCCTGGAAGCTGCAGCAAATTACTCCTGAGTTAGAAGACTCTGGACATCCAACACTGTGTATGAGGCAGAACACAACTACATCATGTAAGACGGACCCTAGGGAAAAAAAAACCCAAAACAAAAACAACCTATGCTTTTCTTTCTCTGTCTTTCAGAGACATGTCCCTCCAGTTTGCAGCTTAACACTTTCTTCTGACATTGAGTTTGCTGTATTAAATGGTTTGGCTAGTAATCTACATATTATCTGGGCATTTCTCTCTTTCCTATACAAATAATCATGGCAATGGGGAGAGTTAGAGAACATTAAGGACATAGGCCTTTTTTAATCAGATATTTTAGGCCAAAATCTAGGGAGATCTTCCAGTGCTACATGAAGGATCTGATGAAGACTTCAGCTGCATTAGTACAAAACACTGAATCTAATTAATAATTGGAGAATTCCTTTCCATTATTCCCTGACTCCATTCCCCAAGGCTGAGGTATGACTTTTACATTCAGTCTAATTTCATTCAGGCAGAAGTTAAATACCAGGCCCTCCTAAGCCAGGTGACAATGGTGAGGTTAGAAATTCTGAGATAGGTGACATCTGCTGACTTTCACAATAAAATGACAGTGTCCAGAAGGGGCAGTTACACAAAAATGAAAAGAGTGCTCTTGTGGCAAAGATGAACRCTGCATCTTGAGATACAATGTAAAAGAAGTTTCTCAACAGCAGCAGAAAGAAGATTCTGAATTTCTGAAAGTTTTGGGGTTTGGTTTGGTTTGGTTTGATTCTTTTTAAGCAAGCAAACAGTGCTTGTAATAAAGACACAATTCAAAGAATTTTTTTAAAGTCCAAACAAAACAAAAATCTTCTTCAATCATTTCTATCTATTGCTCTTTCTCAGAAGAGACATATGAATATTATTTAACCTTCTAGCAGTTAAGAAAAGTGTATAAGCAGAAAGTGCCTATAAGCATATGATTTATATACATAGGCATAATATTTATAGACATCCTAAGCTCAGACTGCGAAGCAGATTCAGAGTCGGGTCAGATACAACATAGGTGCAGTCAAGAAAGCTCCCAACAAAGACTATAGTCCGGCCATTTTAAATTCCCATCTACCTACTGAAGATTTGAACTTTTACATAAGTTATCCCATAAACTCTTCCAACTGTTCACCCATAAAACAAACTTTATTCTCAGAACAATTTTGCTTTATGATCACATTGCATAAACACAAACAAAGGAACTTTCTTCTTATTTCCGTGCTCCTGAAGGAAAACTGCTGTAGAATATTGTGCCTTATTCTCTTTATTAATTTAAGGGAAATCTTCAAGACCTTCTTTAGAATGCCACTAATTCCTGATTTGAATATGAATTATAAATGACTAATAAATCTGTTGGAAGTTAACTTAAAAACCCAACTTGATATGAGTATCCCAGAAGAGAAACAAGAAAGCCAGGCAGGGAAAAATTATACCAAACATTATTTCTGACAGAGCAATTTTCATCTCTACATGTGAAAATGCATTACAAAGGAGGTTAATTATCATTATTACCACTTTCCTTTCAGATTGGTAAGCTTAGTCAGAAAGAGATTATATAACTTAACAGAGATCCAAGCTGAAAAGTAAGGAAAAGGACCTGTATCTCTCTGAATACCTGCCTGTTTGTTTGCAACTCAGCCAACCATGAAGTAAGAGAAAAATATTTAAGGCAATGGAAATGTAGCAATCAGCACATCACAGCAAACATGTCAAAATATGTCCGAAGTGGCCACCTTTGGTTAGACCTCTCTATTTTTCCTAGGTCTGAAGTGCCAGCTGAAAGAGGAGGACATGAGGGCCAGCTTACAGTGCTATACTTGGCTTTTGATAAAACTGTGCAGATAATACTCAGCAATGGCATAAAAAGACCTGGTCTTGGAATAAAAAATTCTTATGGTGTGATAAGAGTATATTACTTATTTTCTTTGTATTACATATAGCTTCCCTTTTTATTTCATTTGTAATGTGGAAAACATTCTTGATTATGATTTTAAATCAGTTGCTGTGTATCTCTAATTTCACCTGCACAATTGCATGGCGTCGCGTACCTTAAAATATCAAAAGCTACATATAAAAGGATAGAAGAAACCTATTGGCTTTTTTCCTGCAAGTTCAGCAGTAATACCTTTTCTTGATGCTGTTCTTTAGACAAAAGAATTGTTTCTTCTGAGATTAATAGCTCCCAATAACACAAAGCCACAGGTACAGGTGATATTAGAAACTGCAGACTCCAAAAACATCCTGGTTCTATGCATTTAGGTTGCCTCCTTTATTTTTAACTGCCTTTTGTAGGCTGTGAATTGTTCATACTSTACTTACAAAGGCAGCTTTCCTCCTGCAAAGCTATGAAATGCTGCAGTCTTCAATCTAAAAACTCTCAGAAACCATTCAGCAACTACCGTGATAACAGGTTTTTTTCCATAGAAGTGTGKTTTCAATAAAAATTTTACAATTAAGCATCAACTTGCAAGTAGATCTTGACRATGTCTGTGTAGGTCTGCCTGTGAGTAGAGAGGCACCGTGGAAGAGAGTTTCATTAACCACAATTTTTCTCTCTTACTAGATCTCTTTAGAAGAAATCTCTGCTTCACTTGGTGTCCCTTCCTGAGGGATGTTTCTCTCTAGATTTCTTTCCTTCTTTCTCTGGTTTCCTTCTTTCTTTGGTTTCCTTCCTCTTCCTTTTCACCTATTTTTCATATCTTTTTTTGTCTCACCATTTTCTCCTCTACTCATCCATCTTACTGATGTTTTTTTATTAACCTTATACGGCATAGACTGTCAGATGGCATGTTACCACCGCAAGTCATATTACCAAAACAGYAGCAATATTCTGACCTTCACTTTCTGTAAAAACTTCTGTAAAAAAAAAAAGAGAAGAAAAAGTTTTCATGTTCTGAGGGAATCAAATTGTTCTGTAAACTCTGATTATCATGGCTTGTGTTCTCTGATATTTATGTCTGCTGATACTAATAATATTTGTAAATAGCCACAAGATACCATTGCAGATTCAGATCTTGGTACAATCCTGGAATTGTTCACTGTGTGAGCATGAATGTTCRTGCCATGAAGATCACTTGGGCTCCTGATCCTCTCACCACACTCTTATAATCCAGGCATTTTTTGAAGAAGCGATGAAAAATTATCAAAATACTCACACTAGCTGATGACAAGAAGCAGAACAGCTTGAGCTCACATCACATCAGCTGAACATCCAGCTACTTTCATCATCAAACTAAAAACTAAGCTTTACTTGATCCTCTGTTAACAACATTTATAAGCTCCTTAAACACTCTGAGGTGTACAACGGAGTATGATTTTGTGAAAGATACTTTTCAAATTGTGTCTAACTCTATGAATCAAGCAGCTTATGATGGATTCAGAAATGACCTCTGGTTACCAATAAACTGCTCTTGTGAGCAAAGACTTTGATTAGAAAGCCTTATTTCTGGGGGAAACATGTAGTCCTGAGAGCAACTCAGGTTTCAGAAACAAATACTACAAAAAGTAACAATCTATAAAAGTTACGTTATTCAAAAATTAACAACAAGAAGCTCATTTATTTCATTGTATTTCGCTGCCTTGGCCAAGGTACATACAAGTTCAGCAGTTTGCTCTCTGATGGTGTCAGAGTCTGACATTTCAAGAATAACCTGTGAAATCAGTGCAATCCTGCAGACCCCTACCAGCACTTCCTATAGGTCATCCCAAATSAGAGGAATTTTGAGGGGTCTTTTTAGTTCAGTTTTATTCTGGAGCTTATCCTGTAGCTCTTCAAAAACCAAATCAGGGGAAAAAGCCTTACTTAAATAAAAAAGGCTATGTCATTGGGAAATTTAGCATTGGGATAGTTTTAAGTTGGGGTGAAATTGTACTTTTCTATACATTTCTTTTTTTTTTTCTCAGCTTTTTCCATGGTTATGTTCCTGTTTAGTTTTTTGTTTGGTTTCTTTTTCCTTATCAGCCCCACTTTTCATCACATTCACTAACACATCAGTTCTCTGCCTGTGAGATATGGAGCACTGAAGTTTGGTCACAACATGGAGTGAAGATGGAGATTCCAGCTCCTGTAGCCCTAACGGATTTTTTTCACTGGCATTTTGACTTCACACCAACACTGGTTCCTCTTCCAGTGAGGCACTCTTGCAGCGCTGCCTCTGGGTTGATGTTCCCACCTAAGTAATGCAGTACTTCAAAAATAGGCTGCACTGAGGAGAAATATTGGACACATCTTCACTAAGATATTTTATCAAAAAGTACCTTCTCATATACTCTAGCTGCCACTAGATAACATTTGCGGAGCATATATCTGCTGTAAAGAAGGGARCGCGCAATGGTAACAGAGGAACAGTGACATGGTATTGAAGAATTTGGGATAAAAGTGGATGTTTGTTCCTTTTAAAAAGCAAGATAATTACTTAAAGGATATCTAAGTTAATTAAATGTACCATGTGGGGGACAAATTAACCACAAGGAAAACCATATGGATAATTATAAATGAGATTTAAATATTAATTATAGTAATAGAAGTTCACTTAAAACTCACGATCAATTTTATTGAGCCTTTGTGAAGAAGAAACATAGGCTGCAGTTTTAGAAGAGGATAGCATTGGCAGCGAAGCTATCGCAAGAAGTTCACAACCCCAGTCCAACCCTCACTTTTCACTACTTATAATTTGATCATTCCAGTGAGGCAGTTAACCACAAACCCACAACCAGCTGTACTAGCACAAGTGAGACCGAGTCAAACAGCATCGTAGGAAGACAGGACTGTAGAAATATCCTAAGCTGCCTTTGTATGCCAAGCAAGCATCTTGTGAAACTATACCCTAAGGGTAGACCCATAGAGGAATTTCAGATATGGTGATAAATTGTCTTTACTAATACTTCTTGGCTGCCTGCATCCTGATGTGAAGCCTGTAATGTTGAGTTAGCTCAGCATCTCAGAGTCAGATTCAGAAAAAAGCCAAATGTTAACCAGAAGCGCGTATGATAAACCCTCCACTTCACTGTCCCCTGAGCACACCCYGGGGCTCTACTTATGTGTACTGGGTCTGCCTGAGATAGAGTTAATTTTCTTCATAGCAGTGCGTATGGCGCTGTGTTTTGGATTTGTGACTAAAATGACCAAAGGGTCACCATATGATGTGCTCAGCAATAAAAGCTGAGGAAAGGAGGAGGAAGGGGGAGGATGTTTGGAGTTATGGTGTTTGTCTTCCTGAGTAACCGTTACATGTGAGGAAGCCCTGCTTTCCTGGAAATGGCTGAACAGCTTCGTGCCGATGGGAAGTAGCGAATGAATTCCTTAGATTGCGTTGCTTTATGTATTGAACTATCTTTACCTCAACCCACAAGTTTTCTCACTTTTACCTTTCTGATCCTCTCCCCATCCCACTGGGACAGAGCAAGCTGCTGTGTGGGGCTTAGCTGCCTACTGGGGTTAACCCACAACATTATGTCAGGTTGATTTACTCAGGACTCTATTCTCTCTGAAGAGTGCCCTAATCATTGGTCATGGTCCCTCTTCCAATCTCTGTCTCTCCCTTCTGGTCCAGTTAATCTTGAATTAATTTACTGATAGGAAGAATTTCAGAAAAAAAAATGTTTCCTCACTCTGTTTTGTGCATGCACTCCATGTCTCTGTCCGATTACTCAAACTCTCCTTTTGCAGAAGGACTGCTGGACAAGTTCCTCTGAACAGTGATCTTCCACAGCAAGTGCAGTGTTGTGCAAGAAGACCTGGGCAGGAGCTTTGAAACTTTCAGACTGAGAAAGACAGAGTGCTTTTCTGCAAAGCAACCATTTTATAAAGGGGGGCACCGTATTGTTTTTTTGATATTTTCACGTGACAGTAGCCTTGGTACTATGCTCTGCAGAGAGCTTAGGCTTTCCAGTGATGAGGTTAGGTTTGCTTTGGTAGACTTCCTCCAAGACTCTTCATAGAATCATAGAATCATAGAATCATTAAGGTTGGAAAAGACCTCTAGGATCATCAAGTCCAACCATCAACCCAACACCACCAAGCCCCACTAAACCATGTCCCTAAGTGCCTCATCTACACGTCTTTTAAATACCTCCAGGGATGAAGATTTCATGCAAGGGAGTACCTCAGCTGGTGTTTCCGTATGAGTTAAGGTTGGCTGTAATCATTCACTTCTTTACCCTGTTAAACCAGTGGATACCCACAGAAAGATAGGTAAGCACAAATGCGCGGAGAGAGGTGCCTGCTGATTGCAGGTGTAGGGTTTATTAGCTCACATGTAGGCATCCACAAGGAAAATAATCATCTTAGGCTCCCATACAGCCCAAAGAGGTAATGGATAATTTGTCACATCCTAAAATAGATGTTTAAAAGTGATCAGGTGAAAAWTATTTTTAAAATTCTTCCTAAACTTGAGGCAGAATAATATGAGGCATTAATATCCTTTTTTTTGGATCTGGCCTCAACTTAGGTGTATGAAGGCTGTATTTTGTGATATTTGGAAGACATCTTTATATATAAATTATGTCACCAATCACCATTTAAAAAAGCCCCAAAGCAAGTCTACTTAAAATTTGGAGATATTTTAATTCCAGGTAATGAACTACATTTGATAAGTGTCTGCATTTTATTTACTGAGAGGATCAAATTATTTGGCTGAACTTAAAATGCAAAGCCATATTGGATGGCTTGTTTTAAGGGCCTTACCCAGAACAGCATTTAAGCTTTAAAGAACTGAAGGCCTTCTCTAATGTCCCTGGGACTTCAGTTTACAGCATACTGAATTGTTGGCTTAAACAGTGATGCTTTTCTGAACTGCAAGCTGAAATCCAAGTGCTCCTTTAGGGTCCACGTCTCCCTCATGCAATGTGTCAGCACTCCAGTTCAATACCAATAGCCTGGTAAACAGTAGCGAGGGCAATATTGACCCTTTGTATGACAGTCGTGAATTATATTTACTGTAATGTGCACTGATAAAAATAGTAAGGTAAATACTTCATTATTGGAAGAATCTGAAACACATTTTTGAATATTTATTGACACACTAGATCATTGTATCTTTTGCAAAACCAGCAGGGCATTAGCTCACACACAATGTTCAAACTTCACTGTGTTACTATTCGACCACTGTACGCAGTTATATTTCTAACCTACTCTCTTTCATCTGTATACGCTCATCAAGAGAAGAGTATCTGGGGGTCATGAGGGAATTGTGTTTTTCTCCATCAGATATTTTAAAAGCAAATATTTCCCACAGATAATAAAATGAAAACAAAACAAAAACTTCCAAACACTTTTAATAGATAAAGTAGCTGTGTGGCATTTTCTGAATAAATGGCACCGAAAATCCCCTGGTAAGCTTCAAAACAAACCAAGATTTGTATGTGAAGTTCCCCCTTTTTTAATGCAGCAGTGTCAGAGTGCCAAGGTATTCTGTCACATGTTCTGAACCTCCAGAGAAGGTTTCACAGGTTGAAGGGTRGAGAGGTGAATGGTTTCTGATAAGTTGTTATTACAGTACAATCAGATTTTGTTCCTGATTTTTTTTCAAACCAGCTCAAACAAAAAATGCATAAAATGTGCSGTTTATATCTTAAACAACTTACTGGTTTTGAGATGTTTTGATGAGAGTGGCTAGCTCTTTGATTTTTCAAAAAAATACTGACATTAATATGACAATCTCGCCACTGTCTTCCTCTTACCATTTCCTTGAGTCATGATTAGTTTTCATTTATTTCATTTCATTACTGGACCACAGGGATTAAAGGGGATATTGCCAACAATTCACCTGTGTGTTGGTCTGGGTCCTCTAAGAATCTCTCCATTTCTGTGCAAAGATCCCAAGTGACAGAGTCACTTCCACCTTCTCTCAGAGTCTTTGCCAGTGACTCCTTATCATCACCTCTAGAAAATGTATTTTATTTATAGTTTGGATTTATACAGCTTTTAACTCCCAAACATGGGATTGGTAATCCTTCAGTCTCTTAAAGGACTTCTGTTGTCTTCTCTGAAGACAGCCTGGGGAACTGACATGCTATCTACTGTGTCAATAAAGCTTTTATTTGGCCATTGTTTTTCATCTAGCATGTCAAAATTTTCTTTACATTTGTGGTGTCATGTAAATACCTGCCAGTGATAAAGAGAAATAGTGGCTTGATCATGGTTAGTAAAAGTTTACTTGGGGAAAATACTTTTTATAGCAAAGTTTTTTTTAATCTAAGAAGGAAAAAACATAACAAGATCCAGAGGTGAAAATTGAAACTACGTAAACTAATTTCAGGCTAGAAATAATGAAGAGAATTTACCATTAAGACAATTAATAAAAACACATCGTTCATTTTTCAGCACTTGAGATCAAGACTGAATACCTACTTCAACACATGGAAGTGCACTTCGTTAAACTATGAGCTTGAAACAGGAATGATTGCAAGCAAGTTCCTGTGGTGTCATGGAAGCACATTCAATAAACAGGCCGGCCCCTTTTGATCTCCAATTGTTCAAAGGAAAAAACTACAGTAAAAGAGGATAAAACCGGATGACAATGTAACCTACAAATAACCCTGTCACAATTTTAATTTGTCAAATTTGTTTTTTCTTTTCCCAATAAAACAGGTATCTTTAGTCATAAAATGGTCAGAGAGAAACAAACAAACAAAATCATTTTATGATACAATTCATTTTGAGTTGTATCGTTAAATTACATAGGTCTGGATAGCTACTGGTAATCCCATATATCTGTTACTGCAACTGCAATATCGACTTTATCTTTTTTACACCAGTAAGGATGAAAGCTTAAAAATACAAAACATTGAATACCAGTTTAGACTGGAGAACACCCCACTGTCAGCTCTGTGAGGGAGATTTTGTCCCAGTTTTGGGAAGGCTGGTGGGAAAAAAGAGACAGGGAAAAGCTCTGTAGAACATTTCTCTTTGATAGATGCTTTTTGTAGAATTACTTAAAGTGTACATGTTACTGAATCAAAGAAGGGTTCTAGAAATCCACAGGAACTTATTTTTAAATCTGATGGGCTTTACTGGAAGAGGAAACAGTCTGGTTATTTCTACACAATTCTGTCAATTTATATTTGTTTAGTTCCTTTTCAGTTCCTTTCACTAAAGGAACCTCAGGAAGAGCTGCCATCCAGTGCTGCTGAGGTCTATGGTTCTCAGAAAAGAAAGTTTGTTTTGAAGTCTGAGGGTAGAGAGACCACGGTGCTGCTGTAGCTTCTACACATTGCTAACACACATCCTCTGACAGCTCACAGGAGTGTGAGGTCCCAAGCTAAACTATATGCAGCATCAAAACAGAACATCTGGAGCATGTATGCTGGATCTACAGATTCATTCCTGTTATGATTTTCAATTTGATTGAAGCATTAACCTTCTGAGACCTTCTCCTATTTCTACCCATGCAAGCATGAGAAGGGTGTGATTAGCCACCTGATTTCGTACTGGTTTCCATTACTGTTCCTTAAATGTTTCATACGGTACGACTAAATGGACAGAGGCATCCAAGATTGACACCTGGTCCTGCGTGAAACAGGGCAGAAGAGAAGATCTTAACACTCCATCCCACAGGCTAGGTTTTACCAAGGCTATCCTGCTTTTATCATCTCCAGAAGAGAGTTATAGACTTGTGAAAAGCTATGTAAAAAATGTATTATATATGGAAGTCACTTTTAACTTTACAGGCAAGTTTAAAATTATATATACACTGGGGAAATTAATGTGGAAATGACTCATTTACAGAAGAAATGTTTGATCATGAACCTTGAGTTTTACATTCTGCTGATATCTAACATCAGCCAGGTGAGAAAGCACATCTTTAAATTATTAAAATGTGTTCTGTCATGATCAGTGCAGATATAAACAGCTCTTAAAATAGCCAAACAACCGATAACTTGTTTAAAAGGACCAAAATCTGCAGTCAGTCAATTCTCTTGCTTTGGACCTCTTGTGTTAATTCGATGTGATAAACCGGGGTGGGATGTTGTTGCACAGAACAAAGAGTGCAGGTCCCTACGCAGTGATTCATCTCACTTATTTATTATGAAACAGTTTAAAGAAAAGAAAGATCACCGAACTGTGCGTGTCATCTATCTCAGTTCATATCTCAAGAGGATAGTAATTACGGGTTCTTATTTATCCTTCCTTCATGTGATACAAAAATTCCAGTGTTTTAGGGAAGATCAGAGATTCAGGCAGGAATGCTTTGAATGAAAAATCTCATTTTATAAACATGGAGGGAAAGATATTACATAAAAACTCTGATATACTGACATTAAAAACTCCCCAAAACATAGAATTTATTGCATAAATACGCCTAAATGAAAGGTGTTTTGGAGGGAATTTCTTCCCCAGTGCTAGTAAACTCAGAGTTAACAGATATGAGGACCGTTACTTACGGCAACATAAAAAGAATATACCTGAAGGGTCTGGTTCTCCCATCCTTCTGATCAATCCTCTCTAAATGTAACACTTGATTTCACAGGTAAAACTAGTTTAAAGTTTTTAAAGTTTTCAAGGTTTTCAGAAGAATAGGAAACTTTCAAAAAGTTGCAAATAACAACTGAAAGTAATCTTATATTACTATGAGTTCACTTTAGTTTTATACACTCAAAAGTTTTCTAGGCACTTGGAATAACAGTTTTTGAAATCACAGTAATAAATATTGAAGGGGAAAATATTGGAAAAAAAAAAAAAAATCTACCATAGACAGGGCAAGAAATAATTCAGAAACCACCAGTTCAAGATTTGAAAACAAAAATGACAATACCAAATCTGCACTATGAATTTGCTTCTAAATAAACTTACGCCAAAGTGAATCAAGAAGAAATCCAAAGGAGCATGTTTAACATACAAAGACACAGAAGAGGGGACTATTTCATCTGAGTTTCTGAACCAGAATTTATGATAGGGGACTTCTAACCTCTTCATTTTAAATAACTGCTTTCTTCTTTTCCTTTTTAAAATAGCTGATTTCTACTGGGTCTTCCATCATCCACTCAGCTCAGAAGTTTGTGCATGTAAACACAGAAAGAGGCATAGATATGTATGCATATGTTTTCTGAAAATAGGTAATAGAAGGACTGATGCTAGCTTAAAATGCCATTACCTCTCTCCTATATTTTTGCCATTGTTTAAACATCACAATATAATCCAGTTATTCAATAGCCTTTTGTAAAGAATTGCATACATTGGAGCCTTTACCATACAGATACTCTACATCTTGGAACTGGGAGACTAAGGGATTTTTTGATGCAAAGACAAGCTCCGCTTGCAGGAACAGGAGAGAGAATTGCTGAAACTATTATATTTGTGAAGCATTTTTAGTAGAGAATCTGATTTGTGATTCAATCTCTGCCAAAAAAGGATTGTATTTTTTTTCCCTTTTCCTACAGTACCTTGCACACTTTTCATTTCTGACTAAAACCACAATCTTTTTGTTTTCCTATTCCTACTTCACGGTTCCACATCTTAATTTGCTAACCATATGCTCCTCTGATCAAATCAGCAGATGTTTCTTCTCTTGAGCTCAGCCTGCAAATATCTCAGCAGCGTCAAAAGAGCCAGAAACACTAACTAAACTAAACATGTAATAGAAACAGATAAAACCTTTATCGGTCAAGTTCCTAGGTTATTTTTATTATCATTTCATAGCTATCATTAATCTCATCAAAAATATAACTGTGGCTTCAGAATTTGAAATTCTCTTTGTTCTCAGCATCAGTGCATCAGAATTCATCTTCGGGATGTGATCCTGTTTATTATCTCAGGCAAATACCAGCAGCGTTTCATAACAGCTGACTGGCCAGAGTCAGGCTCAGGACACTCCCTAGGGGTATTCTTTTTTACATCATTTCTAACCTTGTATACTAGGCCTGTCACATCTTTCTTGTCCCTATCAATACGCTAAAGTAGGTATTTAACATTTCAACCCTCTTTCCCTCCATCCTGTTTTATTCCCTTTGAGCTAACAGTCTGTATGTAGCTGTAGTAGCTGGTGAAAGAAGTTCACTGCATTATTTAGTTTTGTTTGCTTTGTCTGAGTGCTGGAGACAATACTGATGTACATGGCTGTCTTATTCATAGTACTAATTCGTAAGTCATATCTCTTCATGTACATATTTTACAGTTGGTGACTATGTCCTTAGGGATTTTTAAGTAATATTTTTTTCCAAAGTGCTATTCTTTTCTAAGCAAAACACGAATGAGTCTAAGAAACAGTAGTTCATATACTTACCTGCAAATGAAGAAAACAATGATGGATGATGTGGACCTTCAAACATCTTCACTTTTGTCTTGAGATACCGGCATGCAGTAAGAAGCATCTTATCCAAAATTCACTGAGGCTTTGAATTTTATTTCTTTGCACTTTGGAAACACCTGTACTGATGGTCCTATGCTACAAATTCTCACTTCAAGAAAGCCACATTTACTTCTATTTCTAGAAACACTCTGATCCTCACAACCATGAGGGGTGTACTACTGATGATATGTTTATGTCTACGATTCTCTGGAAGACTGGATTCTCCAGCTGCTATAGGGGATGCTGAGTCCCTTCCATCACCTATATCATAACCTGCCAGGTACACTTGAACATAAGTGATATTGTTCTGTCACAGTTCTTTTAATCACTTCTAAGGTCCTACTTGCAGCTCTGTTTACTTTAAAATGTGCATGGCAGATGGCAAGGGTAACCTCAAAACCAACATGTATCACGATGCTTCAATCTACACCATAGTCCTAAGGTTTGTTTGGCATAAAAAGTAAAGTTATTCTAATATATCCAGAATCTAGCCTCAAATACGTTTGACTTTCTTTAATAGTCCAGGAAGGTTGTAATATGGTGGATGGGAAGGGAGAAAAGGCAGAAGGACCTTTATGAATGCGGAAGACAACTAAGTAACGTTCCGTAGAACCAGGTAGAAATAATAGTTTCTAAAAGTGGAGACACCTTATTCACCTCATTCACCAGCAATCCTGTTGTCTTCGTTCCCATTTGAATGCCTCTTCTGAGCACCTATAGCACAACATGGGTTGGTTTTATGCTAGCCTTTTCCTGGTCATTTAGCTGCTAAGTTAGCTGTATCTGCACAGAAAAACAAGCTAACCCACCAGTGAGCATTTCTCTCTCTCTTCTAACTATCTGTTATTGGGTTTTTTTGTTGTTGTTTGGTTGTGTGTTTTTGTTTTCTTTTTCTTTTAAACTCTATTATTGAGACAAACACAAATGAAGCTGCCATTATTTGGTCATTAAGAACCAAGCAGATGGTAGATAACTATGTTAAATCAATGATACTAGCTTAAGAGATCAGCTTGTCAGCAAAAAAACTTGTCAAAGGCTCTGTTTTAGAGTCAGAACATGTTCCTTCAAATCCTGATGTACATCTGACATTTTTCATTGGTCGGGAGTTGAAGGCATCCAGCTCTGACTGGGGAAAAATAATTGTGTATGCCAAAAGTTAAATTAATATATCTTTCCTAAACTTCTAGCAATTCTAAGTTTCAAGAAAAAACTCTTCTACTGGGTCACTATCTTGTTTAATTGGACGTTGTGGTAGGCTAAGCTGAGAACAGTTGAGCTGAAAAAAGAAGACTGAAAATCTTCATGAAAAGGCACTTTTTTTCCTGCACCTCTAGGCACCTAGCAAAATAGAGCTCTGATCAATAATTAAGGATATAGGAATAGATTGGGCAGAACTAATAAACAGCATTCATGTGAAAGGTGCTGCATAAGATATTGTTCTTTCGTCTTGGAGCCGTTAATGACCACAGACTTTCCTCCTCATTCATGAGATGTACGTCAATAATCAACCCACTCATGAAAAGAAAACAACAAAGCCCAATATACAGTTAAATACACAATATTTCTTCTATCACAAAAGATTACACTTTGCTAGGAAGAGAAACCATCAGCAAGCTCAGAAATGACAAATACAATTCAGTTTATTCACAGTGAGATGAGCAGTTCACTTTTGGCAGTTTCAGGTTATTGAACTGAAGAAAATGGACAGAGTTCCTTTCAAAGCTAAGCAATGCTCTTTGACAGGTGATTAATATGACAATCAAAATAAGCGCATTAAAAAAAAAACAACAACACAAAAATTGGGATTGGATGGGTCAAAACTTTTATGCTACTTCTAACCCTGTAAGTCAAGGGTCAGAGTCTGCAGTCCACTGGGTTTTAGATGAGTGACAAAGATCTAAAGTGAATAACAATGAAAAATAGTTGGGGAAGGAAGGTTTGGTCAGCATGAGATTAATTCCTTTGACAAGTATAATGTTTTCTATAACCTCAGTTTCATGGTCGAGCATTTTTAGTGTAATTAACTTTCTATAATAAATGTTGAGGAATTCCCAGACCATGCGTGGTAGAAATAAATTTTGATAAAATGCATACTTCGCCTCATAATCAGAGGCAATTAAGAGGGCAACTATTTTAATACACAGAGGCTTACACATATTTAATACCCTAAATGTAAATAAACCCAAATAAGAAATTTTAATCTATTTTTGGTTTTCTTCTGGGTCTCTTGAGAGATTACAACATATACTTCTTTAGGGGTAGAAATGGAAGGTTTTTAATGATAATTTTATATCTTCTCGTGACTATTTCAGCTCTTTAATGACTTGACCGCAATGTAATTAATGCTAACTAAAACAGATCCCTCTAGCATTTTACTTATTAGCTGTAGACTGAAAATAAATCAAAAGGGTGACTCTGGCTGACATACTGGCTAGTATGACCCCGACCCTATTAAGTGCCTTTATATATTATCCACCAGCACCTACATCTGATAACAAAACCGACTTTTTTGTTTACTCAGTTTTGTTATTACCTGGGTTTTCATCTTCTGACATTCACTCACCCTATGGCTTGACTATAAACCAACTGCTCAATAGCTGAGTTACCTGCATCCTATTAACTGGCATCTGAGTTTACCTCTGCTGGGGTCTAAGATGGAAATACTGATGACAAGAAGAGAGACTCACGCATGCATCTATTTCTGTACTACAAGACAAATAATAAAGATAAGAAAGCTAAAGGCAACTACACATAGATAAAATTATAGAACTAGTGAACCTTACCTGAACACAAAAGAGTGATAATAATGTATTTTGTTCCTGTGAAGAGTTGTGGAGAGGTTAAATAATTTTGTATCCTATAATGTCACATTCTCACCCAGTACCATGAGTCAATGGGAGCACACCTTACAGACTGGGGGGAGGGGGGAGGGTGGCACTACCTATAGGGGTGGGACATATTGTGGGGGGCTGGAAAAATAGTCTTTGGCTTGTACAAGACTTATCATGGAATATTTAGGAGAGCAATCAAAGGTGGGGGAAGAGAGGGATCAAGGTAAACAAATGTGGGGAAATAGAGGGAGAAGAGGGGTAAGGGTTGATTGCATATGAACAGGCTGCTACTCACTGTGCTTGTCTGGCTATGCCCTGCAGCTGGTAGGTGCAGTTGCCCTGTCTTCTCACTGAACTCCATTTCTAGCTATTTTCTTCGGTGAGGGGCTCTCTATTCTACATGCGTGCATGTGTATGAGGCTCTGAGTGCCAGCGAATGGGGTGGGACCAGGCGTCACAGGGGCCCATGTGTCTGTGGTGCCAACTGGAGTGACTGGAACACGTGCATATCATGTGGGTGCATATGTCAGTGGGTGATCACTAGCAAACATCAAGCCAGATTAGCCAACAAAAGGGACTAGGCTCTTGGGAGCCAAATTTTGGGGTGGTCCTAAGTCTGGGCTGGATACAGGAGGGACCCAAAGCGCTGTGAGTTGGCTGCTGGAGGGGTTCCAGCCAGTGACCGTGGTGTCTGAGGGCCAAATGGGAGACCTGTTTGCATGCTCACATCCCATTGCGTGGGGCAACTGGAGAAAAGAAGATCCAGGGAAAACTACTTTGTAGCCTTATCTAAGGTAATTTACTGGAGAGATCCACAGCACTCACGCACACACGCATGTGTGTGGGCATGAGTGAAGGGGTCTCTACCAGCAGCTGGACTGGGGCTGCAGCCTCAGAAGCTCATCTGATCAGGTGCCAGCAACTGAGGAGACTGGGATCTAAGGGCAGCTACTGGGCTGACAGAAGGGCTGAGCCCAGCTGCTAGCGGGGAATCTACATTGCACGTAAGTATGTACGTGGATATATTTCCCACTAACAGACCTTCATCCTGATGAGCCAGATGAAGGAACAGGATGAGACTGTTGATGCGGTTTCTGTTTGTGTGAGTGCTGAGTGTTTGCCCGGTCATGTGTATGGGTGCATATGTGTATGGTCTACATGTGTTTGTGTGTGTACCCATAGGGAATACACGCTCAGCAAGAATCCTGAGTAGAGTTGGGAACAGGGAGCTGCAGCATCCTTGCATCTGCTGGGTCTCCCAGATTTCACAATTGCTAATAGAAAGAGTCTGACTCATCCAGAGCTACAAAATGGATTTAAAAAAGAATATAGGACAATATCAAACCCTGTATTCCATTATGTATTCACAAGGGGGGGGGTCTTCTTTATATAACATGGAAATTTATGCTCTGAATGGTTTAGATGATTATTAGTTCTTTAAGAGTGGAGACGTTTCTATATCAATTAGCTATAGAAAACAGATGTTGATAGTTCTTGGAGCCCTGTAGCCCCGTAGTACAGCACTTCTGTTCTTCGTAACAGGCCATAAGCTTTGTGCTGAGCTTGCAAGGCCTCAGGACTGGGACTTGTCAGGCTTGCTCTGACTGAACTTTTGCCAACCTGCTTGAGCTTCGTTTTACTTGGTTTAGCTGTGACAGTAATTTCTCTAGTAGACCAGGTGTCTGTCTATATGTAATTTGTAATACTTTTGTTTATCTTTGTATGATACGACTGTAGTTTTATATAAACAGAAATAACAACCGGTTATTCTATGTAGAATGAGATATTTATGACTCTAGCACAATGATGTAGTGTAGAGAAATACAAGCCTCATAGGATAGCAGAGGCCTTGAGAAGGGGAGACACAAGACATGGCACAGAGGATTACAGGCAGGGGATGATAAAAGGTCGGGCACAGGCTGGCATTAGAGGCAGCTCACCCATGGTCAGTTAGAGAAATGCAGACCTGGAGCTGGACAAAACTGAGTTTAGTGGTAACAAAGAGAACAAAGTCATATCTGACATAGGTACCATACACAGTAAATTAGGATGTAATGTAGAGCTGCAGACAGATGAAGAGCTAGGTGTAAAATCATGTTAGCAAACATCTGAAAATGGACCCCAGGTGGATCCTAGGGCAAGGAAGAGAAAACCATCAACATGAACATTGTATTCCTCTTGGTGATGGACTCCAAATGCCGACTATTTGCTCTAATACCCTCCCAAACAACCGCCACAAGAATGAAACCGCCAACCTTGGGACCCAGAGGAGCAGGGGAAGGGTGAGAACAACACCAGGACAAGGGGTAGAGAATGAGAAATGTGTGTTTAACAGTTTTAACTGCATAATTCCTTCTTTTTCTGTAACATTTAGATCTCAGTAAGTAACAACAACTGGATTTGACTGTTGAGATTTCACTTATACAAACAATAAATTCTTGGGTTTATACATATATAAAAAAAGCATGCTTACTCTTTTCTCATTAACAAGATTTTGAGTGTAACATTCTCACGTGAAAGTTACTGAAATTACTGAATTATACTGGCTGGAATGAAATGTGTATTGTGCCCAAAACAATAATGCAAAAAACTGAACCAAAGAATGAAAGAAAATTAATCTTTTAAAAGCCCCGTGAGACACATAATAGTAACTAAGGAAGCACTCTAAGAGCAATATTTCTTATGTGGTGCATCACTGGTTTTAAATTTGATCTAGAGACAAGATTTTCAACTCATCTTTAACTAGGCATCAATTTTATACACATAATTTTGTAGACACAGATAACTACAGACATATTTTGTGCTTGCTGTGATACAAGGAACCAAAATCAACTAAGTAGCTCATGTAAAGCATAGCAAAAAGAATACAAATATAAATGGAGAAGACAATAACCACTGGGTTATGGATAACCACAGGTTTAGCGCATTCAGACCTTTTAACAGTGTATACTTTTACCTGAAGACAAAAGCTGCCAGTGTTTTGCTCCCACTTTTGAAAATAACTGTTGGTGGCAGGAGATTTAAGTCACCGTTCCTTATTTGAAATGCAGGCACTAATCATGTGCACGCTCTCCATCTATTGTAGCGCAAAGTAAAATGGGTAAGTGAAACGCAGAAAGCAATGATAATTTCTTCAGACTAATATATTTCAATTCATATTTCAGTTCATTAAGGGCATGCCAAAAGGAGTTATTCAGGCTCAGCTGAAGGTTGGTAACATTTTGTGAAAAGAGGAAATTGCTTTGTTGAATGTCCCTGCTTGATCACTTATCCCCATCTGATCATGTCCTTAATATTTGCTACCATAGGTCTCCATGTAAGTGGCAGCAACAGATTTGCTCATCTCAAAACAGCTCACCTATTCAGTCCCAGTCCAGAACACTCCTTTTCTTCTTTTTCTTTTTTTTTTTTTTTTTTTTTGTGTCAGGACACGGTCTGAAGAAGGAAGAAGTGATTTAGGGACTGTGTTGATTTGTCTGTGTAAACACAGGCATCTCCTGCCATTTGAGATGCTCTTGCTTCCAGCTGTCACTTAAGGGATGCTTAAAGGGTCTTCCCTAAATCCAACGTTTTGTCTGCCAGCCCATGTGAATGCCTCAGATACACCAGGATACCTCTTAATATACCTAAAAATGTCATTACATACCTCTGTTTAGGCACCTGAATTATCTTTTTCTTTATCTCTTTTTCTTGCAAAGCTTTCAAACAAACAACAGTTCTTTTTCCTGCTCTCTTTCTCTCCAGAAGTACATCTACATATATTTTCCAAGGCTATTATCTGCCTCTCTGCTTTCAGAGGCCTGTTAATTTTTTTTTTGCTATTGAACTTGCTCTCTTTCAAAAGTGGTCTCTGCAGGATATTACACAACAAAAGAAAAAAAGAAAACTCACATCACATATAGTTACCTACCAGTAGGAAAAATGTGCATGTCATCAACTCGCTGAATGCTCTTTATCAGGCAGCTTTTACTATACTGGGTGATGACAGTGTCAACAATTCATAACTCGTATGCGGGTGGTCAGGTGAACGTAAATATGTTTTTATAGCCCTCCCCTGCAAGCTCAGAGGAATCACCCCAGATGTGGACTGTAAGGCATGTGTGCCTATTCTTGCTGTAGTGCTGAGAAAAGGGTTAAACAGACATGAGATGCAAGTATTGTGTTCCTTTTTGTATTATTATTATTATTATCATTATTATTATTATACCTACTCTAATAATCCCTCAAAATATCAAGGAAAAATCAAGACTGAGTTTTATACCAGTCTACATATGCAAAATAAGACCCAAGTTTCCAAACCTTATCCTTGAATAAGGTAAGAGAGAAAAATGTGTGAAAAAGAAAGCATTATGAATTCCCTTTATATTCTGCAGTCTGGAACAAAGAATCTCAGAGTTTCGGGATGTGAAAAAAAAGTGAAATAATATATAGCATGGTTGGGAAATGAACACAGTTCTATCAATCCGGCATAGATTAAGATGAGGCAAACCTCATCTGGTTTGTTGTAATGGATACATTACAACAGCCAAAACTGCATTGTTAGAACAAAAATATTTTATTTTATTTTATTTTATTTTATTTTATTTTATTTTATTTTATTTTATTTTACTTTACGGAATGTCTCAGCAGGAACCTGGACATGAGAGTTCTCACCCATGTGGTCTAACAACCAAGTGTGTCCTCCCTGAGATATAAACACTTAAGCTCCCTCTTTTTTTCTCCATTTTTGGCTGAGGCCATGAACTGTGATAAAGTACACAGAAAAGGGATTTTGTCTTTTTTTTTTCAGATGTGGCAGACTGACATTAACATGTGCACCTTAGTCCATGTGGATGGATTCATGTAAATGTTCATACATTAATCTCATTAGTAACTAACTCGATAGCAAAAGTCATAACAATTTTCAGCAGTGCAAAGTGCCTGGAAAAAACGAATGTTGAGCAAAAATACACCAAACAAAAGACAATTTCATATACCAGTCAAGTTAACGAAAATACAGTATTTGTCCTAGTCCCCAGTGAAAGCAGTAGTTGATCTTCTGCCAGAATCAACACGGTGACAATTTTGCTTGAGGCTGACATTGCATTGCTATCTAATCCTTATTTTGCCATCCCTAACCCTCTTCATTCATGAGGCGTCACATTGGAATTATCCCTTCCTAAATCTTTTGCAAAATATTTTGGTGCTATTTATTGAGTAATAGTTGGTCATTACTTTGAAATCATGAATTGTGATTGTCTGGAAGAGAATCATCATTTTTTTACTTGTTCTGTTTTTCATTCTAGCGATACATGTCTCTCCGTATACTTAGGAAATAGTTCTTCAGGAAATCTTAGCACAATCTCTATTTCATTCCAAAACAGGGTGGTAGTTGTTCTTTTGACTATCTGTYCTAGAGACCCAAATAAAACTTTTTTGACTGCTCTGTCAAGACATCCCAAAGAGCCCTGTGAGTGTGTCTGCTTCTTTCTAAATGTCATAGCACACCTGGATGGGCCAGATTCTCAGCTGGCACCGGCAACCTTAAATCTCCTGAAATTAATGAACCTGTATTCATCTATGCCAACTAGGAATTAGAAAACCACCTCCTTCTAACAGTATGGATTTGAGAAGAGCAACATCAACTGAAGCAGATACTTTTATATATCTTAAATAAGTTCTCTGTATTAAAAACACGTATTTGCTGATTGTATTAAAAGTAGGAAAGTATTTTAGCCTTATCACACAACTCCTTTAACCAACAACAGGTGAGAGTCCGTATTGGATATGAGCCTAGCACATAAAAGACGTTTTAAAAAAGCAAAAGTGGTGCAGACTGTTGTGAGCCAATATATTTCAAGAATAAGTTTGTATGTGCCTTCTAAAGTAACCACCTCAATCTATACGTAAACATTGGATTACTTTTTTTTTTTCAATGGATTTTAGGCAAATTCTTCTTTGAGGGGAAGAACACTGCTTATCTTGAAAAGAAGTGCACAAAGTTAGATAGAAAAAGGGTGACAAATGTTTTCAATGGCAGGGAAGCTGTCTTAAGGACATCTTGTCCCTTGCACCAAGCACGTGCTAAGTGGTTTCCAGTCAGTCACTGTGACCAGGAGAGAGAATCTGGAGTCAAGAAGGAAAAGAAGGACATTATATGGTGAGAAAAGTGTCCCAAAAGCACTTGAAAATTATGTAAATTAATGCTGAAAGCTTCAGTAATAACCCAGGCCAACATGTCCTTCCACTCAGCTACTCAGAAGAGATGGGAAGTTTATGCATCACCAGGCTTTTTGAAATGTCACGTTTGATAATAATGAAGAGGTGCAGGATTTACTGAAAATGCATAAATTACATCTCAGCTGTGTAGAGGAATATGGACTTGTTCTGAATTGCAACCTGCAAAGACCATATCACTGTAAATTGTGCAAAATGATTAAATTAAGCACAGTTGTGGGGCCTGGTCTTTAAAGCCCCTGAATGCTTCAGAAGAGATCCTGAACAGTTTTAATCATCACTAACTCTGAAGTATGTGCAAATAGAGGAGGGGTAAAGCAGCATCTGCCCCCTGACATCTGTCTAGATATCACAACACAGTGCCAGGCAAAGGTATCTGAGTGGCTTCTGAACTAGCTCAGCCAGAAGGATCAATAGGATATTGGTGTGATACCTCACCCAGAGAAATTAGAACCTGCAAAAGTGTTTCAGGACATGGGATTATTTAATTCTGCTAAACTGGCACTGGCATCCCAGCTAGCAAAAAAAGGACAATTTGTGTTTAGACTAACAATAGTTCTCAGTGCTTCAATTATCTCATATTGCGTTCAGAGTCCCAAATGCACATTCACTACCAAACTGTACATTAAGCTGTCTCAACCCTTTTTCTGGTTCAAGTGTATCGCCTATGTCTAGCACCTACAGCATATTATGTACAGACAGCTCCAGATTGAAAGAAAAAATACAGTTTTTCCAAATATATATCTAATAAAGTAAAACTTGAGTAAAATTACACAATCTATGGGAAAAAAAATGTTAACATATTCAACAACCCAAATAGTTTTTCACAGCATAACCTCAGTTAAAAAAAAAAGGTTTTGATCTATCAATGGTTTTTACACTCTGACATGACAGATGGGGCAATGTGAAAGCCCATCTCTACAATCTAAATGGAAAATCTGTAATATCAAAGTCTCATCTGTTATCACCAATAAGCATAGTTCATAAGAAGGTAATGAGAATAAACATGCTCTAAAACGAAAGTGGGAATTCATTTTTCTTTCCCTGATTCAACATCAGAAACCAGTATTGTTAAAGCTCTTCATTTTCTTTATAAATGGAAATAAAAATGACATAATGGAAAACCAGGTTTTTAAAGTATTTATTTTCCTTGTTCTCCTGGAACAGCTGGAGGTGAGCCTGGCCTTGAGGAGCTTCTCTGGGGGAAGCACTGTTGGCCAGGATGGCCACTGCTGAACCAGAGCTGGTGAACTCAGCAAGCACCAAGGAGTGTTGATGACTGTGGTGTGGGAGCAGATAAAACACAAAACTCAGAGAGGCAATGGTTATCGGTGACTGGTGAGGCCAGGAAGATCAGCAACCAGAGAGGCTGGTACAAAATTTGGGATCTAAAAAAATCCCAAAATGTCAAAAATAAAATGCTTTATTTATGGAGAACAGATCAATATGCTTAAGAGTTAGACTTTTCTGAGCCTGGACAAGAAACTAAGAGTGGGCTGAAATTGAAGCAGGGGGAAGTTACAGAATGAGACTGTTTAAAAAAAAAATCAGTGGCAACCCCAAGCAACGGAAAAAAATTTTGCTGTTGTGAATTGAGCCCCAGAGAAAGGGTTAGGTTCCTTACATATTCTGCACAGGGAAGGGGTAGCACAGGTTTATATTCAAACCAGGAGGTCAAGATTCTACAGTTAAAATATATTGGTATCTAGTTACTTCAATGCAGTAAGAGAACCCTGCCCCATATATTCATGTGCTAATAATATAGCAAATGATCATTTCCATTTTGCAGCAAGAGAGCAGAAACAGTGAAGTTAAGCACCCAAATTCACACCAATAACCATATCCAGACTGCTAGTCTCTTAATGACAAGACCAATGCCTTAATCACTTTTCTTCCCTGATTTCCATTTCTCCATAAGCTGCATTTTATGACCATAATCAAGTCCCTTGACTTATGTGTATCATCATTTAACCATCCATCATTTAAAATATTTGCCTCACAAAGGCTGCYGGAGACAAACATTCCATGAATCATTAAATACTTTCATTGAAAATCACTCCAAACATGACTATTATTATTAGCTGTATTAATAATAATTAGTAATGGCTATCAGATCAGACATTAGTAGTGCTCATGATTCTTTTCACTAAAAAGCATCTGTCTTTTAGAGAACAACTGTTGAAAGTTAATTGTCAGGTGGTCTTAATGACATACATTTATACTGAGGTTATAATGGACCATAAAGTGAAGTTCCCTAAGATGCTAAATTTTCAGTCTAAAATGTTACACTTACGTAAGCTTTGTATTTCCAAGACAAGTTTAAAGACAGTAAAAATAAGTGCTTAATAAGTGATAAGCATATAAATGTGTTTCTTGCTTTCTGGAAACCTAAAGGAATGTATCACTCATTAAAACCAAATCGGTAATATGTAATAAATGAAGCTCAGGTATTAGATAAATTGTAAGAGATATTATAAAAGATTTCTCTCCTGAGACATGGGCATAGAGCACTGAACAGCAATATAAATACACAGAGGGATTAGAATGTAATTGTCCTATGGAACAGGACTTGTTTTTTTAATACAATTTCCTCTGTCCAAATAAGCTCCAATTTTGCATTGCAGCAAGCAAACTTCTCCTTTAAGCACCATCAATAAAACTTCCAGCTGACCTTTTCACGCCTTCTATAAGGAAGCTAAATGTTACTCGTTTTTCACATTCAATAAAAACTATTACTGTGTTCTAGTTCAATGCATATCTATGTCATCATGGGGGAAAGTCACTTTGCACTACGTGTTAATCTTGCCTCTAAAGTTCATTTCCAAGCTTTCGGGTTGCTAAATGTGTCACCTTGGCTTACTCAGGAGCCCCACGTGRTGTGTGACAAAGTAACTTGAAGTTCATCTGAAGGTCTCCAGATGTTTAGGCCTTCAGATCTATTTGTCACCGGTTTTCCATTTTTAAAAAATAACCAAAAACAACCAGAGGATATTCTGCATTTAGCCTAATGCCAGACAGAATGGCATTGAGTTTCAAATAAATTGATGGTTATTCTGGCCAGAACTTCAACTGGTGCAAAGTGATACAGTAGCACTGTCTTCAGTAGAGATGTATTCCCCAGCTAGGAATAACTGGACACTTCTGATATGTCTCTGAATAATGATCCCCGTCAACATTTTCAGTGACTGGACTCAAGTTACGAAGCTTGAAACTTCCTCAGATAATCCCACCAACTGTACCTTCCTYGTCAGATTTTCTTTAGATAAGACCCTCTATTCTGAGATCTTAATAAGTAACACCTTACATGTGAGCATCTTTCTAAGCGGAATACTCATGGATATAAGAACACTGTTGAATTTTTTTTTTTTTGTCCAGGCAGCCAGCCGTAGCAAAGTATGGCTGAAGGCACAAAGAGTTAAAAACTAAATCACATAATCATAAAATCATAGAATGGTTTGGGTTGGAAGGGACCCTTAAAAATCATCTAGTCCAACCCCCTTGCCATGGGCAGGGACATYTTTCAGTAGTCCAGGTTGCTCAAAGCCCCATCCAACCTGAAGTTGAACACTTCCTRTGATGGGACATCCACAACTTCTCTGGGCAACCTGTTCCAGTGTCTCATAATCCTTATCATAAAAAATAATTTCTTCCTTGTATCTACCTTCTTTCATTTAAAAACTGTTGCCCCTTGTCCTGTCACTACAGGCCYTGGTAAAAAGTCTCTCTCCGTCTCTCTTATAAGCCCCCTTTATATATTGAAAGGACACAATAAGGACTCCCTGGAGCCCCACAGGGACAAGGTAAACAAAGCTTTTACATTCACTGGAGCCAGGATTCCTCTCATATGGACCATTARACTGTAGATATCTACTTTTCAGCTAGTTGCCCTATATTCCCTTTACACCAATGAAAAGAAATAGGTGTCTTTAAACATATCTAGTTTTGATGTGTATTTTTGGCTGAGATAAATCATACTCTAGAAGTGCTTATATCTCTCAGGGACTATAAAAGAAACCATTAGAACTAGCTCCCACCCTGGAAGCTCTTCCTTTTCATCCTTAGTCCTCGAAGGTAGGTTTCAGAAAAGTTAGAAACTATGGAAAAGTCCCTTCTTTACTGGAGCTGTCAGAATCCTCCTTCTGCTCTATAGCAGGAAATCTTTTAGAGCTGTTTGCTCTAAGTTTGCTATAAGGAGGCCTTTGACAATTTTTGTGCAATTACAATATTGCTCAAAATGTGYTGTGCATTAAAATCACTTACGTAAGCACTGAGAATTCATATTTCAGGTTCTTAAGACTCTAACAATATAGAGACATCCTAGCTTATATTCTCCTAAAACACCATCCCAATGTCATTCTTTGAAGCATTTGGAAATTGTTTCTATAATACATGACATGCAATAAAATATATGAAGAAGCCCTAAAAATTTCTTAGAAGTACAAATCGGGAGTAGTTAATGTCTCAGGTGTTTGCATTTCAGTTGGTTAGTTTCAGTGATCTTAAATACTCTGAAATATCCTGAAAGCTGTAAAAGAGAGTGTCCCCCAAGCGGAAATATAAAACAACATAAATCTTGCAAAATATCTAAACCTATGTGAATGCATATGAAATAAGAATTAGATTTCCAAACATTTCTGGAGTTTTTGTTAGCACGGTGAACCAAGAACAGATTTCCCAATACTCCCTTTCACCTGTGATAATTAATTTAAATTTAATTATGCAGATTACTGGACTTGAACCTGAGTTGCAAAGGATACTCTGCTTCAGTGGGTTCTGTCCAACTTCACCTCCATGTCAGCAAGATCCTTCTTGGCATCTGACCCTGACCTTCACCCAGTAAGCCCAAGGGTGGCAGTGTGAGCCAGGTGCTCGCGAGGCAGTGGATCCAGCCCATGTGTGGAGAAAGCAAGTGAGACAGGCTGTGTGCATTTGTAGAGAATCTTGGTGAAACTTGAGATGGGATCAATAGGGAGAGGGATAAAAACTTCAGTATATATGTGTGTGGATGGAAGATTAAGATTTCAAATAGCTAATCAGTTCTTTATATTTTTCGCATTTACATTCTTGATTCTGATCGGAAGTAAAAATAAACAGCCTTGTTCTCTGTCACTGGCTAGAAATATCAATGTTTTCTTCTGCAAAGGCTATCTGTGCCTTGACATTTACTCCACGTGCCCAAACATGGATGACATGCCCCTTAGGAAAAGTCAGTTAAAGAAAAGGGAGAAAGGCAGGATCAGAAAATATTGTATCTACAGTTCCTTAGTGTGTACCACTGCCTTCTGGTACAAAACAAAACTCTGAGCATATCAGGTTTGTGAGGAACACGTTCCCTTTGGTTTATATAGATCTACAGAAGAGCAGTACGTGGCTCCTCTTGTACTCAGCTTTCCCCTCTTTGTAAGAACATGAAAACCTGGTTGATTAGCAGGTGGCCTCAAGGTTATACTGACAGTATCAAAAAGCAAACACCAGAGTTCTGCCAAATGCCCTAAATCTAGGATTTTTTTTTTTTTTAAGTTTACTACACAAAGTGCTAAACAAACCTAACTACTCAAAATTGGTGTTCAGATAAATTATTAGAAATGTGAGCACCGCTCATATGTACGATGAAAGGCTTTTTTTTTTTTCCTTTGTTTTTTCTTTTCTTTTCACAAAAGTCTAATGGCTGGTAACTTAAGAAATAGTAACCAGGATTACACTGCAATCATGTTTTCATCAACATCAGCATTAGTTGGCTAGTACAATGCCGGACAAAGTCAAAAGGAATCTTTTAATTATTTCAAAGAGTGCTCAGTCAGATTCTGATGAATGTCAGCAAAACCATAATGTAAGACTAAAATTTACTTCTGTGTTTTTAGCAGTATGTGCAGAATAGAAAGAAAATTCTCTCACCTCATGAGAGAAAATTTCTTAGCAGTACAAACCAGGAGTTTCTACTCATATTCACTACTGTATAATATAGCATTATATAAATGAATAATACCAGTTTCTCTCCAGCAGACTAAGTCAGCTTATGCAACTGCAAGTTGACAACTTAACGTGAGATGTCTCAATGCAAAATCTCATCCAGGTGCTCTGAAAAGGGCAATTTCAAGTTAAAATACAAATGGTCAGATCTGGATGGAACTTCCAACAAACCCATCCAGTCTTAATGGTGATGTTTTGGAAAATCCTTGGCTATTTACTCCTCGCTGTAGCTCAAATCTTCATTCTTTTCCTTTCCTTCCTTCCTCACCTCATTTTAAAAAGGGCTGATTTAAAATGCTGAATGAGTCACCAATGTCTTGCATTTTCCATCTTCTTTAACTCCCCTGGTTTTAATCAAAATAAACCTTGAGTAGTGTTCTATAAAAAATGCATCAACCTCTATTTTTCTGTGACATTAGTCAGAGTGGTTGCAGTGAGCTTGTGCCAAGTTTTCAGGGTCAACTCCCTTTTCTTGTACCACAAGGAGGTAGGCACTGTGGTAATACCAGGTTTCAGCCTCTCTGCTTTTTCTGCGTACCAGTTTAACTGTTTCAATCACAGGGGGAAAAAGCTACTTTAACTTCAGTATTATCCACAAAACACTATACAGATTTAAATAACAGACCCATGCTCTGTGGGTCCTCAAAAGCACTTACAAGCAACAGTTTCCAGAGAGCACCACAGACAGAAAAAATCTTCATGTACAGAAAACACTCTAATAGTGTTAAAAATACTTAAAGGTTCTTAAAGCAACCAGTGATGTGTGAAGTGTATCACTCACGGAGAGATTTATTCTGCTTAACCACAGACATCTGAAAGGTAGGTGTCTCTGCCTAAGATGGTCACCAGATGCTCCTTTTATCATCAATGGGGAAAAGTAGCTTCTTCCAGTGTGTAATCTGGCCAGCTTTTTCAGACATCTTCTAGAATGAGATGAAGCATATCATAGGACTGCTGTGTTTCTTAACTGATAAAAAGGCATATGGAGATGTCAGCATTTGGTCAACTTAAATCTTCAGAGGTTGAGAAGAAGGGAAATTCCTCCATTCCCCTCCAAAACCACCACAGTCCCAAAATAATAGCTTTAGGACCTTAACATGGCCTCTCTCTAACTTATGGATGAAAAGCTGTCAATTCAACAAGAGTCATTGAAACAAAATCTATATATTGTACCATGAATGATGCATACTCTGAGAGACAGGACTCAGTGCACACACAAGCCTTCTCATGTACTAGCCATCAGCTGAATCCACATGACTGTCTTTAACTTCTATATTTACAGCTTTCTTCCTCTAGCATTGATTAGATCATCTCACAGATGCAGAATGCAGAATTTTCATTCCCTTCCGTTGAGCCTCAGAAATAAAAACAAAGTAGTATGAAGCCCATGGGTTACAAGTGCAACACTTGCAAGTATATTTTTGGTCACTTATTCTCATAGCAGTTACAAATGCACAGCTGAATATAAACAAAAGATTACAAATGTTGCAATGTTTTGCATATTTCCCTACACATTTCTACCATAATAAAACTGTGTTAAGATTTTACTGATCACCAGCAAATGTTTGGGCATCTTCTGGGAGCAAATAAAAAGCAAAGCAAAACCAGGTGAACATCTGGTTGTGAACGTCATCCAGAGTTTACTGCACACCTTCACACATCTGGAGTTTATTCAGTTGGGTGGAACATCTCAGTTGGGAGTGTAATGTTTTAATATGAATTTGATTTCCTACATAGCATTAACAATTTGCCGACAGACATCAGACTTACCAAAGAAATATTTATGTTTTCAGGGTTTCACTTTAATGTCCTGCAGCTCCACTGACAGTGCAGTAAAGTGCAGAGTAAAGAGTCAGTAAAATGAGTTCCTCAGCAACTAAAGAATTACATCCTTTTCCCACAACCCCATTCCTAATCATTCAGGACAGTTGGAAAAATAGCTGTACTTCAAAAACAACAGATAAAGAAAAAGCCCAAAGTGTCATTCAGCTTGCTTACTTCACATTATTCAAAGTGGCTTAGAGGACAAAAGCAGCAATTTCTTTCCCAGTGGTTCTCACTACTGCAGTTGCATAATGCAATGCAAACAGTAATGAAAATATTTCCACAGCCCACCTTGAGTGGTGGCATATTAAAAAAAAAAAAAAAAAAACAACAAAAAAACCAAAACAAAAAAGATCAAAACTGCCAATTTATGTTCTTTATCTAGATTTTGTTTGATTTTAGGATATTCCACTCTGTTTAGTGCTTTATACATTCACGGCAGCAAACCTATAGACTTCAGCAGCAGTTGTGAATGATCAGCACTTCCATGAATCACAACGAAAGCTTTCAGTCAGGCATCCTATCCTATCCCTGGCCTCATCCACATCTGCATGGGCCACATGTTTGGCTTTAATTCTAGCTCTTCTTCTGCACTCATATCAGATTTGATTCTTTTTCTACGCTGCCACCCTAAAGGCAGGACATAGGCTAATAAGCACAGGATTAGCAAGTCCCCTGYTGCAGCCTAAAGCAGGGGTTTCCCTACATGTTCTCTACTTTTTGGAAAGGACCATACCCAATTGAGACATAATTGGGGAAAAAAAAAAAAAAATCATGAACTGCATCAGATTTCTATCGAGCATGATAAACTAAGATTTCTGCAGATAAAAAGTTCGTAGCACATGTCCAGCATGGAGAAACTCAAGCTCAAGCAAACAGCATTTGAGAAAATAAATAATAACTGAAAATAGAAAATTAAAGTGAGAAATTTCATATAACCTTGTATTATGACTATGTTACCAGCTGCATCAATAAACAGAAAATCCCTCTGCTGAAGTTAACAGCATAATACATTTTGATCTGCAATTATCTCACATGAAAACTGTCAGCAGGTCCCCAGAAGATACTCTCTGAAGTAGTACATTTATTAAAGCTAAAGACTTACAGCATAGATTTTCTTCTCTTTTTATTAAGATGTTTTAAAAATTTATTTTCCTATAATATTAGAAATCTTGCATTTAAAGACACTTTATACAATCACAAGTCAAGATGTCTCTGGTGGATCTCATCATTTTACACACGATCTCCTTCATCTGTCAGAGTAAATAGATAAGTTACTAATCTCTATTTTTTCAATTAGTAAAAATAAGCCATTCAAAGACATCTCTAAAGAGGTTTTCCATTTTACTGATACTTAGCAGAATTACAACAATGGTCTTCAAGCTCTTATAAATTATTCTTATAAATTACTAAAGCCCTGCAACAAAATTATTGTGAAGCCTGAAATGTTTATTTTAGTCATATCAAGAAGTTACTACTGCATAAAAATTTACTCATAAATAAAGTTTCAAATAAAATTTGGCTAATACATAAACATTTTATCTTGATGATGCTTCCCATTAAAAACATATAACCTTTAAAAAAAATCCAGATCCATCAGTTGTCATAGTTTTAGTGATCAGTGTCAGATTTTTAGTAATAAGAATGCCCATTATTAGAGTATGAGATCATTATCCACATTTTCAAGCCAGCGTACTGTCATTGTGGTGAATGGAGTGAAATCCAGTTGGCGGCCGGTCAYRAGCGGTGTCCCCCAGGACTCCGTTTTGGGGCCGGTCTTGTTCAATATCTTTATCAACGATCTGGACGAGGGGATCGAGTGCTCCCTCAGTAAGTTTGCAGATGACACCAAGTTGGCCGGCAGTGTTGATCTGCTCGAGGGTAGGAAGGCTCTGCAGAGGGACCTGGACAGGCTGGATCGATGGGCTGAGGCCAACTGCATGAGGTTCAACAAGGCCAAGTGCCGGGTCCTGCACTTTGGCCACAACAACCCCATGCAACGTTASAGGCTTGGGGAAGAGKGGCTGGAAAGCTGCCTGTTGGAAAAGGACCTGGGGGTGCTGGTTGACAGCCGGCTGAGTATGAGCCGGCAGTGTGCCCAGGTGGCCAAGAAGGCCAATGGCATCCTRGCCTGTATCAGAAATAGTGTGGCCAGCAGGACCAGGGAAGTGATCGTGCCCCTGTACTCGGCGCTGGTGAGGCCCCACCTCGAATACTGTGTTCAGTTTTGGGCCCCTCACTACAAGAAGGACACTGAGGTGCTGGAGCRTGTCCAGAGAAGGGCAATGAAGCTGGTGAAGGGTCTGGAGAGCAAGTCTTMYGAGGAGCGGCTGAGGGAACTGGGACTSTTTAGTCTGGAGAAGAGGAGGCTGAGGGGAGACCTTATTGCCCTCTACAACTCCCTGAAAGGAGGTTGCAGCGAGGTGGGTGTTGGTCTCTTCTSCCAAGCAACTAGCGATAGGACGAGAGGAAAYGGCCTCAAGTTGCGCCAGGGGAGGTTTAGATTGGACATTAAGAAAAATTTCTTTACTGAAAGAGTGGTTAAGCATTGGAAGAGGCTGCCCAGGGCAGTGGTTGAGTCACCATCCCTGGAGGTATTTAAAAGACGTGCAGATGAGGCACTTAGGGACATGGTTTAGTGGGCATGGTGGTGTTGGGGTGACGGTTGGACTAGATGATCTTAGAGGTCTTTTCCAACCTTAATGATTCTATGATTCTATGATTCTATGATCTCTGAACAGCACAATGCAGGACAGACCATGGAAATAGGGATGTTTGCCATCTTTGTAAAACACTTTGAGATCCCAGGACAAATATCAGCTATATAGTACTTATGGCTACTGTTATTTCTGTTGGTTTATTCCAAGCCAGAAGGACAGTTCCTAAGAAGGTATGAGATGATCTCACAGAGAAGTGGTAAGGAAGAGCTTTATCCATTTCTTTCTTTCAATCCTTGTGACTGACCAATAAACCCCTATGGTGGCGGAGGGCTCAGTGGAGATGGGCCAGGGAGATGTGCCCGTGAAGGCTGGGGAATGGCGCAGACTGTGGCTGACCACAGCTGTGGCGGAGATGCTGGCTTTGTCTTAGGTGGACATCTGTCATCAGTTGAGTGGATCAACTGGTGGTGTTTCTCCTTGAGTTCATTAAAAATGTGAATGCCTCCATGAGTTAGCCAGACCAACRTGGGGAGAGTGAATACGTGGCCCAGCCCAGAGTAGAGTATGGAGGCTGAACAACTGGCAGGGGAGTTCCGGGCAGAACAGCAGGCTTGGGCTGGCTTCAACCCRCGTATTCCTTCCCAGTGATTGGGGACACCCAGCATTGTAACAGTGAGCAGACTGGTAATGGGAATCACATTGGTATTATGATCAAACTGTGTTTTTCAATTGCTATATATATTTTGCTAACGTAACTTACATTTGTATTATATCATGTGATATATTTTGTATTACTCTGCTAAATCAGATATCCTGTGTAACATCAACTATCTTTAAATAAATAAATCTGATATTAAACATTACACCCTCCATGTGTACAGTATTGAAAAGAACCTGGTCAAAACATATTGGACCCTGACAAGCCTTAAATGCCTGTCCTTCACTCCAAGTATATTGCAAAAATTCAAATAGCTCAGATGATAAAATCCACAAAATATATGGTGAGTGCTCAGAATATTTCACAATAATTCTTGCCTGAGTATTGAAATAACCCTAATTGCCTCTATATTTGACCATTTATCTAAAGATATCCATTCTTAGACTCTCAGAAAGGAAAAGGATCCAATACTGGTGGGACTCACAGAGGTGTCATGCACCACAGCACCTATACTAAGACCCCGTTTTGTAAACAACAGCAGAACACTCTCAAGTAATGTGACAACATGCAATACTTTCTCTTCACCAAAGTCATTCATCCTGCAACATTTCCCCCAAAACATGGAAAATGACAATTCTGAGCAACAACAGTGCCAGTATTTTCACCTAGCCTCTGACTATCCACTAAGTACACAAATTTTCCTCTTTGGCTGCAATCTGCCTGGAGCATTCAGATGATCTCTCGTACTTCAGCAAGCAGCACGGCTAAAAATGGGAGAGGAAATAATGAATGAAACATAGCTGAATGTCAGCCTGTATATACTTGTCCCTGGTAGTGGCTGCTGGAGGAGACAGTTTAGAAGTTTCCAGGAGCAGTCAAACATGGGAAACGCAGATGGCTTAGACCTTCTCAGGGCAGAGACCTCACCTTATATTTTAACACATAATTGCACAAACCTACATGAAATGGTTACAACAGGTAAACATCAAGAGCTCTGCCATTTCTAATGATTACCTCTTTCCTTAGAGAGCACTGAGTTTTCACTGCTAAAAATGTTCATAGCCTCCTTGAATGGACCTGACCCTCCCCTTCATTAGATTGCTTTTACACCGGTCTTATTTAGTTCAGCACGTGCTTCTACAGATTTCAATTATTTTTTTCCAAGATCCCTCTGTGCTCAAGAGATTATAAGAAAGGAGTATAAACATGCAATTATAATGCTGGATGAATGAGACCTGTTTCAATGTTTTGGCCCAAATGACCCTTCATTGCAATTGTTCCAGGGAATGAACTGCCTCTTAATGTTTATTAAATGCCACTGATAGAAGACCATATCTGTAACTGTATATAACAGAGTGTGAAAATGATTTAATGTTTCAAAACTATCTGGAACTCATACTGTGGCTGACTTTCTCAAATCGATTTTTAACAAAGTAATTCAAAGTTATGTGCTAAAACTGTATTATGCCACTTGCTCTGGAGTCTGCCATTGTTCACTGGTTCTGCTGCGTGCTTGCAGACAACGACACATACCAGATCTCATCAGCTACACAATTTTCTGCACAACAGAAAGATTTAAAAACCAAACAAATTAAAGATGAACAAGTATCAAAAGAGACAAAGCTGGTGGAAGGCATTATTTAGCCTTGAAGATAACAACAGCGGCAAATATTTAGATGTCAGATAAGCTGCTATCACAGATGATCCGGATTCATAAAAGATATCTACAACAGGCTGAAACACAGTATGAAGGGCCTGAATTGTATTCACTTCTCCGTTTGGGCAGAACAAGAGTGAGTTTGCTGAAGTCTATTAATGTTAACATTACTGAAATGGGAACTTGGATTCACATCTCTGCTTCTGACAATGTATATCGTTCATCTTACATATCTTTCTCTCAGAGTTATTAGAACCCTTTCTTTTGCATCTGATTCTTACCAGATGCTTCTATAATTATGTTTGTAAACAGTGAATCAATATGAAATCATTGTTCTTTTTAAAAAGCATTTAATCAAGCCAAGATGTGAGACATCCGCCATAAGTGAGTTTTGTCCTACTACAGTAAATTTTATCCTGCTGTACAGGCTATATATCTTGCTCACTATTTCACATTCATAGTGACAACTTGAACAATTTTTTTATTAACTGTGGTGGTAAAGACCCCAGCAGACAATGAGCCCTTGAGCTCTATGAAAACTTGGACAGATTAAAGAGACTTAGACGGGAGGACAAACATAAATCTATGCAGGTGAAGTCACCTGTCCAACTGACAACATCAGATTAACTCCACAAGATACCTGGAATGGAACTGGAGAGCCCTCTCCAAGTGCTTTTTCCTCCCTTTTAGTATCAGACTTGATTTTTTTTCCCATCTCATTTGCAAATAGAGGAATATGAGCATTCAGTCTTCAAAGTAGCTCAAAAGTACCTTAGGATATATGAATTTAGGAAAAGATCTTCTAAACAACAAACTGCTGCCTTGATCTAAGACTGAATTCCTCACACAATTAATAGCTACAATAATAAAACAACATCACACCAGTTTACAGATATATAGTGCCTATAATCCTTCATCAAGAATAGCTTGCCTCTTAAACTGTTTTCACAGATCTGGCTCTCCATACAGAAGACAATGTTATGTGACGACATAAAAGTTTTATTACAACAAATTTGAAATGGCTAAGTAAATTACRTTGGCCAGCCCAAAGTTCTTCCAATAAAAAGCTTTATAACTCCATCCTGTATTTTGCTTAAGCCTCACATTCTATAGAAAAGCTATTTTAGAATTTTTTTTATTGAGACTTTAAAAAATATATTGGCACCAGAATTTGTATTTCTATGCCTGTAAAATCCAGGCTACCTTGATATCATGCGTCTAATTATACTGTCAATAAGAAAGAAGAAAAAAGGCATTGATTTTTTCAAAAACCTGTAGAAAACCTTTAAAACCATTTAGGCCAGATTCTATGCTATCTTTTAGGTGTAAATAGAGAAGTAATGCTTCTCATGTTGACAGAAAGATACTGGTGAAGAATGGGAAACAGAGAAGGATCAGTCCTTTTTAATATAAATCAAAATGTCACTCCTGTTTTAAGGTTCAATATTTCATCATCTGTCAGGTTTCTAAATAAATGCTGCATAACACTTGATATATCTGAAAAGCTGGAATTCCCAACTCTCCAATGAAACAGAAAACCTATTTCTAACCCTGACAATTCTCAGGAGAATGAACCTTAAAATTATCAGCAGAACAGGGCTGAATACTGCATTAATAGAACTTTTAGCAATATAATTGCCAAGCTCTACTTTTAGTAGACCCACCACTGAGGAAAGAAAAGGGGAGCAAGTGAAAGAGGTGGGTAAAAAAGACGAAGAAAAAAAAAACACCACCACCACTCCCATATTAAAAGGTCAGGAGATATGTTTTGAAAATCTGAATTATATCTGTGCACATACATATATGATACTTTTTAATAGGGGAGATACATTGGCAGACAAAGGGGCAGAAATTGTGTAGGTTGTTAGATGTAACATTATCTTTGTTGGGTTTTTTTTAGTGTTCAGGTACTAAAATATGCAAAGCGCYACTTTACAGAGATGGTTGTACATTATAGCACAAGAATGAGTTGAACAGAAGGAAAAGAAGGTGGAAAATTATTACAATTTATTTAATGTTCCTTTGATATGGTTTTGCTAGCTAGTCTTTTACATTTAGTTACACATTTCTATTCACTGAGTTTTAGGGTAGGATCCCTGATCCCTTCGCCACACATTTATTTCAATGTTGTGTTGGGGTTTTTGTTTGTTTGTTTGTTTGTTTGTTTGTTTTTTCCGAAGATCATGGGGAAAAAATGTGGTTTGGGGATGTCCAGAACTTCTCTTAGCCTGAAGGCAGAACCACTACATTCTGCTGTGGAGCCGTGGCATTGGTATGCTGTACATTATAGTATATTAGTGCATTGTACTCTATAGTGTTTCACCTTATTTTTTTTCTTCAGGAGGTCCCAGAGGTTTCATTACACAATGCTGTTTGTAGCCTACCATTATTTCAATGAGAAACACGTAAGACAGTGCATAATTACCTAAGATGCTACAAAGGAATGAAGTTGAGGAGAAGACACCTGCAGCAGGTGCAGTGACCAAGCAGATCCTTGATCTAATTCCTGAAACAGAGGTCACATTGTGTTCTCCAAAACACAGGATTCAAGTTTCAGGCGTGTGACCTGAAACACGGGACTGAAATCTAAATACCCTGATTACAGGGTGTACTAGAGTCTTGCTTTCAATGTAACTCTGGTATCTATGATCTGGTATGGGCTATTGCCTATACTCAACAGCTATGCTCCACGCATGGCAGCAGTATAGTCTTACTATCCTGGTGTTGAGCACACAACAAAATGCCCTATGGAAGCACTGTGGAGCAAGATATATATCATCATGCCAACATTGCAGATGTCATGCCAAAAAAAAAAAAAAAAGAGATATATTTAAAATGCCTTTATTTAAATATTTCAGATCCTATCTGTCAGAAAAGAGGCTTCCCTGCCTTTGATTTTGTTAGGCTGCCTCTTTGAGATATTTCTTCATGCATGAGTAATTTTATGAATCTAGATAAGGATGATCTAAACTTTGCATTAATTCCAGATAAAATGTATATATCTGTGTGAATATAGAAGAAAAGAGAGACGCCAGTCAAAGACTGCAAATGACTTTGAAAACAAAAACAAAAAGATGACCCGTTAATGGAATAAAAATGTTTATAATTTGCCCTTAGACAAAACATTAGGGGTGCATATATATATATGCACGTGGAAAGGATCTGTAAGACTAGATCTACACTGAAGTCTCTGTGTTCACACTGAACAAGCAGATAACCAGTAGTCACAACAGATCAGTTTTTTGGGACGAAACCAGAAAAGAAAGGGAGTAGCTCAACACTCCTGAAAATTCAGGTCAGACAATATATGCTTTTGTTTAGAGTGCAACATATGCAATTAACAGTACCAGCAGACACAGTATTTGCAGCTTCAGATGACTCTTGCAAATGCCATACTGCGGAAGCTCTCCAAGTCCCAGTTGGTTATGTGCTTATGAATTCAGCAGTACAAGGTACTTAGCAAAATAAAAGCAAAATTAAAAAAGGGAAAATGTAATCACAAAAACAAACTAAAACTGTTTATCGCTGATCAGAAGTGCATTAATTCAAATGCAAATGCATTATATTACAGGCATTAAACAAAGGCTATCAACATCCTGGACGTTTTTCTGCATTAACAAACTAAGCCGCAAAAATCACGTATCAGTGGAGAACTCATCTGGTTTGTAGCTAGCTCTTAAATTGATAAATCAACTGTCACATAATTGTGACTTCTACCTGAACGACAGCTCCAATTAATTTTGTATTGGTTCTCAGTGCAGAGGTGAGGTCAAGGTATCTTTTGGCTGCATTCCTAAATTTAAACACCAGACAACCTCATCCTTCTGGTTAAAAGTAATCAATATTAGCAATTTATCATAATTTGCTTTGCAGTGCACACTTGTGCTGTTTAATCAAGTGTCCTGCCTGATTTGTTTGTTCACAGTTGCGTGAAAGACATCCACTGAGCATGCCCAATACATTTTTCTTTTCCTCATAGCATCACTACGGTGCCTATTGCCCCTTGATTCATGCTCTGAGTTGCTGGATGAGTTATGCAGATTGGCAGGGACTAGAAATGAGACACTGCTCTGAAGATCTCATGATAAATGAATTGTTCTTGGCAACAGGTTCCCCAATGAAAAAAAGAAAACAACTCCCCCCCCAAAAACCCAACAAAAAACCAACCAACCAACCAAAAAACAACGGCCCAAAAACCCCAGGAGTTTGATTAGAAACTTTCTTATCTTAAATGTAGATCAATCTTCAATGAGATTTAATGGTAGAATAGCAGAGGCTGTCAAAGTTATCAGCTGTGACCTTTTACAGTCAAAGTGCAAATACAACATTTCTCGTTAGGAGATATTCAGTTCACTGTAATGGAGTATATAGACTCTTTAAGGATCAGGAAAGCAGCTGGCTCAGCTCTTTAATGAAATGGCCAAAGGGCATGATTTCCAACTCAGGAATTTAACTATCTGTGTCCCAGCCCAGAGTGAGGGAGTCAGATGAGGCACAGCATGACTTATTTCATCTCATTTCTCTTGAAGAAGTGCCCCAAAAGTAGGTCTATATCAGGGATACCTGGGAGACACRCTGGGACATGCCCTGGGATGCTGCCGGGTTTGAAGCCCTGCTGGAAGATGATAATTCTCTTGTATGTCTTTTGGGTCTGGGCTTCTTTGGTTTGGAAACTGAAGCATGGGGAAAGGAAGAAGGGTGGATGCTCTGGTATTGCCCTGATATGAAGTCTGGACATAGGTAGGATGTATCCCTAGATCTAGGAACTGGTAAGAAGAACTACCAGGTTCAGTTAAAGATATAGCTAGGAAGACTTCTTGGGTGAAGCCTGGGTGAAGCTAATTAACTGAAGAGCCATCAGCTCCCAGGAGTTATTGTTACCCTTTTGTATGAAAGGCAAGCTTGCCTGACCTTTTATTGTTAGTCTGTTAAATATAATTTGATTGAAGTACTTTTTCATGAGAGTGGCAGTAAACATCCTTGCCTGTGTCCTAAAGGAAGAGTAGGCTAGATTCACTCAGTTGAAACCTGAATAACAGAGGTTTTGTAGCAGAATAGAAGCTATTCGTTTAGGGGGCTCCTTCCTAAGGGCAGTATGAAGTGTAGTGTCTTGCCTTGCAGTTTGCCCATGCATTGAGAGCTGTGCTAAATGCCCAGAAATTGAGGCAGTGGTCGTAGATGGGATGTACACAAACATCTTGTAGTGTGAATTGGTTTCTCCAGCACAGGAGTGCCAGCGTTGGTGGTCGTGTAGGTATGTGACTACAAAATACCCCCCAAAAATGGGATTGTACCTCCATGACTAGGGTTCTCTGCTGTTACTGTAATCCAAATTGCTAGTACAGTCCTCAAGCACACTAAGAAAGTGGGCCGAGAGAAGCAGGGAGCAAAAATGTTAGCAGGAACCCATCAAAATCCAGCTTTTCCTGTATTTTTATCTAAAAGTGTACATTTTTCCTATTTGCCACTGTATCTTTCTCTAGGCTGTTTTTCCGGTGAGGGGGTGTTGGTGGTGTGGGTTTTTTTAACTCTCTTGTGGATTTCCAAGTCAGAATGGGTTTCATGTTTTTGAGAAAGCAGGAGTTAAAAAGAGGTAAAACCTCCATAGATACCACTCCAGTTTATGCATCCCTCTGTTAAGGCATTTTTCCAAGTTTCCCAGTGTTCCCTTGCTTTAGAGGAGGATGATTGTCCGTGACACTGTGCCATCAATGTGTTGAGTCTGAAAGCCATCCAAGGTCAATACTGTTCTATTCTGGAAAAATATGTGCTATTTTTTACCCTCTAAAGCTAATTTGCACAAACTACTAATACTGTAAGTTAGAGCGGACAGTCTGGAAAGCATCTGYGAGCATCTGAGGAGATACAGCTTTACTAAAAGAAGTGTAATATAGTAGATCAGCATGGTGAAGGTTTGCTTCATTTAACTATGCGTCTGTTTATCACCTGCTCTAAATGTTACACTAAAGCCAAAACAAAGCATCAGCTATACCCCTAGCTGGGAACTAGAAAAGATAATAATTTGCAGGACACTGCACTTAAATCTTCTTTGCATTCCATCATTTTTCACTCAGATCCCAACTATTGTAAAGCATTCAACATCTTTTGATTGCATCTAAAGATGAATTTTAACAAAAAAACTTTCCAAAAGTACTATTCTAGGTTTATCATACCTGTGGAAAGCTTTATAAAGTATGCCTCTAATGCCAMGAGGTTGGGGAAATTCATGGTTTACATGCCTGAACAGACCTTGTAGCAACCCATCATTTTCCATCACGACTATGTGATGTCTCTAAGACCAGGGGTAATGTGAGGGTATTAGGCCATAATGACTCCTCAGGAGCACTCTGGGACAACAAATTAGGTTGTTGTAAGTCCATGTAAAAATATGAAAGCTGAGTCCATCTAAAAGGGACAGAGAGTGGATAAATCCCCTCATTAAAGCCCAAGGAAATGTGTTATATGTATGTTAGGTCTTAAAAAATTCTGAGGTTAAGCAGTGAAAAGAAAGCTCAGAATTACTCACAAATAAATGAAAAAAATACATAGGACAGAGGAATATAAGGATGTTTTTACAGATTAGGCTTCTATTTCATTATAAGATTAGCTCAGAAAAACTGAGTACTGTATGTATGAGAAGGAGACAGCATCCATGATTTGGAGGAGTAGGTACTTGCATAAGGCAAAATCACAGATAGCTTGTTGGATTGTGGTCACAACCACTGAAGACTTCACAGCAGTGAGGAAATTTAGGCAGGTAACTTCAGGCAAGGAGTTTATTATTTTTGTCCAGATCTACATTTTTTCTGCTACTTTTTAAGTAAAGAAGATCTTTGTTCAGAAAACTTTGCAAAATCTTTCTGTCCTTTCCATTTCAGCTGTTCAGAGCTGAAGTGGAAAACCAAAGCATTAGGGACTTGGAGATTCAGTAAAACTCCTGTCCAGACTCTGTGGTCACTTCCAGGCATGAGACATTTGTGGGCTGGGGGGTAGCATCCCAGTTCCATGCAGAAGTCTGCCTGGACTTCAGTAAAGCCTTCGACACTGTCTCCCACAGCATTCTCATAGAGAAGCTGGCGGCTCATGGCCTAGACAGGTGTACTCTTTGCTGGTCAAAGAACTGGCTGGACGGCCAGGCCTAGAGAGTTGTGGTGAATGGAGCGAAGTCCACTTGGCGGCCGGTCACGAGCGGTATCTCCCAGGGCTCCGTTTTGGGGCCGGTCTTGTTCAATATCTTTATTAACGATCTGGACGAGGGGATCGAGTGCTCCCTCAGTCAGTTTGCAGATGACACCAAGCTGGCCGGCAGTGTCGATCTGCTTGAGGGTAGGAAGGCTCTGCAGAGGGACCTGGACAGGCTGGATCGATGGGCTGAGGCCAACTGCATGAGGTTCAACAAGGCCAAGTGCCGGGTCCTGCACTTTGGCCACAACAACCCCATGCAACGCTACAGGCTGGGGGAAGAGTGGCTGGAAAGCTGCCTGTCGGAAAAGGACCTGGGGGTGCTGGTTGACAGCCGGCTGAGTATGAGCCGGCAGTGTGCCCAGGTGGCCAAGAAGGCCAACGGCATCCTRGCCTGTATCAGAAATAGTGTGGCCAGCAGGASYAGGGARGTGATCGTSCCCCTGTACTYGGCACTGGTGAGGCCCCACCTCGAATACTGTGTTSAGTTTTGGGCCCCTCACTACAAGAAGGACAYTGAGGTGCTGGAGCGTGTCCAGAGGAGGGCAACGAAGCTGGTGAAGGGTCTGGAGAGCAAGTCTTACGGGAGCGGCTGAGGGAACTGGGACTGTTTAGTCTGGAGAAGAGGAGGCTGAGGGGAGACCTTATCGCTCTCTACAACTCCCTGAAAGGAGGTTGCAGCGAGGTGGGTGTTGGTCTCTTCTCCCAAGCAACTAGCGATAGGACGAGAGGAAATGGCCTCAAGTTGYGCCAGGGGAGGTTTAGATTGGACATTAGGAAAAATGTCTTTACTGAAAGAGTGGTTAAGCATTGGAAGAGGCTGCCCAGGGCAGTGGTGGAGTCACCATCCCTGGGGGTATTTAAAACATGTGTAGATGAGGCACTTAGGGACATGGTTTAGTGAGCATGGTGGTGTTGGGTTGATGGTTGGACTTGATGATCTTAGAGTTCTTTTCCAACCTTAATGATTCTATGATTCTATGATTCTATGAAGTAGTATCCTGAGTTTCTACCCAAAACAGGCTGCAGATCAGCCAGAGATGGTCACTGGAACCTGCTGAGATCCAGAGAATGTAATAGCTACAAACGCAATGGACTGAGGCCCAAACACAGCGGTTTGGTCAGCCTCCATCCTGGAGGGCTTAATCTGTGGTAGACCTTCCAGGGAAAAATTCTTCACCTTTCAGTGCATTTTCCACCCTATCAGTTAAAACTTGCAGAGGAAGGCAACTTCGACTGGTGCACATCTTGAACGACAGCCAACCATGTCATTTCTGCCTGCGAAGCTAACTCACAGGAATGCACAGATATTTCAGAGAGTCTGTGCCTCAGCGAGGGCACAGCCAAGCAGTTTGTACCAATAAACCTGCAGTGATGGGCAAAGGTTTTCACGCTGTACTAGCAAAGGAGCAGCTTCTGTAAACAGCTTTTTTGCAGTCTTTTCCATTCCACATACCTTTGCTCAAACCAGCAACAGCAAATAGGTTCACCACGTAAATAAATCAGGGCAACATATACAATGTTAATTTGAAACCCACACCTACATTTGAAAATGGAGATACAATCTGGAATTGTGGGCATTTTACATCTGCACAAAAATGAGCATATAAAGCCATTTTCCTTTGTAGTTGCTTCTATCTTTATAGATATAGGACCTGTCTGAAGCCAAGTGAGAGTTTTTCCATTTCAGAGGGCTTTAGATTATATCCATAACACACAGAGGGAGCATATGCACTTTATAATGGGGGGATAAAAACTGCATCCGTAGAGCAAGATGACAGGGTACAACTGCTGGAATCTTTGTGCAAGAAATGCATATTACACTCTTTTCACTACTACTTCATGATTCTTATAATCAGAACTGTGGATGATATGGAAAAGACATTGTTTTCACTGAGGACAAAGCAATTCTAAACATAAAATCAGAAGACAATATCTTTACAAAAAGTTAAAAATGCTCTATACTACACCCAAGAGAAAAGATAGGTTCACAAATTTCTCCTTGTAGATATGCKTCTTCCTCTAGGTTTGAACACTAAATCACAAGATTCACAAACCAAGACTGCATCTGATTATTAACAATCAGGAGAACATGAAATACAGTGGATTTCTGTACCAAAGCACTCAGCTGTGTTTCTGTCTGAGCCATTAACCTGCTGAACATGATTGTGTTATTAACACTAGATATTTCTCTCAATGTCACTTGCAGCCCTGAGACGTAAATTACACCATACAGGTTTCTAAGAACTTCAGTGCTTTGGAGGTAAAAATCATATTGAAGGAATGTGTCATAGAAAACACAGGAATAAATTTGGAAGCAAATGCAAAAGATTAGTTACTGGGTAAACAGAGGGAAGCTGTGTCAGAAGGCACATTATTGGGAGACTGAAAAGCTCTAGCTATTGCAATACAGATTCAAGCAGAGTGAGAGAAATTTTTACTTTTGTTCTAATTATTCCTCAAGTTCATCAACTGAATATTTGCCATGTGAGTAGTGGGATGAAAACATTTTTTGAAATGTCAAGTTACATAGTGTTTCTGTGTCTGTGTTGTGAAACATACTGGGTTGCTAGACCATCTGTTCAAATCATGTCCTTGATCATCATATCTGTAACCTCTGATTTGTTTAAGAGTTTATACTCATGCTCCCATGATTTTATTTTTTTGGCTTTTGGTGGGTTTTTTAACTTTTAACCTTATCTTTTTACTTTTCCAAGGCATTAACATAAAATCACTGTTGGTGACTGAATGCTTTTAGAAGTGGATTATCTCACATCCATTGGGTCAGTATCAGATGAGGGCAAGGTTTGTGACGTGCTCTTCTATTGCTTTTCAAATATTTTTGCACAGAGCACTTTTTAATCTGTGGCGTTCTCATATTCACTTCTTCAGAGTGGACAAGTGTCCCTTGCAAGGTGCTTTGATATGCGTCTCTTGTCTAGAATAGAGTAGTTCCAGTTAGAAGGGAMCTACAAGGATCATCTAGTCCAACTGCCTGACCACTTCAGGGCTGACTGAAAGTTAAAGCGTGTTATTAAGGGCATTGTCCCAATGCCTCTTAAACACTGACAGGCTTTGGGGCATCAACCACCTCTCTAGGAAGCCTGTTCCACTGTTTGACCACCCTCTCGGTAAAGAAATGCTTCCTAACATCTAGTCTGAACCTCCCCTGACGCAGCTTTKAGCCRTTCCCACAGATCGTATCACTGGATACCAAGGAGAAGAGATCAGCACCTCCTCCTCCACTTCTTCCTTGAGGTCGCCCCTCAGCCGCCTTCTCTCCAAACTAGACAAACCCAGAGTCCTTAGCAGCTCCTCACAGGAGATGCCTTCCAGCCCTTTTACTGGCTGTGTTGCCCTCCTTTGGACACATTCAAGGACCTTCACATCCTTCTTAAATTGTGGGGCCCAGAACTGCACACAGTACTCCAGGTGAGGGTCCATCAATGCTAAACACAGCAGGATAACTCTTTTGACCGGCTGGTTGTGCTGTGTTTGATGCACCCCAGGATGTGGTTTGCCCTCTGGCTGCCAGTGCACACTGCTGACTCATATTGCTGTCAACCAGCACCCCAACTCCTCTCCCAGTTTATGCTTGTGGCCTTCTTTACTTCATCCCAGGTGCAGAATCTGGCATTTGTTCTTGTTAAATTTCATGCCATTGATAATTGCCCAATGCTCCAATCTATCTAGATACCTCTGCAAGGCTTCTTGTCCCTTGAGAGAGTCAACAACACCTCTCAGTTTGGTGTCATCAGCAAGCTTGCTAATGGTGCATTCAACTCCTGCATCCAGATCATTGATAAAAATACTGAAGAGAACTGGTCCTAGAATTGAACCCTGAGGAACACTGCTGGTGACCGGTAGCCAGCCAGATGTAGTCCCATTCACTACAGCACTTTGAGCTCTGCCCTTCATCCAGTTCTTCACCCAGCACGCTGTGAACCTGCTTATCCCACAGTTGGACAACTTGTCCAGAAGGGTGCTGTGAGGGACAGTATCAAAAGCCTTACTAAAATCCAGAAAAACTACATCCACTGTAGTTTGCTCTGAACTGGAATTTGTGTAACCTTGGCCAATACAGCACTGAGTCTGAAGTAATAAACCTGCTGAAAGAGAGTGCATTAGCTTTGCTCTCCAATGCCATAATATACTTGCTTGGTTTTGGGACAACTTGAGGAGAGAGAAAAGCGAAAGCCCATGTTTACCTGGAAAAGGCTTGCACAGCCATAACTCAACATGCCCAAGACTTAATTGCGAGGACAGGGCAACCTGGTTTGGAGAAGAGCTGCCCTGTTGAACGATGTCTGATATAAACCTTGGCTTTGGGGATGCAGCTGCATCCCCATGTACAGTGATGCTGCCTCTTCTGCACACTGCAGTACGATGCTGTAGCATCTTCCTCCTTGAATGGGAACATGGACAGGAACCTGATCCTTCTGTCTAAAGGTCTCTTCCTCTTGGCACTGAGGGTGAAATTCCCTTAGGACACGTGTTTGTATAAATGATCTTTGCAACAGTTAATTATCATTTATGGCTCATGGTCTGTATCATGTCTTCAGGACATTTCTTTGCAAAACAGATCAGCTCTTGCGTACAGGAATTTATTTGTTTGTGTTCTTTTAAATAGCTTCTGTGCCTGGTCACTGCTTGCATTTTCTGACTTTCTTCTTTTTCCTCGACAATTCTTAACACCACCTTGTTAAACTTACCGAATGCACTAATTGTTTCTTTAAGTAAGAAGTTCCTACACCAAGCGTCAGATCCAATTCAGTATCTTCATTCATTCTTTATCCCCTCTTTCTTACTATTTACATTCTAGTGCTGACCTCAAGCAGTCTGGTTGGATTTTTTCTTTCAGCTCCAAGTGGTTTTCCTTTGTACTGTTGGGCAAGTACATAACTTAACAGGTACTTCTAGCCCCTCACATACAAAATTGCTTGTCTGCAAGAACCTCAGATTTTCCAAATCTTGACTTTTGCCTAATTTTCTCTCCTTTAGTTCCAGTCTTTCATTGCAAAATACATGAGATTTATAAGTCTTGACACTGACATAACAAAGATTCAACGCSCCGCATCAATTGCTTTCCTGAATGCACTCAGTTAGACATCAACCCCAAAGTTGAAAGTAGTTCTCAGTGACTGTTTGGCAGCAGCTAAAACCTGCCAAAAGCCAAACTGATGCGGTAAGTGAGAACTTTAGGGAGAAATGACAGGGTCTGCAATAGGAGCTGGGACTAGTGTAAAACAGTGGGTCTGAACTATTTCAGGATCGGCACTGAGCTGTGCAATTCACAGATATTTGCCAAAAAAGAATCCAAAACTGGAAAAAAAAAAAAAAAAAAAAAAAACAAAAAAAACCCCACACCAAACCCTCCTAAACTAAAAATAAGGCATATTCTTACAGAGTAGAAATGGAGATAATTACAGCCTTTCAGATTTCCTCCTTGCTTCCTAGGAAGTTGCCTGGAAGTTGCCTCTTAAAACTCAGTAAGGCAAATGTCTTGGAAATGAGTGGTGAAAAATAGAATAAAGGAAAATACATGTTCCTTGTCTGACTCTTAGTGCAATGTAGCTCATAATGACCAATTCTTTGAACTCTACATGAAAAAAAAAAAAAAAAAATGGATAAGAATAGCTACAGGGGATGGACAAACTAATCAAGGATTTTCTACTGTGCACCACATTTCATAAGGAAATGTGACTTGTGCAATTGTCAACTTGTTCAGTGTCAGTCTTCTCCCTAGAATTATTCAGTCTCGAAGTGGAGAGCTCATACATATTTAAGTCTGGGGAAAATGCACAGCTGAGAAGAAAGACACAAGTTCATGATCATTAACCTCAATTTTTGTACCTCCTAAAATGACTGCAGTGAGGGAAAAGCTGCAGAAGGAGCTCGATGCTTAGATATTTTCTTTGTTATCAAGACAGTCAATCCATTTATATAAGCTGACCCATCAACATGTACTTATCTCAGAGCCCGTTATGGCTTTTGCTGCACTGCTGCACAAGGGGCATTGCAGAGGAGCAGAGGTATTCAGGGAATGATGGGCTGGACTGATAACATAATAGAGAAAGAAGGTGCTGGGAAAGCTGAGGATGTTGTAGTTGGGATGGGAAAATCAAGTAACTCATGACATAATTACACCTGAAATCATGTTTTATTAGTTCTGTTACTCGTGTACATTCTGAACAAATTCTCACTAGTGTTGGCATGAGATTGTCACAACAGTTCTTACATAAAGAAATTGAAAAAAAAAATCTTGTAATTAAGATGAAACAAGGGAAATTAAGACACTTGAATTCTTATTCAGATTCTGTCTCTGTCTGCTTTGGGAAAATTATGTGCTATCTTTTGAAGACATTGAGTGACTTCAATGAGGAAATACCACCATATTAATATCCCACATCATTTTCCTCTGGAGTATTTAGGAAATCCCTGGGAATACAGGGAAGTGCTGGAATACAGCACTTTTATAGCACAGGTTGCATGTCGCTGCAGTTACTGTGGGCTTTTTCAGAGCAAAGCTGCAAGTTATTCATCTGCTGATGTTTTTAAAGAAGTTTTGTGTTGCAGAGACTGCTCTGCGGGAAATATGATTTATCCTGTGGCTGTATGAATTCTTCTCTGCTGGATACACTCTGGGGTGGGTGGGAACCTGCAGTGCTTGCTGCAGCACAGACAAATATATGCTTCACAATGATGTTGCTGCATTAATGATTTGTATATTAAATTTAGGAAGTATATAAAAGAAATTTGTAGCAAACATGAAGAAAGCTGCTAGAAGAAAATGCTAATTCTGATAGACTTCCGAGGTTGCCCTTAGGAAAACAGACGATATATTCAGGAGACGTACTATCTTGGATGTTTAAGGCCACTAGCCTGAATACTGTCCAAATCAACTAATTGTCCAGGACAGTGAAACAAATTTGCCATGACAGGCTAAAAGATAATACCTTGTTTACTAAAGTTTGGAAGTTTACATTGAATGAATTGCCAGATGAATAAGAAATAAATCAGGCAGGAAGAGCTTATTATGGTATGATGGATGCCTCCCGTAGGGCATAAGCACCGTCATCTGGAAAAGTGCTGTCTTCAGGCTTTATGAGAACTTGGGAAAAAACATCTATAGATAGGTTTTATGCCGTAGTCAGCATGCCTGGCAGTCAGGCACGTACAAAGCTTTATAACTGGAAGACTTCTCAGTTTGTCCCCAGACACTGAAATAGTAGCAAATCCCTGGATAAATGTATTTGCCAGTGGCAGCAACTTTTTATTCATTTTCATAACTCTTCCTGAGGTGCTAAGTTCCTGTAGCTGTTGCAGATAACTTCTGGTCAGCTTTTCTGTCAACCYGTTCAGTATCACTGAAATTTTATGCCATGTGTTGTGACTCTTCGATTGCCAGAAAGATTGAGCTCTGATAACTGATCACTGTGCCTATTGCAAAAAAAAAATTGAGGTGCTGTCAGAGAAGCCATTATCTATAACTTCTTTTACCTGACTGAAGCAGTAGGACTCTACCAGGGAAACCTGCTGTTTTGTGGGTAAGTTTTTAAAGACCATGCAGGACTTCCTGATATAATTTTAAACAAAACAAACAAACAAACAGTTTCTTTTCTAAGATCTGACTCAAGGGGAGACAGGCATGGGGAAATATCGTTCCTCACAAATTATTTTTCTTATGTCACACTGATTCCCAGCCGCATGACAGTCTAATGGTGTGATAACCTTAAGCACCTTTGTGGTAGGTTTCTGGTTCCTATTATATAGGAATATAAAGGTGAGGGATATTGCATAATTACATGGAGGTACTTCAAGATATGGGAAATATTCACAATGTGGAAGATGAAGGTTCTAATTTAGCTACACTGCGTGCCTAATATTCCTACAGTTTATAGTCAACAGAGGATTGAGTGTCTTCCAGATTCAGCATCCAAAATTTAGCTCAATTAATTGCTCTGGTAAATCCTGCCTCTCTTTACCAGTAAGATAGAGCTCAGGGAGATAGAGCCAGCTGAATTACCTGGCTAAGTTGGTCACCTAGAGGTGACTGAATATGCCTCTAGGACACTTTGTCTAACCAACAGTGATAAAAGCCAAAAGCAAAACAGACAACAGCCATTGAAGTGTTGGTTAAAACAGGCAGCTGGCGGACATCTAGTCCAGCCTCCCAATAAAAGCAGGGCTATTCCCTAGACTGGGGTAAGTATGTTTCCATCTAGTCAAGTCTTGAAAATATCCAATAATGGTGATTCCACAGCAGAAACCCTGTACCCTGCTGAGGAGAGAGAGAGAGAGAGAGAGAGAGAGATACTGGGAGTGATGAACAACCTGTCTGTACATTATTCCAGAAAATGGCAGTTGTTGTTGGTCTGAAACAATTGCACTACCTGCTACACAATGCAGAAGCAAATCTAAGGTGAAAGAACCGAAAGTAGTGACACCAGTAAAGAAATTATTAAAGAGATTTTTGTGTAAAGCTTTGTAATGAAGATAAGACTTTATTCAAACAATGAACAAGTGAGCATCCAAGGAAGGTGTTTGTGAGGGASACAGAAAGATCTGTGTGTTTCTTTTCAGGTTGCCAACACTTATGAAGTTAACTAAACTTTTAAAGCCAGAATACTCTAAATAGCCATATATTTTAAGGTCAGCATCATGGTCTGGCAGAGTCACATATTCTTACAATAACTCTTAAGTCCATGAGAAATTATTGCCTCCAGTCAATGTATGTACTGAAAATGTCATAGGAAAATATAGGGTGGAAAAAATTAATACAGTATTTTGGGGATATTACATTTCCATATACTTTAGCGAGAATCTACTTTCTTCATCATTTTGATTATAAGGATCCCTAAGCATCTGATGAATGCCTCTAAGCAGAAACCTCGTTTTCAGAAAGACATATGATTCACCGTTGTACTTGAACAATTTCTTTTTTAATTTGAGCTTAAATGTAATAGCTGAGTACACTCCTGTCCTATCTCTATTTCAAATGTCCTCTCACTTTCTTATAGCCTCATTATGAGAAAGTAAGAGGCATTTGCTAAACTGCTTTTTCTAAAATACTTAGGGAAAGTCTGAAGAAGGCTTTCAATACAATCTCCCTGAAATTTAACCACATTCTTTACAAAGTTAAAAGTAGAGATAACAATATATCTTGCCTTATAAAGTGACTTTACTTGCCAGTGTGGATTTGCAGGAAATGGTTTGGATACTTCTATAGGTGTTAAGTTTTGCAATGCCCAGAGTTACTGGCTGACAGTTAAAACATGTAACTAAACTAAAATACATACAATAGCAAAGAGAAAAGCACTGTTCTGTTTTACTTTGATTTATTGTATGTAGTTTGAGATTCTCATACATTCTATACTTGGAGATTTTCACAAATGCATCTTTACGGTTTACTCTTAAAAACAGTGGACATTGTAACCATATTTTGGATGGCCCAAACTCATGAGGCATCTTCAGGCACTTCCTAACAGTGGAGAGCTGGAAGGGCAATAAAGACGAGGGTGAGATGAGGTAAAAAAAAAAAAAAAAAAAATTATTTTC